>JACJUY010000331.1:141167-224870 GCA_014220935.1 Platorchestia sp. MABIK
TCAAACAGCCTCGCTTGAGGGGTCAAACAGCCTCGCTTGAGGGGTCAAACAGCCTCGCTTGAGGGGTCAAACAGCCTCGCTTGAGGGGTCAAACAGCCTCGCTAGAGAGGTCAAACAGCCTCGCTTGAGAGGTCAAACAGCCTCGCTTGAGAGGTCAAACAGCCTTGCTTGAGAGGTCAAACAGCCTTGCTTGAGAGGTCAAACAGCCTTGCTTGAGAGGTCAAACAGCCTTGCTTGAGAGGTCAAACAGCCTTGCTTGAGAGGTCAAACAGCCTTGCTTGAGAGGTCAAACAGCCTAGCATGAGGGGCCAAACAGCCTAGCATGAGGGGACAAATAGTCTCACGTGAGGAGCCAAACAGCCTAGCATGAGGGGCCAAACAGCCTAGCATGAGGGGCCAAATAGTCTCGCGTGAGGGGCCAAACAGCCTCGCGTGAGGAGTCAAATAGCCTCGCGTGAGGAGTCAAATAGCCTCGCTTGAGGAGTCAAACAGCCTCGCTTGAGGGGTCAAACAGCCTCGCTTGAGGAGTCAAACAGCTTCGCTTGAGGAGTCAAACAGCTTCGCTTGAGGAGTCAAACAGCTTCGCTTGAGGAGTCAAACAGCCTCGCTTGAGGAGTCAAACAGCCTCGCTTGAGGAGTTAAACAGCCTCGCGTGAGGGGTCAAACAGCCTCGCGTGAGGGGTCAAACAGCCTACCGTGAGGGGCCAAACAGCCTCACGCGAGGGGCCAAATAGCCTCAGGCGAGGGGCCAAACAGCCTACCGTGAGAGGCCAAACAGCCTAGCGTGAGGGGTCAAACAGCCAAGCATGGGATGCGCTTGATGAGTGCATCAAAGAACGATGTTGAGGTGCGAGCGGACTCGTTAAAGGGAGCCGTGCTGTCAAACGGGCTCGTGCCACTAAACAGACTGCCTTTATGGGTCTCTTGCCATCACATGTTCAGGCTCTCGGGCGCTGGCACGTCTGTCCGGTGAACTGAGATGCATCGCATGTGTTAGGGGTGCATTTGGTGCAGACGTTAGGGTATCGTCAGATGAATGTTGTTTCGCGTGATACCGACCTCAAGCTTGTGATTTGTATTAAGGAAATTTGTTCTTAGCTTGAGATAACGTAGCATTTATTTCGCTGTGCTGATTTTCGAATTCTTTCCATTTATTTTTAACAATTATTGTTAGTTCACGTTTTACCACTGTCGCATTTTACTTGGGTCTCTATACTTATAAACTTCAGAACATACCGGAATTTTTTAAAAAATGGAAAATTTGATTTGAAGTATTTGAATACTCAAAACGATATTTTACATGAAGCACTTCGATTGTAAGACACAAATTGTGTCTTAGTTTTTAAATTAGACTCATGTTGAAAATTGTTCTTGGTGGTTGTGTACAGTTTAGCTTAATTAACGTCTATGTAAGCTGAAGAGACCCTTTGAAGCACCATATGGAATGATTTTTATCACCCATGAAGTCGTTAGCGTTCCTTTACACCCTTTATGACGTGCTTCTTTCTCTCCAAGCTATCAGAAGCGCACTGCAGGAGCGTCTCTTAGAGCATCGCTTGACCAGTGTATTTGCTTATTCGCGAAATCATAAAAATATTCATTTTAGGTAAAAATTACAATGAAATAAATGAGACGTTAAATTAGGGCATGCTTGTTTTGCAATGCGTTTCGCAAATCCATCGTAGGATGAGTACATTATAGAGCAGAATTGTTCATCTCCCCACGAACTGCAGACTGGCAAAGGGAGGATGACACCGGTGCGCGAGAGGAACAAGTTTGCGCAGTTCCCCTGCAATCTTGTGTGTCCGGAGGGCAGTTGTTCTCAATTCCTACCTGTCACCCGCTGGAGAAACAAAATGAAGAGAGAAAAATGAAAGGAAGCCTAACAATTCCTTTCAATAGACGCGCATGGCAGTTTATTTTATGCACAGAAAGATCGCAAGGCATCAATTGCAAGACGAGGGAGCAAGCTCTCGAGATGGCCTCCCTGACCAACTCTATTACAAATGACCTTAATGAACTGACTCCCTCTTGTTTGAGCGCTCTTCGTTTAGCGTAATTCATTTAGCTAAGCAAATTGGCTCCATTCTATAGGTCCCAATCAAGGGAATGTATTCGATTTTCCTGTGTGACAAATCGATGGATTAATTAAACTGTTCAGTACAACAAACTGCGGATCTCGATCTCCGACTTAGCGTTCTTGATAGTAAATTTTTCTGGCAGCAAGTTCGATTTATGGATACTTTCAAAAAACTATGAACGGAATTCAAATAGTATTGTTTAAGGTTGAAAATCAATAATTTTGGAAGAAGTCCCTTTCTTGAATCTGATGAAAATGCTATCCCAAACGTTTTTTTGACGAAAAATTTTACACACATGAAATATTCTTATATGCTCACCCAATGTTAATTCTCAGTCATTTAATGAGTAACAAGGTATTGCCAATGCTGTATGTAGGTTATTGCAATACATTTGATATAGAAAATGAAAATTTAAAATATCATGGCCCAACGACATGATACAGTATCTCCAATGCTATTTTAGTACTAATCTGCTACTTTCAAGCATTAAGTCTAGCTCCCGTCAAATATCATTTTGAATGTTCGTACTTTGAACGCTCATCACAGTAGCTCAATAACTTGAACCATAAGGCGATGTCAAACTACCCTTGTTGGCTGCCTAATTGAGGAAATTACCAAATTTAATAGCTTTCACGTTAATTAATTTCATGCCGTCAATTGAAGTTAAATTAGGAGGGAGTAAAGCTTTTAAAGCTCAGGCGGGTGCAACTCGTTATTGCCTATTCAAGGCATCACAGTAAGTGCAATTTTTAAATTCAAAAAAGTGAATGCTATCGTGAGATGGAAACATAGAATCCATGTCACTAGCGCATGATCCTTGTATTGATTTCTGCTTTGCGTGTACCGGGCACGTACACGAAGTACAAAGGGAATAGCAAGAGAAAGAAAAAGGGAGTAAATTGCTTTGAGCGAGCAGCCAGGACTAAAACCCATAACCATCGCCCCTGATGCAGTGTTGGACGTATAGAGTACGTCGTAGGAACTTGAAGGAAGGATCTAAACTGCACTTGCACACATGAGGCAAAAAAAGTCCCCAGGCACTGCAGGAGGATAATCCTCCCTGCACGCCCCAAGCTTTGATTAATTATAGCAGTCAGAACAGCAATAAATCTCCCTCGATCGTAAGCCCCGGCAATCAAATTTTCTGCGCTTGATTTCTTTCGCAGAACCGATAGACTTCACAAGCAGGCTCACCAAGGGATGATGAGACGTTCAATTTCTATTCCTTACAAAGAGGGAAATGTTATCAAATAAAAAATCTGTAAAACATAGAGCAGAAACTCAAGATATTAATGCGGCATAATAATACCAAGAATATGGTATGCATGAAATGAGCTATGACTAAAAGTTTTCTCATGCTCTGTTTGTTCAAGAGCAATAAGCTGGGCCGTCAGTGCAGCATGCACAATTGCCCATGAATCGGCTGCCAGAAAACTTGCGGAATTCTATCTCACAAATACAAGGTTGTGTATATTCTAACTCTTCGTCCAACAACAAACGTTTTTTCCATCCTAACCGTCGCGTGAACACACTGGTGAAGAGAGCTTCACTAACTTTGAAGAATATGTTAGTTGAAAAATGAAGCGTATCATTTCGAACTCAATACAAAGTTATTCACTCTAATCGAATCAGCCAATTTTCTTCGTCAAAGAAACACTCGTTCTATAATACTTGAGGTCCATCTTGTAGCTCTTTTTTTTCCTACGCCCTAGTGCACGTTTTACCTTCCTAGACTTACGACTACTCTATGGTCAAACTCGCTATTTCAGACCAGTCTTTGACCACGACAAACCTCATTACGGTCACGCAAGAACTATGGTGTACATTCTCTTCTGCAAAGTGTGTTGTGTGTAAAACTTGCGCAGAGCGCTCGTTTTCCTCATAGCAAGTTGGCATAAAATTCATTAACAATCGAAACTTATCCATAATGAGTTTTACTTGGATGGTTAGAGAATACGTATTGGTTTCAATTGTAAACAAACATGGCACTAGCAATCATTTCTTAGCAACCGCCTTCAAGCTCTCATGAACTTTCGTTCCTCAAAAAATAACCAGCACCACGGCTCACTCACTTTACTTATGGCGAAGGGACTTTTACGCTTGAAGGACCTGATCGACACCAAAGACGTCGTGTCTTTTGGTACAGCGAGGGCTTGAGAAGTGTTCGGTGTCGGCGAAGCGGGAGCTTCTCTTCTCAAAAAGCTCCCAATTAATCTGGAACGTTTGGGGGCAACAGGCACGACGGCTGTGCTGCCGCTATCCTCGAGAGCGCTGCTCTCGTTGCTGTTGTTGTTCGATTCTTCCTGGTCGATGCTGCTGTTATTGTTATTATTATTGCACGCAACCACACCCGCAGCTGTTGCTGCAGCAACAGCTGCAAACCCGATGCTACCAGACGACATTGCGAAGCTCCTATTTTTCTGGCTGTCCGTGTTTGCAACGTCGTAGCTACGACTGCGTTTCTTTAAAATCTTTGAGCCCAGAAAGGACATAGATTTGGGTTTCTGATCAACTGAATGGAAACTAGAGAGGGATGTAGTGTCCGGAAATTCATCGCTTGTTCTCGAGTAGAAAATTTCGCTGTCAGTTGAGGCATCGGACGACACTGTCATCTTACATGACCCTTGAATGTGTTGTCTCTCATTTTCTGAGATCTCGCCAGAAAAGGAGGCGTAATTTTCGCGGCAAAGCTTTTGAGTTGGAAGTGTCTCAGACCGGTCTGGCTTTGGAGCTGGGAAGTTCATTAAGTGGGAACCCTCAGTGATCGAGATCTTTTGTTTGTTCGGTAGCGCAGCCCCGTTTTTGTAGTTCCTGTCTAGGAGAGTGTCTAAGAGAGACCCTTTCCCTGGCGTGACATCGCGCTTGTTGCCGGACGCTGTGTCCAGGTCGTGAACGGAAGCAGACTTCATTAGAGAATTGGCAGACGCGTCATTCTTGCGGAAACTAATCGAGAGATTCTTAATTTTTTCTGAGAGATCCCTAAGGGAAGATTGCCTTTTCTTGAGATCACAGGAAGGCTTTAGAAGCCCTGTATCGTAATCGCTGTATCGCCTATCCTGAGTACAACTCAGCGCATCAACAGGCAGAGACAAAGAATTGGTTAAATTCCTGTCACTCTCAGATCGTTGTTCGTCTTGCATATAAAATGTTTTCATTGATATTTCATCAGGATCTCTGCTGGGTTCTATAAAAAATTTAGGAACTTCTGGCTCTGAATGGATTTCATAATAAGATGATGAATCTTCCGCGTCGTGACGAGCGAGATCTCCGGAACGATTGCTTTTTATCCCTGATAATTCACTCAAACTTTCACAGCGTTCGAGCGAAGGCTCTTTGAAAATTGCAGGCTGTCGAGTAAACGGCAACTTAGAGCCGGCGAACGAATGACTACTTCTAGAAGACACTCGGCAATCTGCCAAGCTTTGCGTACTGCCCTTGAACTCGCCGTTTGAAAAAATACTTCGCTTCTGGCGGTACGAAATCCAAGGGCTAGAGCCAGACTCGAAAAAGCAGGACTCAAAGGATGACGCACAAGCAGAAGCCATAGGTGAATCAAAACCGCTAGATACGAGGATTTCATCGCCATCATTAGAAGTGACCGACACCTTCCGAATTATGGCCTGACTCATTTGAGGAGACAGACACAGGCTCGTGGTGGACAATGAATCTCGAGGAGACTTGGAGCAAAAAGAATAGCTATCCAAACTTCGGAAGCCGTCAGAAGAACGCTGACTGAAGTCATAACTTTTCGGCGCCCATTCTTCTCGTAGGGAACTCAGACTCTTATGTTTAGTGTCACGTTTATCTGAGAATTTTAATTCATCAGTAGATGTAGGTGAATTCAAGATAAAAGCAGCGGAATTCCCATCAGGACAATTTTTGAACCGGTCTCTCGTGTTCTCGGGTGCATCTTCTTGAACGTTAGCTTCGTCACCTTGACCCTTAAGTAAATCACTAGCTGAATTAGTTGGCGCACTGGATGATGGAGTGACATTTGGAGCGTCATCAGTTCCGCTCTTCTCCGGTTGACTGACAGGAGATGAAGTCTCTGCTTTGCTAAAAACTTTTTTGAAAGCGTTCACAAATGGACCGGCAAAATTTCGAGCTGGTTTCGCAGGCTTTGTCGGCTGAGCTTCTTGAACTTTATCCGCCTCGGCACCGATTTTAGAACTCTCAGAACTGTTCACCTCATTGTTTTCCTTGATGCTTTTGAAAGCTCCAGCGAAAGTTCGAGCAGGCCTTACTGGTTTTATTAGCCCAACTTCTTTCAAGCTGTTTGACGGCAAACTGTCAGTTTCGTTACGAACTTCTATTGTGGCCGGACACAAACGTTCATCAACTGCGTTATTATCACCTAACATTTCATCATTAGGATTCTTGTTTCTGTTTCCCAGATCTTGCTTCAAGTCCAACGATAATTTGCCTGCAGTGTCTATCATCGCTCCACTCTCATCTGTGTTGATAAAATTAATGGAAGAAGACTCCAGCACTGATATGTTATTTTTGAAATCGTATCCTATGTGAGGTGTATCAAGATTTTTTCCAGCACTGAAGAAGGTTTCGGTGCACTGATTAATTTCTCTGTTCAGTTCAGAGGCCAAATTACGCAGTTCAGCATCGGTGGTAATTATTGTGTCCTGTGTGTCAGTTCCTGAGCGCTCAGCGCTTCGTGGTGACTGTTCGAAAAGAAGAGTCTCCTCCATGCCAGGCGCCATGCAGTCCATACTAACTTGCAGAATAAATTAACACTTTGCAGAAAGGAAGAAATGAATGTAAAGGTAAAATAAGTTAAATCTTTAGAACGTTTCACATCCTCGTCTTTTTTTTCAGTAGTGACCTGTTCACGGAAAGATTCACACAACCAAACCAAGCATAAATATCACTTGAAACATTTTAAACATCATTGCCAAGCACTATTCATAAAGTAGAGATGCACCTGTTGGAGAGGAAAATTATGACACATATGCAACAACTACCTCTAATAAAGTTACAAGTGTGGATTAACACTTTGACCGCAATTGGCATAACTGAAATTCAACATTCAACTCACATTTAAAGTTGATTGTTATAAACTATTTTGAAAATTACTTTCATTAACAGAATCATGCCCTCATTTTGGTTTAATTGAGTATGTATCAAAATTAAGTTTGAGACTACTGGTCGGCCAGCAGAATTATGAAAATCCCCTCCGTGGCCACCGGTGGCGCACGTTGCGGTCAAAGTGTTAACACAAGCATAATAAGCCCTGCAGACCATGAAAATACAATAAAACTTACGATGCTAGTATATTGCAAAACGACAGCTCCGTTCGAAGCAATATCGAGCAGCGTATAACACTCGTAAAGAAATTATTAGAACAGAGTCAGACGTGGATAACTCTTTCTCTAGCGTCTCATCACGTACCCAAATAAAGGCTAAACCGTGGTTTACTTCGATACCTCAGGGCGGAGTGCTCGCAGACCTTCGTCATCAAGAAGAGAATTCGATGGATAAGTTCACACAACGTCCAAAACTTACGTGTGGAAATTTTGCCTAGAACATCAACGGTAAACACTCGTTTATGAGACATGTTCAATTTGTACCTGTATTTGTTTCAACAGATCGGATCAAACCTTTAAGTGATCGTCCCTTGCGTATGTTTTCGATTTGTGATTACCACTTCAATGTCACCTTATTTTCAAGCACTTACTGATATCAGGGGTTTGTCTCTTCTTGGTGCGCAGGTTATAAATATTGACCAAGCGAATTGCAACTACTGTTTAACTTTACTTCGTAAGGTATAAAAAGTTCATTAAAAAAAGGAGTTGATGGTCCTTTCCTGAGTTGCGATTTTTTTCAGGAAAGTGGTAAAAAATTTGAACCTATAAAAATTTTTCTATTCAAGGTGTATCAGTGCTTAATAAAACCAAGCTTCAATAGTTGCTAATTTTAGAAACCTTAGAACTATTAATGCAATGAACGGATAATGCAATATGATTGCTACATGATTATCTCTAAAACCCAGAATAAGATTTCCTTGTGTTATGCTGAGAGCTACTGTTAGACGGAAATTTTTGAACCCCTATACGTCGCGGAACAACTGATGCTTCAATGAGTACACATCGAAGTTTTCCGAGTAGATTCACCAAGACAAGTAGCAGGTATACGACAACTGTTCACATTACGCCACGTATTTCTTGTCATGTGAAAATGTTAAACACAGCATCTAGAGAGCATGACGATTGCTGCAGATGCTGGACATAAAAGAAAGTTTCACTTTTTTCCTTATTTTTGAAGGCCAGTCTCTCAATTCTGACTCTCATTTCCACATCCTGGAGCAAAAGTGCCTCGGGCCGACAACATCTATGGTGCATCCGAATGGACGCTATTCCGAGACTCGCAGTCGTGTTCTGAGCACAGAAATGCCACAAAGTATGTAGATAAAGAAAAGATTGGCGTCTACTTCGAAAAATTTATTGACTCAATCTTGTCTGGATCTCTAATCTCGACTTTCATCAAATTTCATAGAAATGGCGCCAGAAAAATTGAACATCAAAGCTAAGAGTTCTGAAGGAGCGCTGCAAAAAGATGAAGATTCCACGAAGTCTGGCCGAAAACCAAGCGAAGGAACTGACTGAGAAATGTAAATCATGCAAAAGATAAAAGCGTAAGGAAACTCAGAGGGATTATTTTTAACTCAATATAAAATTGCCTTTTGAAATTTCATGTCAAGCAAATCATATGTTCAAATTACTATGCATTTTTCTCATAAATTATCTTTTTTCCATGAATAGACCATTTATAAATTTGCTACCTCTCGC
Source organism: Platorchestia sp. MABIK (assembly GCA_014220935.1). NCBI lineage: Eukaryota > Metazoa > Arthropoda > Malacostraca > Amphipoda > Talitridae > Platorchestia > Platorchestia sp. MABIK. Next base: position 150,049 of record JACJUY010000331.1, read on the forward strand.
TTAAGTTCGGGTTCAGAAAGATTAGTTGAGGAGTTATAGCCAAGAAAGCACTTTGATCACTGTAAAGCGGACGAGTATAGCTGATCAAGTCAATGTTACATTTTTCACTCTTTATCAGCAGCATTTCGAAATTTGTTTTTTGAAAAAAATACTGTCGTATCACGGATACGTAAATGACCACATTACTGATAAGAGAAGAACATGAGCTGAAAAAACTTTAAATGGAGACGAGTGTAAAATGAGAACTATATAAACATTGCGAGTAGATTGATTGATTATAAGAAAGTTTTAGCCTCAATTTACCACAACAAACATGTTCAAAGAGAGGAAGGATCCAGGCACTCTTCAGTACGGAGTTAAGGGAACGCGGAATATACGCACAAGGTGCATGAAAACAGTAAGCTGAGAAAAAAGTTCATGAAACAAGATAAAATTTGGAGAAAAAAGTTTGTAGATGCTGAAAAACAGGAGAGCAGTGAACCGAAAAAAGATGGTGCGTAACAAAACAAAAAAACCTATTCTATTTCAACAGAAAGAAGGATTACCTAGGTAACTCTCAGCTCGGACTCGCATACATTTTCCCCCTGGGATCGCTAATTCCCATAGATACAATAGTTGTATCCTCCTAAGGGGAACATTGCGAGTTTTGCATCTGCCCAACGGAAGGGAAACGATAACACTCAAGACTTTATTGTCTAACAATAATTTACATATACTTTGTTGTGTATTCTACCTTAGATTGTAGAGAATCCATTCTTAAATATCAGATATCTATTTTTCTGAGAGCATCTTCTGTAATTCCCCCTAGCGAAATAAATGTACTTGCAAGCAGTTCACACTGCGAGGGTATGAGAAAATCTCCGAGCCACAGTATACAAAATGTTACACTATAATGGAATATAAATTTGATATTGTCAATGAAATAGAATCGTAATTACAAGTGAGACGTTGACTGCGGTGAGGTGTCAAATAAGATAAAAGTCAATTTGAAGGATCTATAATGAGAATGACAAACGGTGACTGGACCTGACCCGCATTTGATTTTGATCAGGTGTTTATGAAATTAAGAAACTGATTATCGCTGTGTCAACCACATTGTGGAAATGTCTTCTGTGACCACCAGCGGGTCACGTTGCAGTCAACGTGATGAAGCTGTATTTTAAACAAGCAGGACGAACTGAACAGATTATGTAAATTTCATGATACAAGCTGCTTAAGTGAAGGATGAAACCAAGCACGAAAATATCACGATAATTTGACTTCTAGGCAAAAAATTCGCCTCACGGACAATGAAGGGAAAATGTATAAAATAAAGGGATGCAGGTTGTCATAAAACGAAGAGGGTCAAGGCTCATAAAAGGAAAAATTGCCGCGAGAGGGCGTACATTTTTGGCTCAGCTCACAGCCTTTAGGAGCACGATAAGAGTTTAATGATCAGGAAATTTAGAGAAAAATGCGTTGAGAGCAACAGGCACAGCTAGTGTCGGCGTCTCACGGAGAATCATGTAATACAGTTTCAAAACGGCACAAGAAATTCCTGCTGGAATGTTGGAAGGGACGTAATTTGTCAGCTGAATGACTGCTCAAATTGAAAAGAAATGAGGGAGGCTTTCATTCGTAGTCGCAGTTGGTGAGAAACGGGAATAATGACGCGGAAATTCCAACCGTTTTTGGAAATCCATGTCCGAGATTAACGATTGTTTTGACTTTTGAGTCAGCTAGAGGTTAGTAGAGACAAAGGTCATACGTTCGCGGAAGGACAAAGTCATGAAGATTAAATACATTTGACATGCAAGAGAGACATATCAAGGATGGAAAATAAAGTGCAATAGATTCCTTATATAATCGTAAAATTTGACTCCCCGATATGACTTAGAGTCCTGCAATTCAAAGATAGCCTAAGTATAAGTAACAGTTGTTAAGAATTAATTTTATTTGACGTTCAAAATTCCAAGTGAAATTAAGTACATCGACATAAAGTTATAATTAATTGAAAATCATGCCTCACGATAAATTAGGTTTTAGTTTTGCACATCAAGTGACACGAACCGTGAATGAGAAAGCAAGAATCTTAAACATTGGAGTCATTATTTCAATTTTGTCGACAAATTTTGCGGCAGAAATATTTCAGGAAGTAAAATACCACTAATGGCACTCACACAACGTAGATACAACCTCAAAATAAGGCCTATGTATGTTTAAATATCGCACATAAAACGAAGTTTTTACTTTAAATCAATCATTTACTTAAAGAATGAGCTCAAGTTTTAATTTTTTACTTCACTTTCGTACATGCTTATTAGACTTTTTTCCATCTCTTTTGTTATTTGGTAAACTATCAACAGACCTACAAGCGCAGACACGGCTTTTGACCTCGTGTTGCATTTACCAGGGGAGTGAACAATAGAACAACATGTTGAGATTCAGACTTGATGAGCGGAGTGAACAATAGAATAACATGTTGAGATTCAGACTTGATGAGCAGAGTGAACAATAGAATAACATGTTGAGATTCAGACTTGATGAGCGGAGTGAACAATAGAACAACATGTTGAGATTCAGACTTGATGAATCCAAATATTTTCTTCTTAGAAAAAACGGGCATTCATTCTTAGGCCAGAAATACATTATTTCCTCCGTCTTGAACAGCATCACATGGTACGATGCCAAGATTATTAGACTAGATTATAATTAAGCCTCTTTAACTGGAAGTAAGGTGTTCTCAGGAGAGGAAGGCACCATTTAGCACAGCATCAAGAGAACAGGGAATCAATGCACTAAGCGTGTACCCACAGTTCACTCAGAAACAGCAAGATTGAAAGAGAGTTCATGAAACAAGATAAAAGTTAATGACGAAAGTAGATAGGACAGCGGTGAATCAAAAAAGGCAGTCCGAAAACACAGGTGCAAGATCTCGGTTGTACGGTACGCAGGCTACCACCAATAGAGAAAAAAAAGCAGGCAAGAATCAATGTAAAACATATTTAACTACACAGTTGCCCACAAGAGCTTTTTATTTTGTAGTAGATAACTCGGATAACCACTGGACAGCGCTACAGTTCCCTTAGGTACGTACACTGGCGTAGACGAGCACCATCACCATGCCACCCAGAGCACATACTCACGAGATGTGTTCAAGTCCCAAAGAAGCAATGAAAGACATTACTCTTCAGCTCACCCCCACGGAGAGAAAAGGTAATATAAACTGATAAATTCCTGGAATCACTCATTCAGTATGTAGCTTCTGGGGAACTTTAGTCACTATCATACGAGAGTGTGGGAGAGAAATGCGAAGAAAAACAACGATAAAGCCGGCGGCATGACTCCAATGCAGAACGTGTGACATTTTCTTAGAACACCTGTAGGTGATTATACTACGAGTTGCTATGGAGATAACAGGGAAAGATTATTATTAGATTAGATTATAAGTTAGTTTAAGGCTCCCTATCCTCAACAAATGAGATCCAAAGAGAGGAAGGAAGAAGGCACCATTTAGTATGGAGTTAAGGGAACGTGGAATCTATGCAGAAAGGGCACAGAAACAGTAAGATGAGAAAGAAGTTCATGAAACAAGATCAAAGTTGAAGAAGAAAGTAGTAAGTGTTGAAAAAACTGGACAGCAGTGAACCGAAAAAAAGTTGGTCCATAACAAAACAAACACCTATATTATTTTAACAAAAAGAAAGCCTACCTAACCTTTAGCTCGGGCCCTCACATTGTCCCCCTGGGAGCGCTAATTCCCATAGATACAATAATTGTATCCCCCTGAGGGGGATAACAGGGAAACTCTCATGTTGAGCTTTACTTGCGATTACAATTGACATGAGCATATCATCCCAAAGAAATGAGCAATATATCTTCAATATAAGAGAAATAGCGCTTCAAGATGCGCTGAATTTCTGAAGGCTAATCCATTGCAATGCTTTCCCTGGGAGAGCAGGAAATCTCGTGGATACAATGGCCTAAATCGAGAAAGTATCGTAAAGACGTTAGGCTATGCCTGAAATATGATCCAAGTCGAGCTAGCAATGGTCCGTTTCGTGAATGCAGCAGAATAATTGCAGAGACCAAAGTCAATATCGGAAAAGCATGACCAAAGAATGATACTAGAATAAGGAAACACTGTAAATCAAGAAAGGAAAGTGCGATAATATATTGTCACTAATTGAACAAAACAGAATACAAATTATTATTAGATGCCATTTTTTTCAAGTTCAAGAGTTCACAGCCTCTAAGCCTAGAGAGAGTTGATAAAAAATGAATCAACACGAAAAAACGGTTCGAAAAATTACCCTGTCCAGAAGGGTGATTTTCTCTCGCAATTACTACTCTCACGCAATTATTCATTGAAGAATCTTTTAAATAATGTGCTCAGTTGGTAAAAGAGAGCAACACTTTCGTAGACTACATCCCCAGGTGCCACATCAGTTGAGCGTTCTCAATTCTGGTCACAAGTTCGATCACTTATCTCGGGATCTGAAACTTAGTTGCAGTGACAATCACTCGACACACTTTGTTATCTAAGTTAAGTGCAGCACAAACGGTTTGATAGCTGCAGGCACCATCTTAGGGGGATCGGAGGTGTTTGCTCCCTCATTTAGACTTTATCATTCGATACGCGATTACTTTCTTAAAAAAAATAAACATCTCAAGCATTGCATTTCATTTCAATAGTGTGAATATTATCGGAAAAATATTCGAGCACTACGGGAGCATTATTGCCGAGTCGGACAAGAGCGTGACCATCATTTTACAATTTAGGAACGCTACGTAGTTCGCATAGCAGAAGGGGAATGCGATATTACCCTGTCCTACATAGTTACGGACTCTAATTTACCGTCAATCAGGGCAATACAAACTAATTTGCTTTTTACAAGCAAGCAAGGCAAGAGAGAAGGCCAATTATTGGAAAATTAACGCTGTCAGAATATGGTGTCTTCAGTTTCACATCCCTTTCCAAATGGCCTCTGATACAGAAACACTACGTTGGATGGTTAATTTTTATTTAGTCTATCTATAACGTTCGATAGTCATCACTGTCTCACGCAGCAAAAGTGCTGCCATTGTAGACTAATTTTAGATGTAATTGAAAAGTGATTTTATAAATCGAAAAGCAGGAAAATGAAATTTTCAGCCGATGAACAAGTTTTGAATGCTGACTCGAGTTGAATAGCCTACTGATTAAAAGCAACACAAAACCGTGTGCTCCAATGTACATAATGAACCACACAGTATGTCTAAAAAAAAAACCGAACCGAGTATTTATTTTCCCGTATCAGTAATACCATCATTAGAATACCCTAGAATTTAATTTCTTGCAAAATTATCTTTCAAAATTAACCTGTAGGAAAGGTATTACTGATTATGATGGTATTACTGATCCGGGAAAAGAAATACTCGTTTCGTTTTTTTGTGGGACATACTGTATACAATGAGACATAAGCGTTAATAACGTAATATACAACATGTTTATCGTGGCAAGTAAGTGCTGTCTTTAACGTCATCATGGGTTAGTTTAACGAAAATCGGAAACGAACAAACCTGAATCAGTGACGACAAGTATGACGTTATCGGTGATTAGATTAGCGTGCAACACCCATCAGACCGATACAGTTTTTTATTCAGTTCGGAGAAGATCTGGCAAATATAATGCACAACTACACCTCAGCCCTCTGATTTTTAACAAAATTAACACTTTTTGGTGCGTATTTTACAAGACGTGGCTAACAACCTCCTATTAATTCACGTTCGATAGATAATGATCATTTAAAACTCAACTTTTCTCCCGTTGTCGTACGTTAATGTTTCTATAAAACCTAGCGTGTACCTTGTTTTTCAGTGGACATAGTTTAACACTACGATGTTGGCATTACATCCCAGCCCTGTGCATAATTTAGTGAAACAACACACACTGAACATCGCCGCACACGAGACCTGATCACAGCACGAGCGAGGGTCATTGAGCGCGTGCGTTGCAATTATACATGGAATATTAGACCCTGGAATGTCTCGGCAAACGTTTTCATTTGCTCGAGCTTAAACGTTTCACTCAAAAATTTGAAAATAGGATTGTGCAGAAAGTTGACTATTATATCTCTAAAAATTTGATCACGGAATTTTCAATAGAACTTATTTCAACCTTCTAAGCTCAACAGTTCATTAGCATCAGCATTCTTAAAAGGGCTGCATTTTCGAGACACCCTGTGGAACAGATATTTTCTTCTGGTCTTTTGCACCTTTTAACATAGTGTTAGGCAGCCTCATTCGTAAAGACCTTATGCACATTTCATAAAGATTTATGCAAAGATTTTAATTTCATTTGAACCCAATACTAATTTCATAAATTTAACGGAGAAAATAGCTTTCTAACTTCATCATTCGGTACGTGATTACTATAAATACCCATTCTCCTTTGTTAAATAGTAAATATCACGTGCAAATAGTAAATTTCTCACGTGTCAAATTGTAAATAGCGCTTCCCAATTACGTAAAGCTTGCCGGTAGTTTTTATCAGTTTACGAGAGTTTACGTCACTACTGACGTTCAGACACGCGGGCGTAAGCAAGAAGGCGTTTTGGCACCGCACATGGCCATGAAAATAGAAATTTGTGCCCCGATGGCTTCATACGGCGTCAGAATATGGCATGCCTCCATGCATCAAACACGCGGCGCTCTCCGACATTCGCTCACCCGTTTTCTGCCCACTGCCCTCGATAACGGATGAATGCAATCGAATTTGGACGTCTTGGTTTCGCCGAGTGTCCATCTACTCATGATACAACACAAAAAGTCCCGCTGGCTTTATCGGGATTCTTTGATTAGTGAAATCAAATTGGATTAACTGAAATACGCGACCATCTCGTATGATATCTATACCCAGGGCTTTTTATTTCGAGCATTACGATATTTAGAGAAGGTGCATCCCGCCTGTTATGAGCCTTACTTAGGAGACATTCCTTTTGTCTCCAATAATTCGAAAAAAGCTTTTCGAGTTGCAGTAGAAGAGCAGGGCTTAGTGAAGCCATTTACGTTGTGGTATATTGGGTAATATAGCTACCAGCAACCAGTTTTAGAATCGGTCAGTCACGCTTCATAAATTGAACTACAGAAAAGCATCATGCGTGTTTTCTTCTATTATATCTTGCGAGTGCCATTTTAATTACATTTAAATATAAACTAGAGTCTGTAAGACCTACGATCCCTAATTTCATATACTGCGAAGCGATCGTTCAAATCATTCTCGCGAAAATTTACCCTCAGAAAAGAATTCCTCACACTCGCTACGAGAGACGCAAGCGAACTAACAGAGTCAAGTCACGGTTTTTACTTAAGGCGTTGAAACAGTCTGAATCGTTATTACCTACGTGCGGGCACGACTTGAATTCAAATTAGCGCTCACCCGTCGTATGTTGTTGCGCCCACTGGCGGGTGGAAAAAAACTGTGGATGTAACGCTGAGCGAAACTTCACACGCGAAGTAAGAGTCGTTCTTCGTCATCGTTTGCGCCGTCTCGTTGGAGGCACACATTCACGGGGAAAAGTATCTCTGAAAGTGTCGATTTAGATAACGCACGAGATCTTATTTCTGGACGCAGCAGCGCAAGAAAGATGACTATAGAGCGGATTAAGTAGTATTGTTTACTCAATATAAATTGCATCGTAAATGCAAAATTAATGGTATTATGCACCCGACATAAATAATATTGTATACAAAGAATGAATAGTACTGTATGCGCAGAATAAATAGTATTGTATACCCGGAATACATAGTATTGTATACCCGGAATAAATACTGTTGCATGCGCGAAATAGTTTTGATAGTGGCAACATCAGATCAATAGTCAGAAACTGTCACGAGGGTATAACTACACGCATACCACGAGCATCACGTGAGTTAAGCAAGAGCGCATTTTTGGCATCGAAGTTACTAGGGCGCGTAAAAAAGCACACAGAAGCAGCGCCGGAGAGCTATCATGTAAGCAATATTGGTGAGGTGCGCAGTGCGATGAGAGCGGCATACGGAGGTCAATCTCCCAAGGTGAGGTGAGCAACGAGGAAAATAACGAATATGTAGGATCAAGTCTAGAGTGAAATGAGATTGAAATGATTGAGCCAGAGTGCAAGTATAGCAATCGGACATTGAGTGAAGTTGCCAATACCATGAACGTTTGTAAAAGTGGGTATATCTGAATCGAGATTGATGTTCATTTTGAAAATTATCTTTAAAGACAAGGGGGAAGTGAGAATTAGTTTGAATGGGGCTGAAGAAAACGTGAATCTTTACCTGTACGCAAACAGGAGCTCAACTAACAGCAGAAGCAAGAAGTCGAGTCAAGATAGCAGATACATATATAAAAGCAATAAAGTACACAATGTGTACTTGAAAAAATACCACTCGTAGGAGAACAAGTTCCCTTTAATGAGGGTAACGCAACAAATTCAAGGGTTGAGGCCAGCTGCATCAAGTGAATGTCACATAAACAAAAGCACATTCATGCAGCGAATAATTAGAGCGGGACTTGTTTGAATTAAAGAACAGTTTTCAGGACACGGATCATTATTTTTGAGAACTGCTGACACTCTCTACAAAAAAGAGCATCTGAAGTATCGTCGCCGTACGATCACGACGCGTAAATTATAAAATGCCTCTTTTTTTTTAGAGCTGTCGCTTGCGCCTGCGGAATTTGAAACGGACTTACGGAGAGACTCGAATATAGCAGAGTTTTATTCTTGGCTTGATTTGGATGAAAAACACCTGTTAGAGAATGAGCAAAAACGACTGAATGTTAGCTACGGGGAGATTCCCACGTCGAGTTGATTTGTAACTTGAATTTGTATTTTTAACGCAAATATAGAAAAGGAGGAACGCTGATGGAAAAAGAAATGCAGATTAAAATTGAAGTGACTATGAAATGCTTTCAAAACTTGAAATGTGATAACTCGTTTCGTTATTGTTCTTGAGCAACGTAAGTAGCATTAATGTAATCGAAGGCGAGTTTGAGGCATGTATTATAATACGAGCATTGTTCCTTTAATACTTGCATGTTATATGCCAAGTCACACCAGGAAAAATACTTGCAAAAATATGCTGTGCCTACATGGAAGATGATATTTATTTAAAATTTACGTTTTTCACCATCAATCAGTGTTTCATCCTATAGCTTGAAAATGCGGAAAACATTTAAAGCAGGGTTGCGTAGATTTGAGATCACTACAGCACATGATGTTTCATGTGGTTTGCCTTGACACATGTTTCACATAGCTTGCCTTGACACATGATGTTTCACATAGTTTGCCTCGACACATGATGCTTCACATGATTTGCCATAGTTTTTTTTTGGCAGGTGACTTTTTTTGCATAGACACCATGTGACACGTGGTGCTTCATTTACACTCACTGCGATACTAGCTTTATTCACAAACTTGAGGGAAACGAGCACGTGGTTGATTATATTTTTGGGAACGTCTACGATCGACTATAATTTACTAAATACAGCAATAGTTAGTTCATAATAATCCAAAGTTTCAATAAAATTGCACGTGCACTGGCAGTATATTCAATAGGCATTGATTTCCAATTGGCAATATTCAACAGGCATTGATTTCCAATAGGCAATATTCAACAGGCATTGATTTCCAATAGGCAATATTCAACAGGCATTGATTTCCAAATTTTTCCTCGTTTCATGAACAGTTTCTGCAATCGCTTCTACAATTATATAAAGGAAATTATTCAATTTATATTAAAACCATTTTCGATGAGGTAGTTCTGCCAAAAAATGCCATACAGACAACAATTCACTGAAGACTAAACTTAAATGTAAATGTGTAAGAACAGACTGACTTCACTGATTCATAATGCATGGTTATCATTTTCCGTCAATAAACAGACAATTAATGATCGATTAATATACAAGCTTGTCTACACGCACATGTGAGCACAGGGCAACCGTGTGAGGTACATCAACGGGACTACCATTTTTGTATTTTCAGCTTCCGCTCAACGCGATCGAGACTCGCAGCACTCAGAGAGGCAAGCGGCTGACACTCAGCAACGTAACTAACTTTCTTTCTAAAAATAATTACGGGTTTTGCACGGGCGGCCATCACTTCACGTCCGATTAAAAACTAAAGAAGAAGACCATTTGCTCTTTGAAGTTAACCAAAAAACGAACGGGTATGAAAAGCGAGCGCTAAGTTGAATAAATACACTTTGGAAGAGAATCTACGTCAACAAATGTAGTTCATTATGCTTCAATCAGTTAGTTTCCTTAACCACTGTTGATATGATCTTCGCAAATGTGCTTTGAGAAACCTATTATTTTGGATCAAATAAATAAAAATGCACGATGTCCCTCGCCGAGGCAGCAGTGAACGTTTTGGGCTAAACAAAAAATGAACTATTAGATTATTAGTTAGTTTATGCCTCCCTATCCACTACAAAAGCGATTCCAAGAGAGGAAGGAAGAAGGCACCATTTAGTATAGAGTTAAGGAAACGCGGAATCAGTGAAGAAAGGGCATAGAAACAGTAAGTTGAGAAAGAAGGTTATGAAACAAGATCAAAGTTGAAAAAGAAAGTAGTAGGTGCTAAAAAACAGGACAGCAGTGAACCGAAAATGTGGTCCTTAACATAATGAAAAAAACATTTCAAACTAACAAAAAGAAGGCATACCTAAATCTCAGCTCGGGCCCTCACACATTTTCCCCCTGGGAGTGCTAATTCCCATAGATACAATAGTTGTATCCCTCTGAGGGGAAAATGAACTTTTTTTTTTTAAGAAAACACCAATTAAGTAACAGTAAATTTCTTAAAAAAGAGATACACAAAAGAAGGAAGCAAGATCAAGACAAGAACAACCTCAGGAGCTGTAGAGCGATGCCCACAAGATCTCCTGCAACAACACCTGCTACCGGCGGTCGGGCATGCGGGACTTCCAGCCTCAAGAAGAGCTCGTGTCTCCTACACGCATTGTTACATGTGATCGAGTCGCAACCGTGCGCTAATAATCCGTGAATCGCTCGCATAAGAGCATGGTAGTTTCGTTGTGAGTTTCTCAGCAGTTTGTTGATGGGTTGCAGTTGCGCAAACAAATGACATTTGCAGTGAAGCATTATTCATAATTTTTTTAGGTTATAAACAAAAATATTAATCATGTACGAATAATTGGTGGAGTTCACTATGACCGTATCAGCTATTGTGAATGATCATATTATTGAGTTCATTGTTTCATAATATGCGGCTCTGCTCTCTTGAAGAAATGTATTCAGCCTGATGTTAATACAGGGGCGACAGAGATATGGTTCAAGTAAATTATCAGATACCGAATTTTTTAAAGTCGCAGGTCAATTCGGTGTCAGAAAGTACGCAAGCGTTAAGAGCTGACGAGAATATAAACTCTTCATCCAAGGAAGTCTCTTCTAAGCGAGCGATATTTTTCAAAAAGTTAATTGGAACATTACCCTAGGCATTAGAGATTAGAGAAACATTGAATAGTTGTTACACACTCTTATCGAGTTCCTAAAAACGCAATTGGGTTAAATTTAGACTGTTTCTTGAAGCGAAACAAAACTAAAAATTCGAATCATGATCAATGAGAAACAATTCTACGAAAAATATTTCTCATTCGTATGATGTGAAAAAATACAGTGCAAGTGAGCTGTATCCGAGTCGAAATATGAGAACATTTACACTTGATTTACGCTGGATATTTAATTAAAAAATCAGACATCTGTATATTAAAATAATTTTTAATTTTCCTTAAAATAAAGTAGGCGTTCATTTTACTAATGAATTAAACGCACAGGGAAAAATATTCTGGTAATGGACATTTTGACGATTCCGTTGAACGTGCATTATTTTTTTGAAAATTTTTGTACTCGGACGAACCAGGAATTCCTCTTAAGATAAAACGTAATTTCTTTTCCTTCCTATCTTTTCCTGAGCAAATCCAAAGCTTCAATCTTTCTATGAGCAAATCTCCCCAGACGACGGTAAACATCAGATCTAAAATACGCATTTGATAGATATTAGAACTCAGTTCTTTTGACAAGCGTCGTACTCCAAGTTTTCTAGCAGCCAATGTCAGATTACAATCTCCTCCTGGTATTTGTCGTCAAAATGTCAAGTCTTCATCCGATAAAAATGGCGTACTCCCATTCCACCATGAAAATTAAGAGTCCGATGTCACCTCTCCTCATCTCCAACATCAGACAGACGTTCTCCCGATGACAAGTGTTGGACCTCACATTCCGTCAAGGCTGTCATCAAACCGCCTGCGGTGAAAAGGCAAAAGCCAAGCTGCAATTTCCATGCTAGTAACACGAGGCCTGCACACCGAACACTCAGATATTCAGGGAATCAATGCCGGACTGTAACGATTCAGGGCTGCCGCAGCTTACGTGCGACTGCAGGCGGACACGCAAACGACAAGCTGAACCCATTTGGCCGTCATAATTAGACGCATCAAAGACGAGCAGGAGCTTGATGTCTTCGCAAGACATTGCTGAGAAAAATGTTGCTAGGTGTGGAAATGAGGTTCATGATTCCTTAAATGGCTGACATTGAATCACGATTTTCCCGATACATGCCTAAATAAACTCATAAAGATGAGTTCTTACATTAAAAATGTACTCCACTTTAATTTTGAAGCACAAATTATTCGTACCTGACTTGAACGCATCATAAAATCTTGCAGCTGAATTATTTCATTCGGCTGGATTAGACCTCCCACTGTAGTTTGTCTACAAATTTTAAAGCTTGTCTTATCATCATAAATGTGAGAGTACTTCACGTGCTTAGCAGTAAATTATATTTTTTCTTCGGCAGTTCAAATTACATTTCTGCAAAACTCTAGTCACGCTATATAAATACGAGTACAAATATCATGTTGCACGTTTGACACAGAAGTTGAACGAAAATAGACAAAGCGATGACCTATTTATTTCTCACCATTGTCACCAATCTCTTAACTGAACTTTTTCTCACAAAAATTCAAACCCCATGAAAAAATTTTCTTCACAACTAACAGCGTAAAATAAAACTTTGCAATAGCAATGCGAAAATTCTTCCTCCTCGAAAACACTTCTGAGTAAATATCATCCACGGCTTTAGACCCTGGACTGAACACACCATCCTGCCACAGCAAGGACCGCGCAGCACCTCGTACCGCAGAGATCGATCGCGAAATGTCACCACCGCTCGCACGAGGAACAACAGACGGCCGTCTGAACCACGGCGAAATCAACGGTAATCTCTTAAGGAAATATTGTGAAATCAGGAGCCTCCGTGTGTTTATATCGAGGCAAAAGTAAGGTGAAGTTTTGTGAGCTGCTTTGATGGTCTTGGAACTGGGTGGGAAAATTAATATTTTGACTGCGGCAGGTAAAACTGAAGTTTAATATTCAACTCAAATTTAAAGGCAATTGCAGTGAGCAATATTTAAAATAGCAAACATTAACTGGTTCTCGCCTGCACTTAGTTTAAATTAAGTATTTATGAAAATTGACTTTGTAACTACTGATCGGTCAGCAGCATTATGAAAATTCCCTCAGTGACCACCGGCTCACGTCGCAGTCAAAGTGTTGAGAAATCCATCACCAATATTCATCACAACCCCACATCACAATAATATCAGAGGTTATGTCCATAGCTGCATCTCGTGCTTCACATCAATTTCAGAATTTTAGCTCAGTAGAGTTGACGACGATTCATTTGTGTCCGGCAGACTATTAATACATTTTAAGAACTCCTCTCTCTACGACAGCAATACTTCCTTGCTCTTACATATTTCAAGTTAGATTTTTTGTGTCTTTAGTTGATTCTATTCATTCTAATCAAACGTTTAATATACGTTTCACGGATGAACTATGTTCAATATCCTGAACTTGTGGATATTTTCTCTTACTTACTACTTCTTACATTTGTTCTCATTTCACAGTAGTTAAAATTTGACCAATGCTTACTTTTCACCCACGTGCACTGTATTCATTTTTATTTACAATGAGAGTGAGCAATGTAGAGCTTAAATGTTTTATAAATATCGTGTATTTACTAATCAAAACTAGTACGTTTTTTCTGCTTCAACGTCAATATTTCTAACCTAGGAATTATAACGCTGCTTCAGTAAAGTTCGGAAATATAATTTTTTGACTGCGCATTCTAATTTCTGCTCCTAAACCATCAAACCCGATGCCTAAAAAACGGAATTTCATGGAAGCAGAGACTCACGAAAAAATAGCTAAGGCTCGTTGACACATGAACACGAACCGAAACTTGGGGTTCTCAATTTATTGCAATATTTTATTACTTATATCTACAATCCATTTGAAAACAACTGCGCACAGATGTCGCAAGCGTAAGTTGAATGCACCGATACTTTTATCTTTATGATGTGAATCCACCTGCTTAAGTATAATCGACGTGATTTAATACAACTAATTTTTAACTTGCTCAGCTGTACTGCAATAAATTCCGAAAAAACTAGTGTTCTCTCAGACAAGTCAGACATTAATATGAATGAACTCTTGAAAGCTATTTTGGATAGAATATGGTAATAGAAGAAAACGTTGATAAAATTAAACATATTTACTAATTCCTCACGCAGTTAATAGGATCACAACTCGCAATCTTGACGGGTTCAGACACGTGAGCTAATATCTATCTATTTATCGAGTGCACTTTTTAGCGGAACCGTGTCATGTTGCGCTTGAAAAATGAACTAACTTTACGTTGGTTTGGCAAAAGCACTCGACAAGGCTCATAGTCAATCACCTGCACGCAAGTATTGACGTCAGTCGGGCCAACATGCAGTAACGCTCAGCTGAGAGACTGCAGTGTAAGGGTGCCTGCGGTAACATCATTTGAATGCTCCCAGCAGGAACATCTCAGACTGCCAGTCAATCGAGATGGTATCATTGCACAGAAGCAGGAGCAAAATAACATAAATGGGGCCCGAATATGAGAGGGTCTCCACACTCGTACGTTGAGCACCTATAAATATAGATGGTCAGTCAGGTCACAGCGTCAAGTCATTTATTGAAAAAGAAATACTGAAAAATGGCTCACTGTACAGTTGTAGTGTCAATAGATAGAGTTACTCTCTAGGGAGAAACACGTCCCATTTTAGCGACTATCTCCTACACTAAACCTATTATAGCACGAAACTAAAGAAGTTATTTCGAGAAGAGTGTTTAATGAATAAATGACTATTGGAACAGTATTTTAGCAGCAGCAGCAGCAGCAGAAGGAAATAACGCAAAAAGGCAGAGAACGAAAATTCAGGAGACAACGTATTCAAGAAAATACCTCTTTTACACGAAATTTGTTCACACATAAAGCCAACTTTTCCTAATAAAGAGAAAACCGGAAAAAACATCAAGGAGAAGGTCTCTTTCAAGTGCACTCCGGAACTTGTGCCATTATAATCCCTAGCGCCCAGTTTCGCAGATTATTCGGCGAGATGCTATACGCTTCCTCGGAGGAATACCTATCACGCACACTAATGCGAGTTGTGTTTAACAAACGCTAAGACGCTGCCCTCTAACTACTGTTAAGAGCGAAGCATCAATTTTCCAAAATAAGGCGAAGCAAAGGCCTCCTTTCGGCAAATCCACCCTTCCCCACCTCTTTCCTCACACCTCCATGGGGTGCTGACATCACACTACACTTAACTTGTTGGTCAAAAAACAACACAAGCATACGAACGGAAGTTGGTACACACTAAAATATCTCTAGATAATTGACACGTAACAAATCAAATCAGGTGGCCTCAAGATGAACTGCGTAACGCCAAGCTTGACATGGGGCCCCGCTAGAGCCATCAATTACCTACCGTTGACACGCAAAGTTATTACATCAGACTAAAATAAGGTGAAGGCTGGTAAATCAGAGGAGCAGCGTGGCAGTTAAACACCCTCGTGCTAGTGGTTAGCACTGTCGAGTGCAAATTAGCGCAGGTGTTCCGTGAATCACAGCACAGCTGTGGGCAGGTCTCTGCGCAGGTGTGCTCGTGCACCGGCAGACCGGCGCAACTTTTGCACTATACACAGGTGCAGCTGTACGTACCCCACGTGTGCACCGTCATTCTGCACTTACACACCACTGGTGCACAGGGCAGCTGTACGTGCTCCACGTGTGCACCGTCATTCTGCACTTACACACCCCTGGTGCACAGCGCAACTGTACGTGCTCTACGTGTGCACCGTCAATCTGCACTTACACACCACTGGTGCACAGCGCAACTGTACATGCTCTACGTGTGCACTGTCATTTTGTATGGTGCGCAGTGCTATGTTTATATAGGGTCATTATATTATTTAAAAACTCCTCTCTCACAACAAATACGAGCTCAGGAAAGCAAAGTGATTAGATTAGATGTTAGTCTAAGCCTCCCGAACCGCAACAAAGGGGTTCCTAAGAGAGGAAGGATGAAGGCATCATTTAGTTCGGACTTGAAAGAACACGGAATCTATGCACAGAGAACACAAAAACATACAGTTGAAAAAAAATTTATGAAACAAGATAAAAGTTGAGGAAGAAAGTAGTAGGTGCTGAAAAGCACGACAGCAGTGACGCGAAAAAAGATGGTTCGGAACAAAACCATAAATCTGTTCTATTTCAACAAAAGGAAAGCGTAACTAACTTTTAGCTTGGGACCTCGCATATTCACATAGTTCTCCTGGAAGTGCTAATTACAATAGACACAATAGTTGGATCCCCTGAGGGAGAAAGCAAAAAGAAGGGACCACTTAGTATGGATTGATTGATTATAAATTAGTTTTAGCCTCCCTTTACCACAAAAAAGATGTTTAAAGAGAGGAAGGATGAAGGCACCATTTAATATCGAGTTTAGGAAATGTGGAATCTATGCACAAAGGGCGCTCCCACAAAGGATTCCGTGAGCATAGAAAGAGTAAGATAGGAAGGAAGGTTATGAAACAGGAAAAAAGTTGAAGAAGAAAGTCAGAGACGCTTAAAAATAGGACAGCAGTAGACCGATAATAGATGATCCTTAACAAAACAAAAAATTCGTTTCGACAAAAAGAAGGCCTACCTAACTCTCAGCTCAGGACCTCACATTTTCCCCTTTGGTATGGAAATGGAGTGTAGAAAACAGAAATTCATACACTAAAATTGTATAAGATACTCTGCGCATAGAAACTGCAAGTTAAGAGGGAAGAGGAAGAATGGCGAAGAAGAGGTAGCGAAAGCGAATAAGATACGATGGTAAAAAGAAGCAAAATGGGGATGAAAGTTAAAAGTTCCGAAGGCTTGTTTGTTGGCCAAGGAAACCCAACAGTATCTTCCTTTGGAGCGCTAGTCCCCATAACATACAACAGCCAAATCTAACTAACCTTAGCCCACTGCCTATCCTAAGCAACATTTTTCAATGGGGATTGAGAAGATGACTTTATTTTGCCCCTTCAAAATGCACCTACGAGGAAATCTTATCCCTTTATTCATTGTTCCAAATTTTCTGATTCTCTAGTTTAGTTTTGTTTACAAATTGTGCGATTCAAGAAAACGTAGAATGAGCTTCCTTTATGAGAAATTCCCTCTTGTTCACTCGAGTTTATTTCAGACTACAGAGATGCATGATTTACAAGTCCCTGCCCTCGGTTTGCGGCGGAAAAATTGCTTCTCTTCTCCGCGCGCCGAGGAGCGCTAAGCCCCCGAGATCAAATGAACCTCCGGTGATCCTCTCGGGGGAGGAATGTAACACTTTTTGGACACGGGCCCGAATCTTCGCGGGCGCTTAACCGGTAAAGAAAAATAAGTCAAATTGAGGTGCATGAGAGATCAGCGCTTAACCGGTAAAGATAGGAAGTTTGTGCATGAGAGAACAGAGTTTGAAGGAAAACGATTCAATCGATACTTTATGGCTACAATGTTCAATTTCGTTCGTGCAATCGTACACTATACATGATGAAAATGTATTCAATAAAAATTTTTATGTTAGAAAACCAATGGGTGTTACGAAAGTTTTCATTTTCACAGCTTGGATTGAGGGAAAAATTAACGTCTCAACACATCACACGGACATTGTTTTCAGTTTTAAATTTATTATTGCTCTCGTAGAGCCACGTGCTTCGGTGTAATGACTGCTAGGCAGGACAATGTGTTGCAAGTTATTTTTGAAAATAATGTTCTATTTCGACCGAGCTAACACAGGTCACATCATGCATTTGTTTTCCAAATGCGTCATAATTTATGCTAGTACAAAATGACTTTGTACACCCTATCAAGCCAGTACTTTTTCTACGCATGAACCTAAGTCGAGTGTTGAATTATGGATAAGTTCTTACTTTTCCCTACGGGAAGAAACGTTCAGGTCGCAATGCAGGGCCTTGAACCGTCAGTCATTTTACAGAAAAAGTTTAACCTCGTTTCGGCTAAACGTATTCCCATCGTGGGCAATGGGAATATTGTGAACTGTCCTTCATGTCGATAATACTGAATATAATAGTTCACGTGACCAGATTTACTGCAGAAAACCCCAGTTACTTCAGTAAACTACCGTCCCAAGTTTCGATTTATGATCGCTTACATCGTTATTGTATTATTTTAGAATGAAATGATACGTAATTTTTAAGTCTTGCTTATGCAAACTATTGCATCGCATGCTTTAGGTGTGCCCCTTCACCTCGCTTTACAAAAACGCTGTACTGTCTAATGCATCATGAGGAATGAGGAAGAGTTGATGAGATCAGGGCTGCCAAATTAGTATTTTACAGCCAAACCTTCAAATTTCGCTGGTTCTGAAACAAAATTTAGCCAAATAGAGCACCCAGTACTTGTCAACCAAACAGGTTTGCTTAATACGAATAACTTTCACCAGCCAAATTTTGGGTGAAGAAAATAAATTTAAAAAATTCAGGCGAGCATAAGGCCAATCTGGCAACCAAGCAGCGGCAGGCGCACATGCAATATCAACAAAGATTGATTAGATAAGCAGCCGCACGATAAGGTGCATTGGGGGTAACAAAAGCTATTGTGACGGCCGTAGCGTGATGCGATATTAGACCCATAAAATTTAGACCTTATTTGGCAGGGCAATTGGGTTCTCCATCACTATCCCCGGGGCCGTTTCCTAGAATTATTTCCAATGAAGTAATTGTACAATAATTACTCATTGTGTTTGGAATTTATCCGCTTGGCTTTGTACTGAAAGTGTCGATGTACAAGCATCTGGAGATCGTTATATCAGAGTTATTTGTACAGAATCAGACTGCTGTTGAGGTCACGAATGCTATTTTTTCACAAGAAATCACGCACAAGTTGCTAACATGCGAAAATTACGTAATTGAAACATTCAACAAGGAATTAAAAAAAATGCGGAGTGAAAAGCTACCGCGGGTAGGGTAGGTGAAAACTTAATTTCAGTTTTTTAGTAAAAAAAAAAAAAACGGAGTGAAATTTGTTAACCACCAACTGTGCTCAATTGTGTTGCGACACGTGGAGAAAAGAGTCGTCTTGAATATTTCAGTTTCAGCGCATTGATCTTCCAAATTTGAATTGACCCATGCACTAGCTGGTGCATGTTAGGGGTGATGGGATTAAATTATACGAGAGTGAAAGAGTGAAATATCAATAGAAATTGATCAGCTACCTCAGACATTTGCTCGAATCACACATAGACATGAGTTCGAGTGCCTCAACTTTCGAAAGGAACTATAGACATGATTCGAACATTTTATCCTCCTTTTTTTAACGCCAAAATCGCAAGTTATGAAGCACTCTGCGCACGCACGTTGTGATATTTTGAGGCAAGTTGGCGCACTTCCTACGCAGCAGAACGCTTTAGAATTTTGGAAACCTATAGGAACCGATGGATAGTATAATAGTTAATTAATTTACCTCAAATATAAAGAAAAGAATTACAAAATGAGTTCAATCACTTCGTGGAAAAACAGTTAATTAATTTACCACAAAATGTAAACAAAAGAACAACAAAATAACTTCAATCACTTCGTGGAAAAAATATCAACATCAGGCTGCAATCAAATGTTACAAAAAATTCAATGTACAAAACACTTTTCATGCTCGCAAAGTCAACAGTGTATCGGTCAGTAAGCAATGACAATGATAGGCTTCTCTGCGACGGAGGTCATGGAAGGAGCGCTCCCAAGTAAGCCTCCTATCGCTTAAATTAGTTGAAGCTTCTTCCAGTTCAAATAAATAAGTTGAAGCTTCGTTAAGTTCAAAAAAGCAAGTTGAAGCTTCTTCATGTTCAAATAAGCAAGTTGAAGCTTCTTCAAGTTGAAATATATAAGTTGAAGCTTCTTTTAGTTGAAATAAATAAGTTGAAGCTTCTTCCAGTTGAAATAAATAAGTTGAAGCTTCTTCAAGTTGAAATAAACAAGTTGAAGCTTCTTTACCGACAAGTTCACCGAACCGAGGCCTCAAGACCAGCGCAAAAAAAGCATAAAAACTTCGTGAGAACTGTTAAGCTTCTCGTTAGGTAAATAGCACACACTACTCAACACAGCCTACCGCCAGTCTTCGGAAGAATATGATACAAACGATTATCTAAGCAGCAAATTTTCCCCCTGAAATAATAAACGGACGTTTATGATAACATGCAATAAAAATCACAAAACAAAATCAGAAAATTTTTACAACACAACACGCAGAACATCAAACCTATTTAATAAACTCTAAATTCGGTATCATTTTCGAGGCGCTCTCTGTAAGTTTACCCACAAACACAACGAAATCGAACATTTCCCATTGAGAGAGAGAGGAGAGTCTTATCTCTCTCTGCTCAGTTTGCACAGCTGAGCTGCGGACGTCAGCAGACGTGCGGATAACTTCATGTTCTCTCTAGCGCAACGGAAACTGTGAAGTGTCTCCAGGCCCTGCTAAACTTGTGGAAATAAGTCTTAAATACATATAAATATACGGATTTTGCTAGTCCCTAACAAAAGAGAGACAACCTAATTGAGCAAATAACACACATTCTACCCTACACCGCAGTCTCAGCGAAAGAGGAAAAATCCTAATTGAAAAAAATGATATCTGTACTTCCTTTCACCGCAGTCTCAGCGAAAGAGAAAAAGCCTCAGTGAAAAAATATGGTACCCTATATCGTAGTCTCAGCGAAAGTGAAAATCTACATGGAAATATGGCTCCCAACACCACAGTCTCAGCGAAAAAGAAACACTCGAACAGAAACGATTTAGCTATCGTAGTGGCAAGGGTTCTAGAGTGAAATGGTTCTTCAAAATACTGATGCCCATGGATTTCTTTGAAATCAGATTCTCAATCTGTTCCTCAAAAATATTCCGTAAGTCAATAAAAAGAAAATTACAGTTTCAGTACAGAATGATGCTGAAGGAGTTTCAGGCGGACTATTGATGAAATATTACATTAAAATACAAGTTAGTACAAGCCTCCCTAACTACACAAAATGTGTTTCCATGAGAGGAAGGAGGAGCGCAACATTTATAATTAAAATTGAATTGGAAATCTTGCACAAGATGCGTCTCCACACCCAAAGCATAGAAACCGCAAATTGATAGAAGTTTATGAAACTAGAAAATAGTTGGAGAAAGTGGTAGGTGCTGAAAGAGTCACAGCAATGAAGCGCTAAAAGACAGTCCGTACCAAGAGCAAAAATATTCTGCTCCAACAAAAGTAAAACCAGACCTAATTATGTACTCGGTGTTATGTTACTTATTTAATCAAACGGAATTCGTCATATGCATTAGTGTCCTAAAACAATGCACTCATCCTTCGACTGACAATTACTCATTTGTTTTTTACATTTTTTGTTCCAGGTACAACTAAGTTTTCTTCTATGACATCTAATTTTCTTAAATTTAATGTTCTTTTCGTTGATTTAACTTTCAGCCATGTTTCCAAGTCAATAAGCCCCTAAATCAAAATTAAATACTTGAATGCAATGCATTCAGAAAGTGAATAAACTTTTTTGGGCTTAGATTAGTTGTTTGTTTACGATGCATCAAGTGCATAAAAACAGGAAGTTAGGAAAGAAGAACATGAAAGAAGCTAATGTTGAAGAAAAAAGTAATAGGTGCTGAAAAACAGGACAGCAGTAAAGCGAAAAAAGATGATCTGCCACAAAACAAAATCTATTCTATTTCAACAAAAGAAAGACCTACCTCACTTTTTGCTCGGGACATCACAAATTCTCCTTGGGAGCTCTAATTCCCATGGATACAATAGTTGTATCACTGAGGGGATTTTTTGAGATACCCTGTATGCACAGTACACATATGAACTGTAACGTTCAAAAAGGAACACCCAGGGAGTAGGATACAGCAAGTGTAAGTAACGAAGAGCTCAAGGCGTGGCAGTTTGGCTCACGCAAGAAGGCGTTCCCGAGCTGGGTTTGCTTCTATGCCAATTCTTGACTAGCTTTATGAGTTTTTATTTCGATTTGTATCTTCAGAATAAAGCCTTTTCAAGCCGTTGACGGGGATGGGTTGAACTGGAGTTCAATAAATATTCAATCCAAATTTAAAGTCAACCGTAGTTAGTAATTTTGTAAATAGCCAACATTAACTGGATCGTGCCTGCAGATTAGATTATTAGTTGGTGTAAGCCTCCTTATCCTCAACAAGTGAGATCGAAAGAGAGGAAGGAAGAAGGCACCTTTTAGTATGGAGTTGAGAGAACGTGGAATCTATGCAGAAAGGGCAAAGAAACAGTAAGATGAGAAAGAAGTTCACGAAACACGATCAAAGTTGATGGAGAAAGTAGTAGGTATTGAAAAAACAGGACAGCAGTGAACCGAAACAAAGTTGGTCCATAACAAAACAAAAACCTATGTTATTTTAACAAAAGGAAAGCCTACCTAACCATTAGCTCGGGCCCTCACATTGTCCTCCTATGAGCGCTAATTCCCATAGATATAGATCGTGCCTGCATTTAGCTTGATTTAATATTTATAAATATTAAGTTTGTGACTACTGGTCAGTAAGCAGTATAATGAAAATTCCCTCCATGTACACTGGTGCCTCACATCGCGTCCGACCCACGTGTTAATATCTGATAAGTTGTCATTACTTCCTCATGTCGGTCAGGACCTAACAAACTTTTGTACTGCTTTTCATAGCCTTCTTTGTCTTTTTTGTTTTTTTTTCATTTCATCTTAATTTTAGTATTCTATCTGGAGGTTTAAATTTCTCCTGAGCAACAGGTCCTAATCGATTCTCTGGAGACAGACCGAAGTACCGAGACAGCCCACCTAACCTCCAGGTGTGGAGACTGATGAAATAAGATTATCGAATTTAGTAACAGATTACGGGTACTCAATAATGAACACCTACCGTGCAGGCTGGGAAAGTCTAGTAACTATGTATACTTGCAGCCACAAGAAGCTAAGTATGAGACATCTCAGCAAAGTTGATGATAGAGCCGGTGGGATCGGTACCATTGATTAGCATAAATTTTTTGCAATGTTTAAACAAAGAGAGACTAGATCAGCACAACACCTATTGAAAATTTAGGAACTTGACGCTAGAGTATTTGGTCCCCACATTAGCAAGCGGAAATCCTTCCTCCCGCCAGTTCCATTCGAGGCAGCATGTACATTAAAGCTTTACTTACTGATAAAAACCGTAGAAAAACATCATGAATATCAAGCACTAACTCGTCATCTTGAAAGCCTCAATAATTATCAATTATCGCGAGTCAGATAAAATACTTCATATTTGCTCATTGGCAGTGCAAGTAAATGAGTCACTAATAAACAGTACACACGTCACATGGCTGAGACCATGAACCCAATGGGATGTTTTGAAATCATTTTCTTACTCGGACCTATAAGTACGCGCGCAGCATAGTGCGGGATAAAAGTATCCAATATCTTAACGAAAAATCCTATAT
Source organism: Platorchestia sp. MABIK (assembly GCA_014220935.1). Taxonomy (NCBI): domain Eukaryota; kingdom Metazoa; phylum Arthropoda; class Malacostraca; order Amphipoda; family Talitridae; genus Platorchestia; species Platorchestia sp. MABIK. The sequence goes on from JACJUY010000331.1 coordinate 173,901, forward strand.
CTCAAACCCATTATTATTATAATTATTATTACTATATTAGTTTAAGACTTCATAGCCCCAACCAAGGTGATCTAAACAGAGCGAAGAGAAGGAGCTATTTAGTATGGATTGTAGAAATGGCCAGGGAATCTACGCACAAGGTGTGTTCCCACACTGGAAACTCTGAGCATAGAAAACAGCAAGTTAGGAAGGACGTTGAAAAAAAGACAAAGAAGAGTTAGTGAAATGACGCGGAAACTGAGAAGAGTAAAATGGGGGCACGAGAGACAAAACTTACAAAGGCCTTTCTACATAGATATGCATGGCTGAGATAACAGCACTATCTACCCTGGGACACGTCGCTATGGGATAGGCAAACCTCACTTACTAAACCTATGGTCTCTCACATACTCACTGGAGGAACTCTTTCAGCAGCCAATGTGTTCAAAGAAAGCATATTACAATTAGCTACCCAATGGAAATGTACCATTGAATGAATCATTGAATTGAATCTCAAGCAATTCCTGATAAAAGGACCTGGAATAAACTCTTATCTCGATCTTTCGAAGGAATACCTCGGTGAGAACCGCATCCGAAGCGTCGAGTGGATATAACGATATTAATCGATTTGGACTACTATGAAGATAATTGCTTGTACCATAACAGTTTAATTTCTCAAATTTGAGGTGGCTGCTCAAATAATTTACAATCTAGACATTCAAAAGGTTGCCATTAAATTATTTATAATCTAACTCTTCAGCTGGCAGATGGCCGCTCGAATTAATAATCTACCCCCAAACAAACGCAATACTCGGCACGCGTCAGAGTTAACTTCCCAGTAAGTCGTCAGAAATAACAGCGTTAAAAATTTTAGAAGAAAAGACACTTTTGCAAAGTTGAACAGACGTAAACGAAGTAAATTTCTTTTATTACATTTGGAAAAGAGTAACCAACAACACAGCATCCCGAAATTCCGTTGAACTTTAAACGATAGCTACACACAAGTTATCAGCTGTCGGCATTCACAGCACGGCGACGGTTGTGAGCCACTTGAGCATTATTTACAAGCGCTGTGTTGTAGCAAAGGTCGACAACCGCGGCAGACATTGTCAAAACTGACCTCACCAACACAAAACTTGCCAAGTTTATTTACAACAGAAGAAGAGAACCGCTCAGCCCCAAACTCCCAAGTGTTGTCCAAACTGTGAAGAAATTGCGCGGAAAAGTACCTTCTGGACATTGTACAGGAGTTTCCATTTGCGCGGCGCGTGTTTCACGTTTACCAGGCTAACTATGAAATCTGCTCTCTCTGATGCTTTGTTTATGAGATAAAACAAATTCTTCATCTCCAGTTAAACATTTCCAAAACACAACAATCGTCCTCCGATTATTGGAGCTAAGAATAATTTAACGTAGAAATTCGCAGGGATTTAAAAAGAAAATTTAATTTACTCGGTGGAAAATTTCACACATTTCACACGCCTAACAAATTACAGGAAAATTTTAAATGATTCTAGAGCGAGAAGTTTAAAATCTTCACATCTTCAAGAAAACACAAAATTCTGTTAGAAGTTACTCAAAATACCGCACTTGAATTCACCGTCCGATGAAAGTTTTGATCCGCAAGAAAGCGTTTTATCAAAACGCGAACGCTGTTTTAAGACCCACTCGCTACAGCAAACGTTCATTTTGCTAACCATTTTTCTACTGCACACACTGGCACGTCTGATTTCAACAAGATTTACGAACAATTGCATGGGCTTACTTCAAAATTAGTTTCATAAAATTCAGCACTTCGTCTCATTTCAATTTAGTTTTATATGCTCCACGCGCACAACTACAGCTATAGTAACTTTAATAAATGATAAATATCATCGTCAAGGAACCCTAATTTTAATCTGCAGAATCATTTGAAATTAAATCACTACTTTTTGCCCGGGCTAAGAACAATCTGGAACGAGACGATCACCTCGAGAAGACACAAGACACACATGCACACCCCACCACAGCTAGCGGTGCACTGCTCAGGCGGACAAGAGAGCGAGCAGCGAGCGACCAGTGCCATACTTTGGCTGTGGCACTGTGGTCCGTGGCACCAGTGCTGACAAATTGCCTCTCTCCCGACTACAATCCTAAATCTTGAATGAAATTTGACCGTGGGAAAAACTCGGTGTCAGATAACCACACAGAAACTGAACAGAATGACGACACCAATTCAGTGACCGTGCATGGCCCCATCGAGAAGCACAATCCAGAGCGCCGCGGCACCGTGGCCGCGGCTCGCAGGCTGCAGAGCGTGCTCTACAGGTCAGTGTTGCCGTGCCTGACGGAGGGGGAACTCGCAGACCGAAAAATTTGTGGCGGGAGAAATTGTCGCAGGGTTTAGCAGCGTGAAGTTTACGGTCGTGCTTGGACACTGTGTCAGAGGATCAAATGCTGTTCGGGAAATTAATCTGTACTTATTTTAGTGGGTGTTATTGAATAAGCTAGAGAGTGATAGTAGCATCGCAATACTGATCCTGATAGACTCTGATTTTGTTCCTCTCATAACTTAAAATTTGAGAATTAAAATGTTATAATACCTCATTGCATCATTTAACTGATACAACGAGGGATAATAAGAATTGATGAGGCTCGTAAAATGACATCTAGGTATTCATACCGAATGACGCGCATAAATTGGTACCAAAAATTAAAACAACACACACCTAGAAGAAGGAGTAATTCAAAATATAAGCCTAATAATTTCAATGTTCAAGAGGTGAGATCATGCGTAAAATTCAGTCCATTGATGCTAGCTATAATTTCACTGAGTAAAAATGAGGACAATTCCAGCAGCCAGATCGATCGCATTGTCTTGTTTTTCATCACTCGCATTAAAATCTGTAGTATTTCTGACACAGGGGTTTGGACAGTTTGTGAGGAAAGATAATGAATATAAGTATGTATGTAAAATTTCAGAAACATATTAAAGTCCTCTTTCCCTTTATTTCCTTGAAATTTTAAAACTGTTGTCGAGCGAAGAAGAGAAAAATATTCGAAGCTCAAGAATAAAAGTTGAAGTCGCTGAAATGACAGTAGCGGTTAACGGATTCAAAATAAAACGAGCTCATAACGTATGCAAAAAATCGAACTAGATTTTAAGTTAGTTAAACCCTTTCTAAGAACAACGAAAGCGGTCTAAAGAGAGGAAAAATGAAGGCACTATTCATTACGGAGTTAAGGGAATGAGAAATTTGTGCAAAAAATGTGTTCCCACACAAGATCCTCTGCACATGAAGAAAGCAAATTAAGAAAAAATGGAAACAAAATAGTAACAGAAGGAAAAATTGGTTCTTGAAAAAAAGACGGCAGACAAGTGAAAAGAATGGTCTGTAACAAAACAAAAATCCTATTCTCTTCGATCAAAAGGATGGCTTATCTAACCTTTAGCTCGGGACCACTCATTTTCTCTCTGCATGGTAGCGCTAATTCCCGCAAATCCAAGAGTTATCTCCACGGAGAGGTTGCTGATGACGTATTAGACGAAACATATTCAAAAGAACGAGTACGCAGTGCACCACGTTCGTTTATTCTCAAAAGAGGGAGGAAGAAGAGGGAAACTAAAACATGCACAAAAGAAGAAAACGAAAACCACACGGTAATATCCTTCTAAAGGCAATATCCTTCAAAAGGCAATATTCTAAAGGTAATATCCTACAAAGGGTAGTATCCTTCCATACAGTATGTCTTTCCACATGGTAATATGCTTCTCACGTAGTCCTTTCAGGCCAAAAATTATGCTCAACTCGTTAATATAATCGGTAGAGTCTTGTCTATTTCAACAAGTGGATCGTTGTAACGACGGTTTTCAAGGAAAGGCTATGGAAGCATCGCCCAACAGGCTCTTTTCTCTTACACACCGCTTCCATCTATATCTTTTTTCTATTATATCAAATGTTGTCTTGAAAACCTGTCACATATTTGGAAGTAATGAACATAGGAGCAAAAATTTTTGAATTCTTCAAAACTCCCTCTTCCCCTTTCAAATATAAAATTTCAACACTTAGAATTTCTGTCAGGAACACTCAAAGTCGACGAGAGGAAATTACATAAAAATATTCACAGAATCGTCATCTATGGAAGCATTGCCTTGATGCTCACAGTCTTGACGCACGAGTAGTTTTTACTCTATCGTAGAATTTCACGACATGATATCACTCATGGAAGTGATGAGCGAGTAGTATATTACCCAGTCGTAGAATTGTACGACATGACATCACACACAGGAACTGACGCACGAATAGTATTTACTTTGTCGTAGAATTTCACGACATGATATCACTCATGGAAGTGATGAGCTAGTAGTATATTACCCTGCCGTAGAATTGTACGACGTGACATCACACACAGAACTGACGCACGAGTGGGATATTGCTCTGTCGTAGAATTGCACGACATGACTTCACCTATGCGACAGGACTACGCTATAGTGACTAAGTGCCACGCTTTGATTTGGTGCTAGTTGATTGAACGTTGTTATCTAAATAATTGCCTAATTCACTCGTAAATATGCTGCTATGAAAAATTAAGTCGATTTTTTGGAAAACTAAAATCATCAGATTTCACTCCATATCGTGGGCCAGTGAAAAATTTCGGGTGCCAGAAAAAAATTGTATCAGAAGTAAATTTTTCAAATTGCTCACAGTTATGAACCCCAGATATATCACTGTACTCCTGCACAATTTCACAAATATTAAGTGATAAAGGGCTTTCATCATATGGCCAAGGAAACGACTTCACGCAAAGCAGCGAGTGCTTCAAGAGTAAAAATGTGAGGCTCGATGAGGATTCTGTTTCGGCTGATCATAACCCGTATTTCAAAACAGCGTCGTCGGAGCGTGCAGCTGGCAGGGTAAGTACTGCTAAGTTGACTGGGGCAGCAACCGTAACTAAAAATTCCATCAAAATGCGGCCCCAGCAAGACCCCCAAAAATACGCGAAGTCCTCAAGCACAGGCGCCATTAGCGACAAGGGGAGTTGTAGGGAAGTAATCCTCGAAACGAGGCAAAGCTGCTAGGTCATTCGGTAACTCTCCCTTTCCTGTGGCGTGGCGTAGCTTCATGTCCGTCTGCCTCACTTTATTTAACGCATTAAAAGGAAGAATCACTTCTATTAGGGTTAAAAATGGCATCTTTTCACGTAGCGGTAGAATTGGGTAATTTTTTCGGCAAATGAAAAGAATGATATCGTTACCGTTTCGCCAAATGACAGGAATGAAACGAGTCTCTTTCGTCGGTCGGTAGAAATGAACTGTGTTTCGTTTTGTTAAACGATAGAAATAAACTAGGCATCGTTTTGTCAAACGATAGAAATTAAATGGGTCTCGTTTCGTCAAACGATAGGAATGAACTGGGCATCGTTTCGTCAAACGATAGATTTGAAACGAGCATCTTTTTATCAAGCGAATAACCTGGAACGAGCTTAATTTCAGCAAGTGATGAAAATTAAATGAATCCCATTTATGCACGTGTTAGGAAATGGTCATCATTTCTTAAACTCGAGAAAAGGGCATGCTTTGCCCGAGCGCGTTAGATTACCATTATTTACACGAGCGTGAACTAGAGTAACATTAATTTTTCAAACACTCACTTGAGAAGATCATCCTGTTGGACGAGCACGCTACGCCCCTAGATTATGAGCATAAATTTTCGAGTACAGCAGGAGAATTGTTGGGCACATCGCTCAGCGTCGGGGCATAATATCGTCTGCAGCAAACCGTAAGGAAGACCTCGTAAAATTCCTCGTTGTGAAGTTTATTGCTGCAAAGCGTGCAGACTCCGCACATTGCGAATACTGCTGGGATGATGTTACAAGATGTCGATTTTTTGCTCTCTTAGGTTTCAACACATTTTTTTCAAAGCTGGACTTGCCTCAGCGGTTGGTAGGTATTAGCAAAACCGGATGAGCGTCGGTCAACGTTAAGTGAGCCATGATCATCTCTTTCAAGTCGTAAATGGTCTGGAGTCTTCACAAAATGTGTCCACATGTTATTCTTCCTTAAAATAAAATGACCCTGAACCGTATTCCATGCACTTATTTATTCTCGTAAAATATCTCCCGAAACTTGTTAAACCTCAATCGTATTTTTGACGGACTCCAAACATAACTTTGTTTGTTGTCATTAATGTCTACACACAAAAAATATCCCGCACTTCGTTGTGTAAGCGAGCAATTTTCATTTTACTTTTCTTCAAGACAATTTGATTTGGAGTGTTAGTTCAGGCCTCCAAAACCATGATAAAAGTGTTCCAAAGATAGGAAGGAAGAGCGCACCATTTATTTATTATGGGGTTGAGGGAAACGAAGAATGTGCGCACAAGATGTTCCCACACAGTGAATTGAACAAAAGTGATCCGTAATAAAAACCGCTCTATTTCAACAAAAAGGTCTACCAAACCTCAAGCTTAGGACCTCACTTTTTCCTGTTAGGAGCGCTAATTCCCATGGGTACGAAAGTTGTATTCCCCAGAGGAGTTTCTCTGAGACGACTAATTATTAACAAACAAAAGAATTTTTCATATCACCGTTCCCATCTAATGTTTCTGCGTGTTTGTAATTCTAGAATATTTTAGCCCACATTGTCATTTGCAGTTAATAGAGGGTGTACAATTCTTAAGTATTAGATTGCAAGCAATTTCACAAGTGTAAAGTAAATAGGGTCAAGATTTTGGCCCACCTGGGTAACAATGTATTTCATAGCTCTGTTCGTGTCGTAAAATGCTTAGGTTAGCCCTGAGTTCACCTTTCTCGTTCCTGATACTCTGGTAAACTTTCGTGCCAGGGTTATTTATGCAGGAAATATAGAGCAATGCTGTATGATAAAGCATGCGCTTTGATCAAATCACCAGATACTATTTGACTTGTACACCCGAAAACATCCTTCCAAATTTCAGCCATTTTAATCTTTTATTTTTAGATGCTGAATCACATACTGCAATTTGTTATACTTTCAGCAGTATCCTCTAATATTGCGGAAGCCTAAGCTCATATGACATTAACAGTGGAGTGACTATACTGCAAAGCGTTCTTCATCAATGAGTCACTGCCTTCTCTGTTTTTTCCATGCCTTAATAAGGCTCGTCACACTCAGGATAACCAGGGAAATATATATTCATAATTTTCTTTAGATCTTTTGCTGAAGTATGGATGTGTCTATAGTGATAAAGCGAGTACGTTTCGTAATTAAGTATCTTTATGTAAAGACGCATTAAAAAACAATTATTAATACTTTTACTATCCAATTCTTTAAAATGATTTTTTTCTGTGCTTTCATTCACTAACCGGACTACTGAAACCGACCACTCCATTATTGATGTTTTTTTAAAATTCGAAATTAAGCAGGAGCCATATTTTCGATGCGATGGCTGTAGCTCACTCAGAGCCTGTACTGGCTAGAAAAGAAGGAGATTCCACTTCCATTGTGGGAAAGCTTTATTAGGAAGCAAAAATGTAACCAACATGCTAAATAAGACTGTTCACTACTGGAACGGATGTTCACGACTATAATATGAATGTTCATCACCTGAATGGTTGTTCACGACTGCAGTGGTTGTTCATGATGGGAATAAGACTGTTCATCACTGAAATGGTTGTTCACGACTCGAGTGGTTGTTTGCGACTAAACTATTTATCACTGGAATGGTTGTTCACGACTGGAATGGTTGTTCGTCTATGCGGGGAATGTGTAACTTAATTTCGACGCCTACGACAGAGGATAGAGAAAGTTGAAAATTTTTAAATTAACAAACTTAAACTGATCATAATGAACTCATAGAAGTGTGAACTAGATTTTAGAGCATTCATTTTCGCTAACAAATTGAACCACGTTTCCGAGAAGCCATTAATTCTCTTCAATTTAGCGTCTACTCGATGTTTCAAGTAGGCCCTTCCCTCCTTACCTTACGATATAATTCAGTTGAAAAAGTAACAAAGTTCGATCGCTTTTCTCGCTTTTAACTTCAGCAAAGCATGAGTGATGTTACGCCAGCAATGTTAGATAATAAAATGCAAAGATCCTAGGCTACAGAATTTAGAGTCTTTCCATTATTAGGGATCATTGATGGTCTTTTGTTTACGAGCAATGTCAAACCTAATCGAATACCTGCCGTCATTTTAGAAGGGCTGTGTACTCTAGTCCCGCTCCATGAAGGTATAGTTTATTGCTTGCTTGCTTGTTTACTCGCCAGTTTGGTCGGTAAGTTCGTCCAACCTGAACGCTTCATAATAAGGGAGAAATTCTTTTGTAGAATTCAAATTAATATGTACCTATTAAAATTCATCGGAATTTTGTCCCTGCACCAAAGTAAAGGAACTGTTACAAAAAATGCACGTATAAACTAGTCATTTAAGAACAATTTTTTGGAAATGAATTTTAGCTTAATCTTGGAAAAAACACCATTATTTCAGATGGCAGGAGTCAACTAAATAGTGAACAATGCTTTTGTTTTGGAGTTTAACGGAGAAGACTCGCGCCGCGTGAGCTCTGGCATTAACTAGGCTCCAAACGTCGCAGTTTTGCCTCGGAACATGGAGTTCGCTTCACCAGCTCATGCTCGAGAAATAAAGCTGTTTTGCCAGCGCCCTGTCCAAAAATGAAATTTAAGCCCATGGGCTCCCTACTTTTACGCCCTAAATAAGTGTAAGCTTTAATGATTCCAGCAACGAGGCTCAGTTCGAGCCTCTGCCTCACATAACGCCTCAGCAACGAGGCTGCAGTTTGGAACTGGATGGAAACGATTAACATATGGGCAGTGGTATGAGGATGGCGTGTATTTCATCAGAAATATTGCTCGAAATAATGAATTCTTCCAAAATTAATAAAATATACATGCTTCTATGGACATCCTTAATTTCTTTGAACATGCCATCTATTCTAATAACTTGTGTAAGAATTATTTGGCAAATACTGATCAAATCACGACGTTGCTTTAACTCCACAAACATGCATGTTTTTCAGCTACCGAAAGTATTAAATTAGATGTTTAAGCCTCCCTAACAGCAACAGAGGCGTTTCAAAGAGAGGAAGGGGGAAAGCACCATTTAGTATGAAAATAAGGGTACGCGGTGTGCACAAGGTGCATAAAAACAGTAAGTTGAGAAAGAAGTTTGAAAAAAAAGAAAAAAGTTGAAGAAGGAAGTAGTTGGTGCTGAAAAAACAAGGCTGCAGTGAACGAAAGAAGAAGGTCCTTATCAAAACAGAAAACTATTCTATTGCAGTAAAAGAAAGGTCTACCTACCCTTCAGTTCGGGATCTCGCATGTACGCTCTGAGAGCGCTAATTCCCATGGATACAATAATCCTATTCCTTGGCGGAATATTTTCACGGGTCCGAAGCCTTAACGAAGACACAGACCGTGGAATTTCCATGGGTCCTGCTAGTTAGCATAATTAACCCAAAAATAAACTCTACTTTAGCGGGTATTCACGACACGAGAGCGTAGTTTTCAAGCCAAATTTTTGGGTAACATGTTTATTATGTGCGGCTTTAATTAGAACATTTTCGTTGAGTCAAACAGGGGGTAGTTTTTGCGTCGAACAGATCAATTTTCATATAAATTGAATATATAGTGAGATAGTTAAAAGCTTGTGAACAGCTGGAGTGTTTTTCATGTGATGCTCTATATTTCCTACGAAATATGACTTACTACTTAGTGTTTGTGGGACTACTTTCATTTTGGCACACTATGCTAATACTACTTAGTGTTTATGAGACTACTTTTATTTTGGCACACTATGTTTCAGCACGAAACAGAACCGTGTACAGTATTTAATACTTGTGGTAAACCGTATTTTTGCGTGAAAATCTAAATTTTGCAGAAAGTAGAATGGTGCATCATATTTGGTGCTTGCGGAGGACTTTATCTTGCATTTTGCAAACACTTGAATAAAGTAAAATATATAGTGTTGGTTGTTCATGCAAACCAGCAATATATATATATATATGATTGGAAAATTCACTTTAACTTTGTTTGTTTCCACGCGACGGCTTCACTCAGAAAATGTTCAAATAAACTCGACCCGAAGTATAATTCTGTTGCTAACAGATTATACAAAAACTTGCCATCGAAGAACGCGCATGGTATCGTAATTTAAAAGTAGTAATTTCACATAAAATACAATGGTAAAGTAATTTTAGCACGATGTAGTCGCAGTTTTTACTCTATTACGGTTTAATATCAATTCAAAAGTTTGAGTGAAATCACAGTCGTGACAGTATTTCTTATTAATTCTGCTGCAAAATTCTTGTTATATTGTATACTTTGTTGTATAACATCAAATAAACTATTATTTTATATCATATATTGAATTTTTTACGTTTTCAAACTGATATGTAGTTAACACAGCAAGCACACAAAACCTGTAATCACACAGCGCTTGTATGTACAAAAAAAGTGTAGAAATTTACACAAAGAAAGCTCGCTGCAATCAAGAATATCAAACTTACGTTGATCGTAGCGCTCATGTACCCTGGCCCCTGGTGGTGACGAAAGTCAACACTTGAAATACGAAAAGCGTTTCGCGATTGCAATAAATACGACTATAAAAAAAAAACTCCCTACAAATTATTATCCATTGTTAAGGTATGTCTACGAATGGTTTTTTGGCTGATTTTTAGCATTGTTCACTATGAAATAATTACAAAATCTCATGATGCCAACAATTCTATTCAGCTGAAACTAACACACTAGTTTCACATTTTTAGCCACTTTCAACCAAGATATTAAATGAAATACAGAGATTTGCCTATCATTGTAAGCGAGCGTCAAGCCTGATGCGTGCGTCAAGCCTACATGAATAAATATCATATATCCATTTCTAAATATCCCAACAAGTAATTAAGTATTTTATGAACCACATGATGATAGATTTCAATACACTAACTGTTGGGCATGAAAAGAAAGAAACACTGGCTGCTTACTGAGGCACGGAAGTGTCAAATTATTGTGATTGTGAAGCAGCGGCAAAGTGTCTTCTGTCTGCCGTAAGTCTTCTCGGGTGGCCACACACACTCACCAATTCTATTTATTGTTTCATGGCGACAGCAGCACGCATCACTTCTAGGAGGGATGAGCTTTATTATACTAATGTGCTCTGTGCACCGAAGTTCATTACCGCTTAAAATGGAACAATTTTGAAGTGCTAGTAGAATAAAGCTGGCTGAATCCTAAGTTTAAAGACAAATAATATATTTCATGCCAGTTTGAGATAACTGTCTGAGGTGGAAACGAATAATTCTTTTCAGGGATAAATCCCGTTAGAGACAGACGGGCACTTGAAGTTTTCATTTTAGTTAAATGAGGCTTACTGGCAAGCAAATGGTATGCTACAAAAATAAGACCGGCAGAGAGCTAACCTTCTTTGAAATATCGGAAAACATAAAAAATGCCACTACTGTTAAAACAAAATACACGCTTATATTCTGCAGGTATATATATCATGAGTTTTTTCTGCGATGGATGAATTTGTTAATACGACTCAATTTACTTTCGAAGGACCTTGTTTACAAATGGATGTCAACGTAAAAAAATAGATATCCATGCTAATTTAATGAATAAATTAAATTCCAATAGAATACAAAACATACCACCAATGACTTAAAATTTGAAACCAAGAACAAAAATGTTCATCGTAAAAGGCTACAATGACATTTTAAGTAACAACAACATAACTCAGAGAACTTAACACGTTGACTGCGATGGATTTAGCTGAAGTTCGGTACTCAACTCAAATTTGAATTTGAAAGTTGCGAAAAATTTTAAAATACCAATCATTTAACAGGGTCTGTTCAATACAATTAATGTGACAATTTCGCTGAAACTTTTTAAAATGACCCATCGATGGGTCATTTGAATTAATTCGTTTTTAATTAAGTACGACACATCGATGGTTCGTTTGAATTAAGTCGTTTTTAATTAAGTACGACACATCGATGGTTCGTTTGAATTAAGTCGTTTTTAATTAAGTACGACACATCGATGGTTCGTTTGAATTAAGTCGTTTTTAATTAAGTACGACACATCGATGGGTCGTTTGAATTAATTCGTTTTTAATTTAAGCACGACACATCGATGGGTCGTATCGCAAGCAACGTGTTAACATGCAAGGTGCTCACCAAATCCTTTTCCTCCTGCGTTCTGGGCACGAGCTGGATGGTGAGGTGCAGTTTGCCCATGTTGTCCTCTTTGCCAGGGTCCGACAGCGTCAGCTCCAGCTCTGTTGGCCTGTTGACAACAAACATCGTTCTTGGGATGCGCGTTGGAAATGTCAAGTCGGTGTGGTACGTAGGCTTCTTGCACTTGCGTGATAGTGCAGAAGGCTTCGAGAATTTTGCACTGTAGTGGGGTTCACGATGTATATTCTGATAATTTGTCATACTTATCGTTTAGCCATGCAGAACTAATTTTTTGCACGTATCAAAATATAGACTAAGCCACTCAAAACTTTGAAAAAACGGCATCTTAAACCCTAATTACTATATATATATACGTCTACCGTACAGACGAATTTTTTTGCGATTCGATGAACCGAGTCTAGAATAGGCTTACATTTCCCGCTTTATATAGACCTTAAAATCTACGAAAAAAATTTACAACCCGTAGGAATTAATTTAGCGAAAAGCCCATGGGTAACCTACGACGTATAAATTTTAGTGTAGAGTTTTAGGTTGTTTTCTGACGGCACATTTATGTATACGCGAGGCCGGTAGTCTTAAACTGGAAAATTCGCGAGCTGATTTCTCAAGCTACGTAAGCTAATGTAACTGTTCTGTTCGTGATAGCGTTTTAGAAGATACAATCGAATTGCTGAGAGTGGATTATTTCGAAGACTGATGATGTAATTTCTGACAATCGGCAGCCAGAAGCTCAATATTCATAGTAAAAGGTGGTGCTAAAAAAACGCATGGATTTCAAACTAGTATAATTGGCTTTTTTTGATCACTCCCATCCCTCACCCCGCCATTCTACTCCCACCGCTCAAACCACAAGTCAAATCCATGATTTCTTTGTTCCACCCTGTATATTCATGGCTTCCCCATTTATTGACATTTCATAGAAAATTGAGCAGTACCTCAAGTGTGACAAAAAATTTCGTCTCAGTACATTCTCATTGTCACAACGATGGAGTGGTGTGTGAACTAAAAAAATTAACGAGTAGTGAAGCCCAGAAGCATAAACTATCCTATCATTACACATCACAAAGCCTTAATTATCGACTTCTGGTCTCATGAGAAGTAGAAACTGCCGCTATGTATTAAACAAAGCCCTCAAATACAAGTAGTAAGGTATGGGCGAGTACTTTTTGCAATAATAACACGATATATGCTGGTCCTGATGGACAAGAACGTCGAGTTTCAGTCGAGCTTGAAAAGGTCAGAAAGGCCTCACTGTGATAAATGATGCGATGAACGAACAGCTCTAGTACCATCACGGCTCGGAACAGTCACAATTGAACTCATTCGTCAATTTGAGTGCTATGAAATGAGTGAAAGGATGACACACTCTGCTATTTACCAAGTTGAGCTATTTTTGCAAGCAATTGCAACGTTTGTGCCTGTTAAAAATAGCTCGATTTTAAAGCCTCTTTACTCAGAAGAAGTTCCTATTTTCATTGATCTTATTTGTGTACACAAACGAAGTACTTATTAAGTTAATGGAAGTTAAAATGCAATGAATAAAACTCAACAAAGCTTATATTGCAATAATCTTAGGCCTTTCATGAGCTTTAAAAGTGTAGCCAATATTCATTCGAAGCTCGCAAATATTTCTATAAAAACTGTTCGTATAAATTCAGACATTGAAGCTGAAATGCTAAGACAGCGGGGTAAAGACATTAGACAGAGAGAAATTAGAAGCCAAAACTCCTCTCGCCCACCACTCAGGCAGATGCAGTCATCCCGCATGAGCACTCGAGTGACGCAAGTCAACACTTGAAATAAGAAAAGAGAACTCACACGTTGAGGTCTATGGTTGTCAGGTCGATGTTCGCCTCCCCCATGAAATCGTCCTGCATGCCCCAGTCGTAGTCGAACACCTGCAACAATGAACTTAACCATAAAATTCAATTGGCTTTGCTTAAAAATGCAAGTTACTAGCAGCTGTTATAGGAGAGATACTGTAAATGAATTTGAATTTCTGTTCAGTAGCAATGGGATCTATCGAGAGCTTTACATATGGTATGCGATGCCTTACCCTAGTACTCTTTTCAAGATACGATGAATGTGCTTAATTCGAGTTGATGCATCATTTTGACACAGTACCACCTTAAGAATACAGTTAATTAATTCATGGGTGCATTTGATAAAGACGCTTGATTAACGCTCTTTGGAAAGAATCGTCAACCAAAACAAAAAGTGGTCAGCTAGTTGAGGGTAACGTTCAGGAAAGACTTGAATCAAACAGCTTTCCGCGTGTCGTATCTTATTCTATTTTTGTTTAGAAAAAACGGAGAAGAAAATCTATTTTAGTTATAAATTACGAAGGTAATTTCATGGAAGGGCCTTCAAATAAACATAGATTCCGATGGAAACATTTTGTAAACGTAATAGAGTGAGCGGCCTTGTCAGAAGTCTTTACGGTCAGTTTTACACAGTGGTCTAAACATACAAAAAACTTTGTTTCATAGCACCGACCACTAGTATTCAGAATTCGTGCCTGAGGTAGTAGGAGGGCTCTGTATTGCTTCTCACCTAAATTTTTAGGTACGTTCGGCCTCAGTTTAGTGTATGTATAGACTCATGCCACGGTAACGATTAACAAAACGAATACCTCCGACCAATGCGAAGACTGAATATCCCATTTATGACGTATGAAGCTCGTTATGCACAGTGCGAGTTTGAATTAAGTCCAAGACCCCGCTGAGTCCAATAAAGAAACTCTATTGAGTAAAATGTCAAAGCACAAAATTCATGTCTGACTCACTGGCACCCTTCTTTCTGATCGCATGCAAGTGCATGACCGCCTCGTGTGAATTTAACATTACGTGACATTCGAACCCAAGGGACTGTAGTTATGGTGTAATTTTACAACATGACTAACATGATTGCTATGCGTTGTATGTCATAAAATGAAAAATACAAATTTAAATAGTGTATACTACTGCACTAAAAAAGAATGAGAACCAAAGAAAAACAACAACTCTAAAGGTTGAAGTTACCTCTCGAAAGAGCAATTCGCGGGAGACACGATGCTCAAACCCCCAAAAAGCACAACGCTGTACATTATCATTTACTCGTTTAATTAGACTAAGCATTTTTTTCTGCCGCTGGGAATAGAGAGAGATTCATGTAAATCGGAGGCAGATTTTGGTGTAGTTTTGGGCTGATTGTTTCATTTAATTTCATGAGGGTTTTGCGCGAGCTATTTACTTGGTCAGGCTCTTGCCGAATTAACGGTCTGAACTGTGGTAAATCAACTGGGTGGAGGTATCGAAAGAACTAACGGATCGTTCTTACTTTTTGCGCTTGCGATAATAACGCAATAGTGAAAGCTGCTGGCCACATTTCGATCGTCAATGCAAAATAAGAGTCAACTATGGTAAATGAGTAGGGTGAAAATATCTAAAGGACTGACGAATGTTTCTTTATGTTCTTCTCTTGCGTCAATGAGGTACTGATGGAAGCCGCTGGACAAATTTGGATTCTGAACATAAAATGACTCGTTATACGGTACCCACAAAAAATCATTTTGAAACACTATCACCAAGTTTGATTAAACTACAAAAGTAAATCATTGACAAAAATTTGTTTCTAAACAGTTCTGAAGCAAACGATGGAACCGTACATTGACGCAATACAGAGCTTGCTTCTTCTGAGTGAGGTTTTTAAAACATGACTTCTTTGGACTCGAGGATCTGACTGCACATTCCCGTTACCATACTTTCAGGCGCTCTAGATTGATAGATCGATTATAAGTCAGCTTTAGCCTCGTCAACCACAGCAAAAGTACTCCCGAGAGAGGAAAATGGAAGCCGTCATTTAGAATGGATTTAAGGAAACAAGGAAACGTACGTAACGTATGTCCCCATAGGCTGCGCAGAGGAACATCAACATTGAAAAAAGTTTACAATACTAGACATAATTTGAAAAGAAAACGAAATAATAAACGCTTAAAAATAACAGCAATGAACCGAACAAGGACGGCTGGAAACAGTACAAAAAGCCTACACTATTTCCATAAAAAGGAGACTTGCCTATCTAACCGTCAGCGCAGAACCCCAGATATTGTCATGGGAGTGCTAATTTCATAATAAATTGGATGCGCCATTTTCCTGACTTCTCAAACATGTACTGTGGCATTCCCGGGGTTCACTAAATAACACGATACCTCAAGGAATCTTTCCTAGGTAATTTTTGCTCTGCACTTGCTATAAAGAATTTATGAGTTCACTTTAATTTCTGAGCTGAACTCGATCCACCAGTTAATTACAAACTGCTCAACCCTAATTACCACCTTTTGTGAGCCAGCTCAGATTCCTAAGTCCTGCAGTGAGTAAAAATATGAGGCCAAAATCACAGATTAATTACCCAGGAGGCCCATGCGCTTCAATTTCAAGCAAAAGTTTCACATTAAAAGCTCCGAATTGGGTGATGAGCCCCGGGAGCAGTAACGTTAGTGCATGAGGCAGACTCTTTGCGTCCGCTCCTCCGGCTGGCACTTCCAGCGGCACACAACCATGAACAACACACGCAACCCTTGGTCAGGGAGTCCTCGCTAAACATACCCACGTTGTGAATATTGTGTCAGAGAGCTGCTCCTGTGAATGCACACACTCGCAGTCAATGCACGCACACACTCGCAGTCAATGCACGCACACACTCGCAGTCAATGCACGCACACACTCGCCGTCAATGCGCACACACACACACTCGCCGTCAATGCACGCACACACTCGCAGTCAATGCACACACACACACACACTCGCCGTCAATGCACGCACACATTTGCCGTCAATGCACGCACACATTTGCCGTCAATACACAATCCGTCAACAAATAAACACTATGCCAACAAACAATGGTCGGCAAATTCTGGCTATAAACTCTCCGTCAACCAGCACTCTGTTAACAAAGGCTTTATCAACGAACAATTGTCAACAAGTTGCATCAATAAACTCTCCGTGCCGGTGGTCTGAGGGTAAGGGCCAAGGAGCGGCACGACATACCTTCAGCTGCACAAGTTCGAATGGGTCCTCGACCTGCAGCGAGAAAGACTCGTCCCACGAGGGGTTGAGGTCCTTGTAGACAGTCTTCGACTTGTACGCCAGCTTGCCGTTCACCTTAAACTTTACGTACGGGTCGCTCGTGCCTGCAACAGAGACGGTATTACTCAGAAGCTACGCAATGTTTAGAATTATAGAATTTAAACTTTACGTACGGGTCGCTCGTGCCTGCAACAGAGACGGTATTACTTAGAAGCTACGCAGTGTTTAAAATTATCGAGTTTAATCTTTACGAGAAAAGAATAAAAAACAAACGGGGCAGCAGTGATCTGAAAGAGAAAGAACAAAACAACAGCCTCGTTCTTGCAGCAAAGAGTCATTTAGGAGCTACGCGATGTGTTAGAATTATGGATACGTGATGTGTAAGAATTATCTAGTTTAAACTTAATCAACGCAAAAGTCTCTTGTGCCTGCAGCAAAGACGGTGGTACGTAGAGACGATGCGATGTGTTAGAATTATCGAGTTTAAACTTAATTTACGTAAGGGCCTCTTGTGCCTGCAGCAAAGACGATGGGACCTAGAGGCGATGTGATGTGGTAGAATTATGGAGTCTTCTTCGCGACGCTTGGCTCGTTTTACTGTGTAATGGTTTGAAAGATTTGTAACCACGAGTCTCTAACTTGTTACTAAGAAGATCGAAGAATATACGTAATGTCTAACAATCAAAATCTTATGGTCATGCGTGCTAAATAAGCAACATGGCGTATATTGACAACCTATCAGGGGATGAACGAATTTAGAAGTAACAAAAATGATGATGATTTAGAACTAGTTAAGCATATAAGAGCGACTATCTTAATATCTCACGAAGAAAATACTGTTCAACATATTAGAATCGTGTTAGTAGCTCTGTGATGAGAGTTTCATCCTGCACATTTTTCATGGTGAGGAATATAGTTCGGGAATATTTTTTTCAATTTCCTTCGCCTTTCATTCTGCCCTACTCATCTTACTTTTAATTAAAATCTTGAAATCAAATAAGAATGAAGCCTACTTCTGAATGCTGACTGAGTGGGAGCAGCTCAGACATTGGCAGGGATGGAATTTCAGAAATTTATTCCAGGAAAAAAAACGTTTGGAGGCCCAGCTTGTGAGTGACACAGGACCATTGTTTTTTTTTGTGAAGTAGTCATGATAGTGAGTTGGTACGGGCGTTGGGTTTTTAGTTAAAGATCGCTTTCGTGTTTTTTTTTGTAGTGTAAATACTCAGTTTTACTCTGTGAAATCGTATTTAACTGAATGTAAATTAAACACAAAAGGGAAAACGATTATTTTTGTAAGAGAAGTTACAGAAATTGAAACTGTAGATACAACATAGTTTTCACTTGATATAAATTTAACATCTCCTGAAAAATTTTCGAACTCGGGCAAATTTTCGTTTTGAAATGATTTAGCTAAACACTATTTTGATACATGCTACTCTGTAGAAACGGGCATAAACCGAGTAAGGAAATTTTTTTTATAGGTTACGTGTTGATCTCTTGTGAAAGATACTAAAATATCACTATTCCAAGGAGAACAACAGATTCTAATGAAATGCTGGAATCAATGACTGTCGAAACTGACCCGACAGTTATACAGACTTAAAATTTAAAACTTTAGTGAAGAAACAAAGGTAATTACCAAGGAGAAGGCATCTAAGACATTTTACTTTGAAGAGCAGATTAGATTACAAGGTAGTTTAAGCACCCCCTTTAACCACGAAAATCGTTTTCCCATGAGAGAAAGGAGGACAGCACAATTTACGTAGTTTGAAGTTAAGGGAATGGTGAATCTACGCACAACGTGTTTTCTCTCAAGATCCCATGCGCATGAAAACAAAATGTTAAGAATGAATTTTATCGAATAAGATGAAAGATGAAGGAAAAAGTAGTTGGTGATAAAAAAAACAGGACAGCAGTGAAGTGAAAGAGAATGAACCGTAAGAAAACAAAAGCCCATTCTAGCTAAGGAAGGCCTGCCTAACCTTCAGCTGGTGACCCGACATTTTCACACTGGGAACGCTAATTTTAATAAATCTAGTAGTTGGATTTTCGTGAAGAGTTACGAGAAAAGATAAAATGAAGAAGAAAGTAGCATGATCTGTAAAAAGGACCGCAATGAACAAAAAAGAGACGAAGAAAAAAGATTTTATCCTAAAAAAATGAAGATTTTCATCAAGATTTTATCCTAACAAAATGAAGATTTTCATCAAGATTTTACCCTAAAGAATTCTCTTTACTCACAAACTGAATGAAATTTCTTTGTATATTTTTATGAGTTATTTACACAGAAAAATCTTTTTTTGGTTTTAATAAAACACAATGGGGGGAAGGAGCGAGGGCGGACAGAAACTGCCTCAATATGTGATAATGAAAATTCCAAACAAACTTTACATCAAATTTCAGTGCATTGTTGAAGCTCGTTGGAATAACATGTAAGCTTCTGTGTTCTCCTTGCTGTGTTAATAGCGGAAAGCGCGCAGAAGCAAGGGCGTATTTCAAATGGTTAGCGTCACATCGTTTACTAATGAAGCGCAGTGCGCCAAGTTACGGCATTTGTTTTTGAGCCCTTTGTGGCATGAAGTGCACTGATATATATCATATATTCACGCTACACACCCATTAATACAAACAATACACCAAGTTAAACAATCAGAAGATTTTACAAACCACAAGTGAAATATCAAGTCGATTGCTTCTGAAGGCCATTACAATGGACACACCCTGGTTGCACAGTCAACTATGATATTCTAAGCTTTAATCCCGTCAATAAAATATTTTGAGATACGTCAACTTTATTTTATATCCACTATCATACGCCCCAAGCTACGTCATCTTGCATTATAGGACAGCCAATATGTTCCACTGTCTTGTATTTAGAAACTGCAAACAGGACACACAAAATAGGAGTCTCCCTATATTTTGGGTAAAAAATAATAAGAGAGAGTCGCAAGAAGGTCCGGCATGCCGGTGGGCCACGAACTGTGCTCCTGATAACTGAGCGTTATCAGGAGCCTGATCGGACGTCGTAAGAACGAGAATGCTCTTTTCGTGTACCACGTCGTGAGATTCCATTATGAATTTTAAGCCAATCTGCTCCCCGCGTCCAAGAAAGAGAGGCACTCGGACGCTCGTGCGGTGCGATATCCTCTTTAAAACGCGCCGCCGACGTGGACGTTTTCTTTGCTGAAAGCGAAAATTTTGAGAGAACGAGAAAAAGACCGGGAACTTCGTAGACTTTGTGCTTCGCAAGGGCATGCTTTTAATGCACTTATACCAGGACTGAAATAACGGATAGAACTCTAAAAATAAACACGATATGCTTCCCCTAACAGAGACATAATGCAGATGTTTGGAGCGAGAGAGATGGGGCAGCAATTTAGACCTACGCACAATATATCTGGAGAACAAACGATCACATCCCCGCGTAGACCTCGGGCTATAAAAAAGGAGTAAAAAGAACGTATACATGTTCCTATGCTTGGAAGTCAGTAACGGTGGTGAAAAATGATGAGTAAACAAAAATTTCCCTTTGATTTCATGACTGCAAAGATGACTTAAGACAATAATTCCTCCTCAACTACGATATTGTGTGACAACATTTTTGTTCAACTGAACCCTTAAATTGCAGGTAAATATTATTGTAGCATTCATTCCACAATCGTATTATCTCAATCAAGTTGAACGCTGTTTATAAAAATAGAAAAACCGCCATGTCGAGGCACATTCAAAGAATATGAATATTACTTGCTACTCTGTTTGCTCAATGGTTAGCGTAATGGTTAGTACAAATCATGTACTGACTCAAAACGACTTCACTGAAATGAGTTACCTGGAAAATATACAAACTAAAACTTCAACTTGAAAAAAAGAAAGTAATACTTGAGTTAGCGTGTTCGAAAAGAACGAACGTACGTAGAATAAATAAAAAGGGGTTCTGCGAAAGCAAACAATATGACTGTGATAAACAAACAGAACGTCAGTTTAAATTTTTATGACGTAAGCCAAGGCAAAAAATTCCCATCTATAAGCAATGTCTACTTCCGATAGGGAATTCCTACCTATTAACAGCGTCTACTCTTTTTTATGAATTACCATCCATTATTACTCCCATGTATTCCCGCCTATTAGTCCGTCATCCAGCGCAATTATATCCAGCTTGTGTTGCTGCTGGCTGTCAGCTTTGACTTCTCTCGGCCACCGGCAGGTAACGCTCCTGTTGGTGGCTTGGCACACACTCAAAAGGTCAAGTCTATTGTGGCTGCCATTTGTGTCTGAAGTTGCTGCTCTGGAGTCGGATTGTCAAACATTTTGCGTGATCTAAAACTAATTTAATCAACTTCTAAAACAATTCGAAGTGTTTAATAACTTTTGCAATGCTACGTGTAGTGGTATGTGGCGCAGCCGAGGAGACTTGAATGAACATACTGCGCCAGCTGAGTCGCAACTACTAAGTTAAAAAGTTTCGCCTCACCAGCTGAAAAATTCCTCTGTGTTACTTCTTGCTTGCAAATCGAAATGAGATAAGTTGGTTTCGGGCTCCCTGACCGCAACAAAGATGTTCCAAAGAGAAGATGGAAGAAGGTATCATTTCGTCTGGCGTTAAATGTACGAGAAATTTGTACACAAGGTGTGTTCCCACACTATGTACACAGATACAATAGTCATATCCCTCTGAGGAGTGCAAGTCGAAGACGACCCAGAAAATAAATACCCTAGATGCCTACATAAAAATCAAAGCTATTTCAACATTATCGTTTCATCAAGGAGTGTACCAGAAAACTAATTAAATTTACATTGATAGGTAACATTTAATATTACATCAGTAGTTTCTCCTATTTCGCTCTGAACCAACCGAGTACCGAGTCGTACTGAGTCAGTAGTTTAGTGTTCATCGAACATTACCAGAAATTTATTCCAGAAGTTTGCAAGGATTACATGAAAAAGCTAATGGAGAGTAGCGATCGTCAGGCATAAACGTGAGTGTTCAGATGAAAACTACACGACTGCGTAACGACAAGCGAGGCATAAAAAGCAATCGTTGGCCATTATTTTGAATGGGGTTTCATTTAAAGGGCAACCTGTGTCTCATCATAAGCAACACCAGCAAGCGAACCAGCTTCTCGTCCTCCTCTCTGCAAGCTAGCTACCAACATTCAGACGGCCTCTTTTCTTTCTTAACCTATGATGCTTACAATCCACTATACGTCGATCGCATTTTATTTGCGCTTTATGAACAATGTTTTCTCTTAGGAATGCCTAAACATATATGTATACGACACAGGCAGGAGCCTGATTTGAAGCCCAAAACGGGTGTTTTAGGAGTACGTAGGCCAGGCTGGAGCGTGAGAACTTCTAAATTTCCCCTCGCCTGTGACAAACTTCTGACTATCTGAGCGAAGAGTGGGGCCCCAGAAAGGCATTCAGATCTAGACCTTTTGAGAGTAGGAGTTTGCAGAACTTCCTGCTCAAATGCCTTCGCTCTGACACATTCCTTGGTTCTGGATATCACGCAACATGGGTAAAAATTTCCAAGGCTGAATCATTAGTCCTAGAAGTGACTCTAAATGTGAACTTGTCATCTCACAAGAGAAACCTTCAAACGCCGTTTCAGTCGAGTTCGTTTAAAATTCACGTATGAGTTCGTAAATTGTGGGCTTCCAAATCCACAACGAGTCTTCTGGAATCAAAGCTGAGAATCTTTTGAGTCTTGCTTTTTTAGCTCGAGAGCTCGCATTCATCGACAATTTGCTTCTTCTGAAGTCTGCTTATTTTAAATAATTTCTATGGTAAAAATTATTCAGTGGAGTATAAATTCTTGAAGTATTGTTGTAGAATCATTGAAGAGAAGCTCGACGTGTTGTTAACGATCCATTTTGATGAAATCTCGATGGTTTAAATCACACATTCGTGGCAATTCACGGTCAATAAATATCAGGAAATCTTTAATTGAGCTCATTGGAATCTTTAATCGTTGATGATTAT
The DNA here is from genome assembly GCA_014220935.1 of Platorchestia sp. MABIK. Classification (NCBI taxonomy): domain Eukaryota; kingdom Metazoa; phylum Arthropoda; class Malacostraca; order Amphipoda; family Talitridae; genus Platorchestia; species Platorchestia sp. MABIK. Next base: position 197,106 of record JACJUY010000331.1, read on the forward strand.
TGTCTCATGGAAAAGACTGTGACAATTGAGTCGTAAAAGTGAAAACTATAATACAAAATCCATTCCTGAAATGTGCTCGATCTGATCAGAAAGTTATTCGAGCTACAGTTGTTACATATCGTATTTTTTTGCAGACGCAAACATTAAATAAATAACGCAAGTCCCACGGTGATTTGATATGGCCGATGTACACATTAGAATGTCGTTGAATTTTGTTTCGAAAAAGGTCGTTTAAAATGTCGAGCGTGGAACGAATTACCAAGGAAAAAATAGGCATTCCGTGCCTAGAGATCGCATTGAAATAATTTGAAATCATGATAGTTGCACACCTCAGAGTCAAAAAATGATTTATGTCAATTCATAGCCCGCTACGATGACAAAAGAAGGTACAAGGTTATCAGATGAAAAAAGGAATGTGAATAAAACATGAAAAACGAAGACTCTCCTGCTTGAGGTCGATTACACAGTGCGCGAACTTTTTCCACGGTAGAGACATAAATAAAGAGTGAATGATTTGGCCTACCTTACAATGAATCGAATTCCACAAGACATCTGCAGCTAATATTACTGATTCTGTGGGGGGTAGCTTGAGCAGCCACTGAGGAGCGCTACTTCCCGAGGTAAACTGACGAAGACAGACACTATCAGCACACCCCCCCCAGCGCAGATCAGGTATTCTACATTTCAACGAGCAGCTCTGTCCTCGATATGCGCTGAAGGACAATCTCCTCCAGCGCCAATTTGGGGGATTAAACTAACAAATGAATGCTAGTGGTACATGCGTGTTGGACCTGCAATCCTATTCGCTGCCTTTAGTAATCTGGTGACAGAAAATTCTCAACACATGCGTGACATGTCATGGTTTAACTGGCCATTTTAGCGTTTACAGCTGACGGGTAAAATTCTGAGTAAATAAGGTTATGCCCTCATTATACCACAGATTCTGACAAGAAGATTGATTCGTGGTTCAAACTCAACTATCATTTTATTTACTGGTGTTTTTCGTGAACACGAGTTGCAGAAGACAGGGAGATATATAAGAGACATTAAGAACTGCTTAGAAAAGCGGTTCAAAATTAACTTTTTGTTTATACTCAAATAAACTAAATGCTAGTGCAATCAAATTGGATAACCAAATCTTTTAAAACCTTTAATTATTTGAAATATACTTCCATCCGGTCTTAATTATGTGCCGAAACATTATTTAAAAAAAAATAATCCGCCACATTTCACCGATTAGATTAATCTTTATGAATCTATAATTGAAGTCATTAAATATTAAAACAATAAATGTTTGAACAGTTAACTACAAGAAATAAACAATTTCGAGCTTAGTTTTTTCTTTGATGATTCTTTCTGAGAATGACTGAGGTTTGTTTTTATATGTGTCAATCACATATTGCTAATTGAGAGTGACATTGCGTTTTGTTTTTGTATGTGTAGGTCACTCATTGCTAATTACTGTAAACTCATATAACTTATTTTATGAGATAAAAGAATGTACCAAGAGGAGAAGAAGAGATATGCTATATGGTATGGGGTTAAGCGAACGAGATGTTAGTATGTGGTAGTATTGGATATTATCACAAGTGTTTTCACGTCGGACTCCTTGCACATAGGAACGGCAACATCAAAATTGAAAGGTGCTTTGAAAAATAAGTGTAATAGAGCGGGGGGGAAAAAAGACATTGGTGAGCTTAAAAAAGATGGTCAGTATCTAAACAGGAAAAACTCACTTCAACAGAAGGATTGCTTACTCAACCTTCAGTACGGGATTTCACAAAATGTAGAGGATATTCTGCTAACAAAACTTCTAAGTGACTCCCACTGGAATTAAATATGATCTGAACATGCACCCTGATCTTCATCATCAGGATGAACGATATAAACCTCAAAAGTGTTTCCAGCTCCAACATGCTAGCCTAAAGAAAATGTCTTGGACCAGTACACTGACCAAATGATCACATCAAAGCTACATTGGTTCAAGATAATTGATATAGAGGTAATCCACTGTTCTAAAAAAATTACAGACCATGCATGATAGTGATCAAATAATAAACTAGGCTGTCCAACATAACATGAGCTACTAAAAAATGTTTATCATGCCATTATTCAATTACAATGCGTCTCAAATACTCTCAAATCAGTCAAAAAATTTAGCGGACTTTTTCAAATGGGTGACTGGACGAGACAGCAGCAGACAACGTGCAGTAAAGCAACAACAGATTAGATTCTAAGTTGGTTTAATTAGATTAGATTATTTGTTAGTTTAAACCTTCCTATCCGCAACAAATGCGATCCAAAGAGAGGAAGAAGGAAGGTACCACTTAGTATGGAGTTAATGGAACGCGGAATCTATGCAGAAAGGGCATAGAAACAGTAAGTTGAGAAGAAGTTTATGAAACAAAAACAAATTTAAAGAAGAAAGTAGTAGGTGCTGAAAAACAGGACAGCAGTGAACCAAAAATAGGTGGTCCTTAAAATTTCAAAAACATTTTTTTCAACAAAAAAATGACCTACGTTACTCTCAGCTAGGGCCCTTACATTTTCCCCCTGGGAGCTCCGATTCCCAATAATTGTCTCTCCCTGAGGGGTAAAGTATCAATAAAATACCCACGGTACAGCAACGGGATTAAAAATTACCAACAAAGTAGCAAAGGGATGCAACAGCTGACATCGTAGTGAAGCAGCTAAATAAAAGCTAAGAATGAAGTAACGCGACAAAACAGCTAATAACGCAGTGAAGCACCCAAATAACAGCCGACTATGCAGTAACGCTGCTTACTCATCAGCTGAGAACGCAGTAACGCGGCAAAACGACAGCCATCGATGCAGAAAAGCGATAAAGTAACTGAGAGCGCAGTCACCCGAAACAACAGCTGAGGACGCGAAAATGTGACTAACTAACAACCATCAGTGCAGTAACGAGACTAAATAACAGCCGGCGATGCAGTAACGAGACTAAATAACAACCATCGATGCAGCAACGCGACAAACCAACAGCAGCCGCCGAACAAGCAAATGCTGACAGAAGACACCCCCTGAGCGGGCGAGATGACCGGCACAGCGCACCACCACATGACCACTTCCCTCCAATCGATGGCCAGCGCCAGTCACATTGCGGCCTCAATTGGCAGAGCAGTCAAGGTCACGAGGCCAACGTTTGCGGGGTTACATGAGGAGTCGGTTGGAGAGGATTCCATGGAGTAGTGGGGCGGCTGGGTTCGGATGGGGAGGAGGGATTAGGGAGAGAAAAATTGAAATCGGAGCCAAGAGACGTGGAGGATCTCTGCGTCGTAAATTCGAGAGGATAGAGAAGGGACCTCGTTTTATGGAGAAAAGATGGCCCTCGACGTGAACGAAAACACATCCCACCGAAAACGCGTGGCCCACGCAATGTGAGACGTCATCACACTGAAGACTATGTTAAAAAGTCTGTCAAGTGGAAACGCGCGTTTCGAATCGAACGTAATGGAAAGTGTTATTTGAAGCTTTCTTTAGAACTTCAAAACGATCAAACAATGATCCGTTCACAAATGCAAGAAAAGTTCGAGAAAAAAAAGAAAAATCGAAAGCACTTTTACAGCTCAGCCGTACGATGCTGCAACATTCGGTCATGTTTCTAAAAGAGAATGGAAACATCACTAGGTCGAACTCATTATAAGTGTTAACGCCGTTATGTTAAGCATGAAAGTGGATCTGAGCTGAAACTGATGAGGATAGATACTGCAGGCTTAAAACTATGAGTAACCTTTATCGAAATGAAACTGGTTTTATTTTATTTCTAGATGATCAAAGGACTCATTCCATCATCCTCTGGACGCAACAAGTCGTCTGTGAGCCAGTCAAGACAGCACGCCTTCAGGTTCTATCACGCGCACAGCTCTTAGAATTTCACAACCATAACGATATGAGTAAGCGATTAGTTCATTCTTTCTTCACAATTAGCTCCCAGCCGGGCTGGAAACACAGGTTTTATTTATTTAGATTTCAAATAGAAGCCCTAGTATCACTCTATATCCGAAGCTTCAAACTTTTTTCTTTGCAAGGTTCCATTTACTGAGAATCAACTGCATCCAAATTTTCGTCCGAGTGTGCGATAGCAAGTACAGCGTTGCCAGAGCCGAGGCTTCATCTTTCATGCTTAGACGTAACGAGACTGTCCAGGCTCGAGTTTCTATTGCAGTTTTATGGCGGTCTGCATGCGGTTCCTGCAAGGTCGCATGAACGAGCACGACTGCCGCAAGAGGGCGCGAAAACGGGAAAAACAAATTAATGGCCGCAGAAAGATGAAAATTTTGTTGGACCGTTGCCACCAAACTTTTTAATTCGCAACTCAAGTGAGTTCAAGGATGAAAAATTAAAGAGTATATATCAAAACAGACTAGTCGGAATAAATGATCCTGGAACATGAAACGCGTTTTATTAAAAAATACGACGCTGTGAACAAGAAACGAAATGTTTGCAGATTTCCCATACAAATTTTTTTGAGTCAATAACTCGCGACGAGGTATAGCGCTAAGTGAAGTAACATGAATGCCGAGAATCATTTTAATAATGCATTTAACGCAACCGTCCTGGAAAACATCTGGCGAAAATTTCAGTATTCGAGTAAGCAACGAGGTTAAGCAAACCTAAACTCTTGGCCACAGGGCAAATGTACGTGGTTCACTACACTCGTAAAATAAATAAATTGCAGCAACAGGAAAGAACCAAGTGGTCCACTTTTGGGCTGATCGATTGTCGTTATAGACACCAATCAGGCACAGGCACCAATGTAAGCCTAAGGTAGTTAGCTAGAATACCTACAGTTACGTCACACAAGCGACTCCACTCACACTCTTCATCACTTATATTAGCGTATGAGATGACTGATATTTGATAGAAGTTCTCTGTCTGGCGCTCAGAGAGATTTCAGAGAGTGTAGACGCTGAAAGAAACACGAGTTGTAACACGTCAAGTTCGGAGATATTGAAAAAACTAAATGTTTGACGGCTCGATCAAAATATCACAGAATACAAAAGTGAGCAGGAGACAGAATGGAGTGATTGGGAGATTATTCAGATAAAGATAGGACACGTTTCTGTCATAGTGTGATAGAGAGAGAGGGCAGTCTGGGGATCGTATAGGGATTGTAGGGGCGTGCAGAGCAGCTGTAGGGGTAGGAAGAGAGCGGGAAGTGCAGATGGGGAAGGAAAGGGAGGGGATTTTACGCAACAATCAATACCCCGAAAGCAGAGCCCCAAGGCGTGGGTGTAGAGGTGGGCACGAGTGGGTGCAGCGCGACTGGGCACTCATACGAGTGTGGGTGAGTGGGGGAGATGGGGACCTCCCCAGAGTGGGGGATATGCAGACCTCGCTAGAGTGGGGGGAGATGGGGACCTCCCTAGAGTGGGGGGAGATGGGGACCTCCCTAGAGTGGGGGGGATGGGAACCTCCCTAGAGTGGGGAAGATGGGGACCTCCCTAGAGTGGGGGGAGATGGGGACCTCCCTAGAGTGGGGGAAATGGGGACCTCCCTAGAGTGGGGGAGATGGGGACCTCCCTAGAGTGGGGGAGATGGGGACCTCCATAGAGTGGGAGAGATGGGGACCTCCCCAGAGTGGGGGAGATAAGGACCTCCCCAGAGGGGGGAAGATGCTGATGCGATAAATTCGATATTTGGAAAGGAATGGTAAAAGATATGAAAGAAATAATTTTGAAGTGAAATGTAAGTATATAAATGACAATTCAAAATTTAGATAAATATAGTAAGTGGAAAAAATTAAAGACAAGAGTGTAAATGAACTGAAGAGGAAACATGAAGGAAATGAGAAATGAAAGAGCGTATGAGGATGGAAAGGAAGAGAACTCAATGGAAAGCCAAGAAATGAGAGAAAGGGAAATCAAGGAGTATAAATGAAGGAAATAAAAATAAATGGAGGAAAGTGGGCGAATGAAGAAACCGAAAACCGATGGGAAACACGATAAATAAATAAAAATCCAGAGAAATGAAGGAAATATAAATATGAAGAATTTAGGGAAAAATGAAGCGCATGAAAATGAATCAAGAGATTAAAGAAAAACTGATCGAATGCTGGACAAAGACAGGAAATGAAAAAAAAAATAGAAACCAGGGAGTGGAAAACGATAGCAGAGAAAATGAAGGACTGGATGATAAGCCTACTATGTGTAAAATAACTGTTCAGATTAATGCGTAAAAATTAAACTTACATTATTATATTATTATATAAGAAAGTTTTAGCCTCCCTTAACCACGACGAAGATGTTCTAAGAGAGGAAGGAGGAAGGCACAATTTAGTATGGAGTTGAGGGAACGCGGAATCTATGCACAGGGTGCACAGAAACAGTGAGCAAAGAAAGAAGTTCATGAAAAAGAAAAAGTTGAAGAAGAAAGTAGTAGGAGCTGAAAAACAGGACAGCAGTGAACCGAAAAAAGATGGTCCGTATCAGAACAAAAATCTATTTTATTTCAACAAAAAGGAAGCCTACCTAACCCTTAGCTCGGGCCCTCACATATTCCCCCTTGGAGCGCTAATTCCCATAGCTACAAGAGTTGTAGCCCCCTGAGGGGAATAAAACTTACAATATCTTTCAAAGATTTCAAGCTGAAATTCACTGTGATAATTTAATCCTTACATAGAATTTACACAAACTGAAGGACGTGAATGCAATTACCTCTGTTACTTTAATGTAAACACTGAAACCTATTTAGAAATAAAATGGAAAGTATATTTACGCTTATTCAATCGACTTCAAAAGTTCGTTAATAGTGAACCAAAATGTGAGGTCAGAATAAAAAATGTAACTTGAAAAAGAGAGAATATGGATATGAGAAAAAATCAAGGACAAGAGTAGAAAAGAAAAGGAAAGGAAAAAAAACAGCTTACTGCATGTGATGAATATACTAATTAACAGAAGAAAAACCACTTAGAAAGTTTCTCTCGTTTCATGTACATAGAGTCAAAAATTTTTCTTAAATCAAACAATAGCAAGCACCGTAGCAGTTGCTACAGTATAAGAAATAGGACAGGCAGGCCTGAGAAAATACGCTCGAGAGATGCAGGATCTTGAACAATTATCCTAGCACAAGTACGTGGGCAGACTGAACATATAGTTGCAATGTTTTAGCGTGAGTGTAGTTAAAGCAAAATTTATAATTCAAATGGTAATAAATTGTAGTTGTATAAGGGCTCCTGGAACTTGCACACAACATTAAATGTCACAAGCTAAAATATTTGTTTGTGTGGTGCTATAAGAACAGTTTAAGTATGATAAACGGCTTATGAGCCCCAAGTCTGAAATTCAACTTCAACTCGGTGTTCATGACCTGAAATATTCGCCTCTGAGAGGAAAAAGCTCCAGTCTGTGGGTGTTTGCTTTCATTCCTGAGCATCAAACTGTTCAACACTGAGCCCCATGTATTAGATTTCATTGTTAGTTAAAGTGTCTCACCAGAAGAGGGAGTTCTCGAAAGATTAAGGAAGAAGGCACTACTCATTACGGAATAAAGTGACTTGGTAATTCATGATCAAAGTGTGTGCTCACACCCTGAAGGCAGTAAGATTGAAAGAAGTTTCTGAAGCCAAATAAAAATTTAAAAAAATAACAGGTGCTGGAAAAAAGATAGCAGGGGACGGAAAAAAGAGAGTCCGAAACAGAAGAAAGCCTTGTTCCATTTCAGCGTTTCCACAAGGCAAGATGTGATGTCCCGAGCTAAAGGTTAGGCTGACCTTCCTTTCTTTTATGCCTATGATTTCAGTCGAGAAAGTAAAAGTGATTTCAGTTTTGTAAATAAAATTAGACGCATAATGGCTTTGCATGAGGGGTTGCAAATTGAGCATTTCTCACTTACCGATATCCATATGATTCAAATAAGGAGGTTTGAGTCAAATCAAACTCAAAACAATATCTCATTCGGTGTTTGGCATTTATGACATCCACTCGATACATTACTGACAACAGTCTCACGAGTATTATCTTTACCCATTCATAAAATAAATAGCATACTACCACCTCATGAGCACTTGCATGCTTCATGCTACTTAAATTCATCACGAAAATGTCCAAGATCTGACCAATTAACTGAAAAGGTAAACGAATTTAACGTGACGTAGTGAAGGCCAGAGCGACGCGTTGTGGAGTTATGGTCCAGAGAGCACGGCTCTCAGGGTCCTCGAGCGGCCATCGAGGGCCTCTTCAGGAGCCATTAAACGAGCGCAATAAAGAGATCGCCGGCCTTCAATGGAAGATGCAGTGTGCAAGGTAGCGTCTCTTCAAGAGCCGTTCAAAGTAATGAAAGCCAAATTTGATGTGGATTGTCTTCCCATTGCAGCAGACACAGTGAATTGTCGTAACATTTCAGCATACAAAATTAGATGTGGATGGCAATGAAAGCCAAATTTGATGTGGATTGTCTTCACATTGCAGCATACCCAGTGAATTGTCGTAACATTTCAGCATACAAAATTAGATGTGGAGGGCAATGAAAGCCGAATTTGATGTGGATTGTCTTCACATTGCAGCATACCCAGTGAATTGTAACATTTCAGCATACAAAATTTAACCTGAGTATGCTATCCGTGTAGAGGTTGCAGAGCGACCGAGTACGCTGAAAGATTGCATGAGTGTGCCAAGTGAATGAGCAAATCATAATCCTGAGGAAGTTAGGTTAATGAATAATATTGGTTTTCCCAATGGCAGAGCGCATAAACACAAAGAAAAGGAGCCAATAATGCAAGCACCACAAAGTTTGAACTAGTTTTTTTTAGCACAATTTTTGCGTTCGCAATGCAGGATGCAATGAGGGTCAAGACGGTGGAGTTAGGTTTCTTATGAACAAATCTCGAAATAAGACAAATCTCATAATCTAATGGGTAACAAACAACAGCATTCACAGCCCATCTAACCTACTTCTCAACTCTTCAAAATAGTCCAAGTTCTTCACGTGTTAAAATAAAAAGAAAATCACTCCAGTTTTTTTTTTCTGAACCAATGACAATCGTAAAAATAAAATACCTCTGTCATTCTATAAAATTTTAATAATTGACATTATTTCAGTGATAAATGTTGAGTGATTTCCATTTTATTTTAACACCTGAGGAACTTGAAGCCCATCTAACCGTAAAGCAACTAATATGACCTGCCAGAGAGTATTTCCTTAGAACCTGACGTAAAATACAGGATATATGAGGAGGAAAACAAAGGGATTGTGGTGAAAAGTAACAACAAAGACCGTTGAGTGGAAGTGAAACTTCTGAGGTTAAACATCATTCATTTGAACATACAAGTCACCACCTATCGAATCCAGAAATTTCATGGACACGTTCAATCCAGAAATTGGCTTCACGTTTTCTCCATGACTATTTTTGAAGTATTTTGCACAACCTAAATAACTACGCATCAGAAAGATAGCACAATGGCTAGTTAGATAATTTTTACATTTTTGAAAGTTGAGCAAGTGAACGCAACTGCACGAGTTAACGGAACAGTTATTGAAATCGACGACTATTAATTCATTGATCTATTCACTCATTAAGACATTCATTCAGTCAGAATTCACTCAGAACAGCTATTGAAATCGATGACTATTCATTCACTTTTTATTTATATTTCATTAATGTTTTAGCCTCCGTTTCCATTGGGCCTAGGCAATTACAACTGAGAAGTTTGAGTTCAAGTGACACTTTAAGAGCGCTGAGGAATTGAGTGTCTCGAGTACTGCATTAGTAGATTGGATTATAGGTTAGTTTAAACCTCCCTAACCGCTACAAAAAAAAGAGCATCAAAGAGAGGGAGGAGGAAGGCACCATTTAGTATGGATACTAGGCACCATTTAGTATGGATTCGTCATATATTCCTTATTCTCATCCCATGAAAATATTTTTTCCAGAAAATCATTTTTCTTTCTGGGGTAGGAGAGAACTCGATTATTTCGCTAAATTAATTTCTTACCCAAAAAGAATTACAATGCGACAACTTTCCTTAGAATATGAATCGCATAATACACTCATTAATAAACTAATTGTTTCAACACATCAACTTCTCCATAAAATATCCCAACAATTTTTACCATGCATGATCAATTCACTTATCCTGATAACAAAGTATTCCTGGCAAGAATTCCAAGCTATTGTCGATGTGTAGCCAAGCTACAGAACTATTGAAATTAAGGCTTAACACGTCTGCAAGAAATCGTCCAAGCACACGAACTAGCTAGCCTATTACTCCCAAGTTGTTTAAATTAATTAAGCGTTTTTCTTCAAAACGTTTTTTATTTCTGTAAGCGCATTTAGCTCGCACGAAATAAATCACGATATGAATGAACGAAATACATAAATGCTAAATGAACGGAATTAATAAATGCTAAATGAACGGAATTTATAAATGCTAAATGAACGGAATTTATAAATGCTAAATGAACGGAATTTATAAATGCTAAATGAACGAAATTCATGAATGCTAAATGAACAAAATTCATGAATGCTAAATGAACCGAATTTATAAATGCTGAATGAATGAAATTCATAAATTCTAAAATAACGAAATTCATTAATGCCAAATGAACGAAACTCATAAATGCTAAATGAACGAAATTCATAAATGCTAAATGAACGAAACTCAAATGCTAAATGAACGAAATTCATAAATGCTATATGAACGAAATTCATAAATGCTAAATGAACGAAATTAAACGCTAAATGAACGAAATGAATTTAGCATCGAGCATGAATGTTAGCCTGCCCGGCGCCCTTCCCACACCGAGGAAGTGGTGCAATCGTCAGGCAGCGGTGGTGCCGAGAGAACCTTTGGCATTTCACAGCCCGAGAAATTCTGACCCCTCTCTCGGCTCCCGTGCGTCAGGCCACTGCTAATCTACCGTGTGATTCAGAAGCCTCATTACCAAGCCTTGTTTCTTTTGTCGGCGCGTGCGTACTTGTTCCATCCCAATTTAATTAGACGCGTGTGCACCAATTATTTCCAGCAAAGAGAGATGATGAGTTTTACTGTCATTTTTAATTAAAAGCGAATAAGTATAGAAGTTGAGCGTTGGATCCTTAAAGAATTCGAAGTGTTTATTGTATATGTGGAGCTTAGATTAGATAAGATGTTAGTTTAAGCCTCCCTAACTGCTACAAAGGTGTTCCAAAGAGAAGTAGGAGGGAGGCATCATTTAGTATGAAGTTAAGGGAACGCGGAATCTATGCACAATGTGCATAGAAACAGTAGGTTGAGAAAGATAAAAAATAAAGATAAAGATAAAAGGTGAAGAAGAAAGTAGAAGTGGCTGAAAAACAGGTCAGCAATGAACCGAAAAAAGATGGTGCTTAAAAAAATAAAAACCTATTCTATTTCAACAAAAAAGGCCAACCTAGCCTTTAGCTCGGAACTTCACATGTTCCCACTGGGAGCGCCTATCCCCACGAATACAATAGTTTATCCTCCTAAGAGGGATATGCTGCGATAATAGTGAAATTAGAAAATTTACGGAGCCATTCTTAACCGTTGTAAATTTAGATTTTCGTTTCAATTGCACAATACTGAGGATGAATTGCAAACTAACAAAAATCCACGCCACACTTTGGCAACTATACTAGCACAAGCGAGTGATAATTATACGAAAAGTTTTGAACGCATGATGAAGCAAAACTTCGCCCCTCTTCTTGCTGAGGTTGTAATTTTTGAAAATGTTTAGGCTCAACCCATGAAGTTTTGATCTGGAAGGCAACAGCCGAGATAATTTGTTTCTCCACGTACTCAATATTTCAACTATATCAAAAATATTCGCTCAAGCAATTATGCACCTGGGAGGCAGATGTGAAAAATTCTAAAATCTAAACAGTATATTACAATATTTCACACATAATTTGATGAAACACTAATGCAGCAAAGGAAATTAAAGCCAGTGGCAGAAAATGATTTTTTATACTGTCATTAATTATAATACTTCAAAAGCGTAGAACGAATAATTGCTGCAGTCCTCGGCTTCGCTCAATTGTCTCTTTAATTAACTCAGGATTTAAAATTTAGGTAATGTTTTTAATAATATTTATTCAATTGGCGCACCAACTAATGAAATTAATTAGGTTTGCATCCGCACGCTTAAAATAAAATCAGTCCGAAGAAATAGGCTTTGAGAGACTTGGCTGCAAAGTAAGTGCGACTGTCATGAGGGTGTCGTGTGTTGCATCAAATATTAAGAGATCAAAAATAAATCTTTATACATCACAAATAAATGTTCCAACTATGAAAAAATGAGGTAACAGATCGTCCATATAATCTATGAAATTTACCTTTAGAAAAGGCTTCAAGAAGCACATATATTTAACTATGAACAGGAAGTTCATTTGCTGTAATTTGCTGAAACTACATTACCGACAAAAATATTTGAAAAAATAGAAACAAACTATACTGTGTTTAAAACTTTTAGAAACATTAATTCCTGCGCATGCAACGCGAACTAATAGGAGCTGACAATAATTTGAAAAGTGCTGTGAAATGCACAAATTGTCAGCACCAGGAGCGGCAGAGTTTTCCGATTCTTTGATTAGATTAGATTATTGGTTAGTTAAAGCTTCTCTATCTGCCACAAAGGCGATCCAAAGAAAGGAAGGAGGATGGAACCATTTAGTATGGAGTTCAGGGAACGAGGAATCTGTGCACAAAGGGCATAGAAACAGTAAGTTGTGAAAGAAGATTATGAAACAAGATCAAAGTTGAAGAAGAAAGAAGTAGGTGCTGAAAAACAGAACAGTAGTCAACCGAAAAAGATGGGTCGTAGCATAACAAAAGTATTTTATTTCAACAAAAAAAAGCCTACCTAACTCTCAGCTCGGGCCCTCACATTTTCCCCCTGGAAGGGTTAATTCCCATAGGTACAATAGTTGTATCCCCCTGAAGGGTTCTTTGATTAGAATACACTCAGCCTAGGACCCTTCAAGTCATCGTTCATGAAATGATGAATGAAACATTTAAAATAACTGATACCGCCCTCATAATTCATTGATTTGCAAGAAAATATTTTTCATTTTACGAATCTAAATTGAGATCAGATAAAAAAACTAATTTCAGATGAAATTCTTCCAAAATCCTTTACTGTAGCTCAAATAAGTTAGGCTGCTGTTTGAGTATTTGAAATCCATATCTACAGATCTGTCGACTTTAATTTCAGCGGTTGGCAAGTACATTAATCTGTTTCATCAGTTCCCAGTTCAAAGGCAAAAAAAGCTTAGTCAAATTATGCATGAGTCAAGAGAAGAAACCACAATTAGTTGCTGTTTTAATTTCTCAAACTCTGAACGGGAGTTAAAACAATTTTCAGTAAAACCTCTTCCAATCAATACGGTTGTGAATCTTTAAGAGTTCTGCAAAAGCGCACAGCAGTCGAAAGATCTCATGCTGCCGTCTGAAATACAGTAGTTGCACCAAGTTTTTCTTCAAAAAATGTCGAAGTAATGGTCCTGTCCAGAATGAAAGCTCGGAATATTTCAATAGGAATTGCAAATGTAATTGTGATGTCATTAAACACAAATTAAACATCAGAGAACGAAATTTTATAACCACGAAAACAAAAATTGTAGATTCAAAATTTTGCAAATAGAGTTTCATCAAACTGGAAGTATCGGTTGAGTCACCACGTTGAGCAATTACAGCGTCACAAAAATCGGTTCAGCACATGGTATTAAAATCACTAAGTCGCCTGTGTGCATCGCGCCACCAAAAATAACATTGGAGACATAAATACTTCGTGAAATCGCGTTTGAGTTACCTATTTTATGCCCTGTTGATTGAGATAACTATTTTAAAGTAACGTATTTTAAAGTGTGAAATTTCCTACTTTTGATTCTTCTGTTTTAGTAGTAGGATGACTCAAATAGACTAATTACTAAAAAAATAGATTAAGATTGAAAAGATTAAACTAGATTAAAATGTTAGCTTAACCACAGCAAAGATTGAAGGCTCTACTTAGCATGGAATTAAGGGAACGGGAAATCTCGCTAACAGGTGAGCCCTCATAGATTATTAGATTATTAGTTAGTTTAAGCCTCCCTATCCGCAACAAAGGCGATCCAAAGAGAGGAAGGAAGAAGGCACCATTTAGTATGGAGTTAAGGAAACGCGGAATCTAAGCAGAAAAGGCATGGAAGCAGTGAGATGAGAAAGAAGTTCATGAAACAAGATCAAAGTTGAAGGAGAAAGTAGCAGGTGCTGAAAAAAAGGACAGCAGTGAACCGAAAAAAGACGGTTCTTAACATAACAGAAGCATTTTATTGCAACAAAAAGAAGGCCTACCTAACTCTCAGCTCGGGCCCTTACAATGCCCCCTGGGAGTGCTAATTCCCATAGATACAATATTTGCATCCCCCTGAGGGGAGATTATTAGTTAGTTTAAGCCTCCCTATCCTCAACGAATGAGATCCAAAGAGAGGAAGGAAGAAGGCACCATTAAGTATGGAGTTAATGGAACGTGGAATCTATGCAGAAAGGGCACAGAAACAGTAAGTGAGAAAGAAGTTCATGAAACAAGATCAAAGTTGAAGAAGAAAGTAGTAGGTGTTGAAAAAACAGGACAGCAGTGAACCGAAAAAAAGTTGGTCCATAACAAAACAAAAACCTACGTTATTTTAACACAAAGAAAGCCTACCTAATCTTTAGCTCGGGCCCTCACATTGCCCCCCTGGGAGCGCTAATTCCCATAGATACAATAGTTGAATCCCCCTGAGGGGTGAGCCCTCATATAAAATCCCCTACTCATGGAAACATCAAATTAAAAGCAAGGTTTTGAAATAAGATAAGCGTTGAAAAATTAAGTTAGAGGTGCTGAAATGCCGGAAATCTGTGAACCGAAAAAAAATTAGCCGAAACAAAATGAAAATCCTATTTCAACACATGTAAGGACGATTTTAACTTGAGGTCGGGGCATCACATCTTTCTCTTAGGAGATGGAATTTAAAAGAACCACTTTGACGTTGTGTAATCTGGAGGTATCCAATTTACGTGAATGGAGTAGAGATAGACTGACCAACCGACCATTCGTCATGCGAGCAACAAACCACATTTAAATAAGCAACAAACTTTATTCAAACCATCAGCGAGCCGGCGAGCAGGCGAACAGGCAGGCAGGCAAGCAAGCAAAGCAAACAAGCAACAAACCGTATTCAACCAAGCAACAAATTTCATTCAAACAAGCAAGCGGGCAGACA
The DNA here is from genome assembly GCA_014220935.1 of Platorchestia sp. MABIK. Classification (NCBI taxonomy): domain Eukaryota; kingdom Metazoa; phylum Arthropoda; class Malacostraca; order Amphipoda; family Talitridae; genus Platorchestia; species Platorchestia sp. MABIK. Next base: position 212,308 of record JACJUY010000331.1, read on the forward strand.
AGCAGGCCAGCAAGCAAGCAAGCAAGCAGCCAAATTTATTCAAACAATCAAGCAAGCATGCATGCAAGCAAACAAGTAACAAACCGTATTCGAGCAAACATGTACCAAACCGAATTAAACCAGCACGGCAACAAACTGCACCATCACTACGTAGAGGGCTAGTACTTCACACAAGCTCCCCACGGCCCCCTACTTAGGCCTGCAGTTCATGCCTCCCTGCGCCCCTAAAGCTGCATTGAAGCTCCGTCACCAGTCCACGCTGCCATTCATAACTTGTAGCTTTTGAGCAACTTCTCAAGTGTGCACTCTCAAGATCTCTTAAGAAGCGAGTCTTAAGGAAATGTTTGTCCACTGCCCAGCGGGAATTGGACGCCCCCCACAGTCTTATGACGATGAAATATGAGAACTCGAAGGGTTCCTGGGTTTCAAGATTTTTGTGGATAAAATTTCGAGGTTCATAGCGTGGTAAGGATTTTTGTGTCTATGTTACAGGGATTTTTAGGATAAAAGGTCGGGGTTCGAGAAATTTTAACACGTTGACTGCGATGGGTTAAACTGAAGTTCAATATTCAACTCAAATTTACAGACAAAAGTTGCACATAATTCTATAAGTGCCAAACATTAAGCTGGATTCATTAAATACCATTAATTTTAAATTGTTGTTAGAATTCCTCAAACGACCCATCAATGGGTCGTTCCGCAGCAGGAAAAACTTACACACGACCCATCGGTGGGTCGTATCGTAAGCAACGTGTTAAGGTAAAATTCTTAAGCTTAAAGTTATCTTGATATTAGATTTCCAAATTTGAGGGACTTCAAAGTGTGTATTTTTCTAGTCAAGGGAGTTTCAGGAGAAAATTTTTATTTCAACGTGATTTTAAGGGCAAGTGGATCCGTGATTGCTGAAATAAATGCTGGAACTTCATGTATAATTTTAATGAGCTCATGAAAATTAGTGGAATCATTTACAATTTAAAACGCCGAAGAACACATCAAACGCAATGTTCTCTTTCTATCCTTCGTAGCATGGAACGTCATGCAAAAATCTAATAAAGTTATTGTGAAACATTTCACATTTGAATCAAAACTAATCACTTGAGAGCAATTTTCTTCATGCACGAGCATACCTTTACGAGTAAGTAAACTGGGCACCAGGATGTAACAAATTGTTGTAAAACACATCGCAGTTAAAAAACACTTTGAAAATATTTTTTCCCGTACAAGTACACCTTTATGAGTTAGTAAACAGGGCACCAGGGAGTGTATCAATTTCAAAGGTCTTTTGCACAACTTCGGCCATCTTCCATTTCCTACAAGCACAGAGGGGCTGCTGATAGTGCACAAACTGCCCAAGTTCGAGTCGAGCTAAAGCAGCACGAGAGACCCAGTTTTTGGGTCGTTAGGGTTTTTCAATGTTTTTCTTATTGCATGACTTCCAATACTACAAACTGATACTGAGGGTCAATTTTATGAACTCCTTAATTTTCATCAAAACATCCGAATTTTCAACAACTTTTTTGTAGTCTGAACTGAAGTCAAAAATTGTTTTCTGTCCCCAAACGCAGTTCTACAGCTGTCAGAAAGCCATTTCTCATTGGTCGTATTAATTGCTCCTGTCATGGCGAAGTAGTTGCTGGAGAACAAATACGTATATCCTCAGTTGGCCGGTAAATTTAAGCTGCATTGAAAGTAAATTTGGCAACACAGTGCGTCAGTGAGCTGAATTTCTTCATCATTTCCATGTTTCGGAACACTGTCATGCGTTACTTCAAAAAATTATGCTTTAAACAGTAATGCATGTTTAATATTGAGCTGGTGACAACAGAATAGCGAAGAAAGGTATTAACGATTTGTCAGAAATTGAACATCACCTTGAAAAAACACAAAGGTTTAAGAGCTAAAAAAAATCCTTACAAGTTGAACGCGTTAACAGAAAAGTGAATTTTAAAAATACGGCTAGGTGGCACACCTTCGGGTCGCGAACTTAATTTTCATGTGTTCTTCATCAACACTGAATAAAATTAAGATTTATTCAATGGTGGTGTTTTTAAGTATTGTACAGTGGAGCTGACATTAATCAGATTTGAATATTGAACTTCAGTTTAACCTATGGCAATGAAAGCGTCAAAGTAACAACTATTCACCATGGATTGCTCTGAAAATTTCCACTTATAGACCATATTTCAAACACGTAAGTTTGAGAACTTTTTTTACGACTTTCAGAAACAAGCTAACTTATTCCCTCATAAAATCCTCCAGACCTAATTACCAAGTCTGACTGACATTAGAACAGTTGTTACTGGATAATAAAAAAAGGGAAATCGAAATGAGACGAGTATTCTTTTGAACTCTCTTATGTGTGTAGCAATTAGGCTTTTTGTGCATAACGATGGAATTGTGAATGATAAGATCATTGCGTCAATAATTCCGTGTAATTATAATACGAGTTATTTTAGAATGGACAATTTCTAACAACGTGTGGGTCTTGTCTCAAGCTAAAGTTCGCCGAACAGCAGTACAAGCAACACTTGCATTTCATGCAAATCAAATGATGAAACCAGTAAGCAGTAGTAAAATTTCATGTCTATAGCTGCATAACACGAGAGAGATCGATGTTATTTTGCAATACCCTGTGGTTTCTTGCAAGAAAACACTACTCCTGAACAAACAGCCATTTGCGAAGAATAAACGACCGTTGCACACCAACAAAAGGCCAATTCCAACGAATGAAAAGTAAACACCCAAGAATACAACCCAATACTGAAAAATAAAAGCCCATCACAAGCTACTTTCCAGTTCACTGTACCAGAGAGAAGTGAGTAATCATGAACGTAAGAAATGGACGGTATTTGGTACTTCAATGAGAGAACTTGAAGTGAAGCTGCTTAGCTTGCCGTTGGACTTGCTTTACTTTCTTGTTCACAGAAATTCGAACATGAAAGAAAGTTCTTATTCCTAATGTTATCTGGTTAAACATCATATTAGATTACATAAATTAGTTTGAGCCTCTTTCACCGTAACCAAGGCGTTCCGAAAAGAGGAAGGAGAAAAGCACAATTTAGCAAGGACTTGAGGGAACGCGGTATCTATGCACAAGGGACGTAGAAACAGTAAGCTTAAAAAGAAGTTTAAGAAACGAGATAAACGTTGAAGAAGAAAGCAGTAGGAGGTGAAAAACACCACAGCAGTGAACCGAAAAAAGTTAGTCCACAACAACGAGACAAAAACCTATTCTATTTCAACAAAAAAAGGTCTTCCTAACCCGATCTCACATTTTCCTCCTGGGAGGACAAATTCTCAAAGATACAATAGTTGCATCTTCTTGAGGGGAATGTGTGATGATAATTGAGAAATTAAAAAAATGTGTAAATTAATTTTTAATCATGATAAATTTTCATTTTCATTTCAAGTGTAGAATACTGAGTGTGAATTGTAAAATAATAAAAATGCGCAATATATTTTAGCAGCTATACCTGTTAAAAAAGAGAAAGATCTAGTAAACATATCAACATCTCTTTTACAAGAGTTTTCAACGAGAAAATGTATTTTTAGATATTTTCAGTGTATCATATGCCACTGCTGGTAACCATTGGCTCGCTAATTTCACTTCCCGCATAGTTAATTTTTCTAAGCTTTATGTTCCTCGCCACCCAAACTGGCAATAAATAAGCGAAAGATCACACTGTAATGCTATTCTATTAAGTGTAAAAGTGCTAATGACAGCGCAGATGAGGGTAAGAGTAAGATTTCTTGGTTTAATTTAGGTTTCGGGCAAAACTTTTTCGTTTTCTTTCAGGGAATTTCAATGATAAGGTCATTACGTCGAAACTATTTCTGAACAAATTTTCAGGTTTCAGAAGGGTTTGTTATTACCTTTTTTTATTTCAAGGGGATTTTGGCAGGAAAATTTTAGGCTCAAATCGATTTGGGAAAATAGATTTGTAAGGGATTTATGCATTCGATTCAAAATTGAAAGAATATTAATAATAATGAAGGCACCATAAAAAACCATGTTCAAGGAACCTTCAAAAGCAGAGGCAAGGTTGGGAGCTAAATGATGACAAGAAATGACTCAAAATAGCAAGCCTCTAATGTCTCTTGTCTTGAGGCTTGTGCGCCACGTGACATTTCATGGACGAGACTAAAAATGAGTCAAATTTTACAATACTGTTGATCTAATGAGCATAATGTACGTATACTGTGACGCGAAAACTTTTATTTATAAACAGTCTCAAAATTGTCTTCAGTCCTATGCACAAAAACTGATACGAAAAAGCATTTCATTCATCGAGTTATGCTGGCTAAATAAGTAGAGAAGACTGTTTTGAATCAGTGGAGAACAAACTGTTACTCTGAGGTGGAGTTTGCTTCTTACAAGTGTACAGTAACTGAAGTAGGAGCTGCATAGCGCGCGTCTGAATACAATCCGGTTTCGTGATTTTAGATTCTCAGGCCAACACTAGAGAGGCACACGCTAGTGTTCGACGCTGTTTGAGTTCCACTCACTGGTAGTATCTCACACACAAGGGAGTTCCATGTAATGTCTCGCGCTAGAATTCCACGTTCGAGCCTTGCGCAATGTCTACATGTGGAAATCATTAACATTCAGTGGAAATCATTTGCATTCAGTCTAACTTATGAGTCTTATGACAATCGCATTTACGAATTATCAAACAAATTACTAACAACACAATATGACGAGGATAAAACAAGCACGTTAAATTATAAGTAGTTGCACTTACCACACGCGTCCCTCGGCACCAGGTCCGCGCCTCTCTTGAGGTCGACGTTGAGAGAAAAGAAGGTGTACTGACGGAGCGCCCTGGACCGGGCCATTGCTGGGTCCTGTGTGGGACACAAGCACAGTACGTTAGTTGGGACGGGGTACTGTGTGAGACAAGCACAGTACGTTAGTTGGGACGGGGTATTGTGTTGGACACAAGCACAGTACGTTAGTTGGGACGGGGTACTGTGTGAGACACAAGCACAGTACGTTAGTTGGGACGGGGTACTGTGTGGGACACAAACACAGTACATTCGTTGGGACCGAGTGCACAGATGAAACGATGCAACTGCACACCAGAACTTGCTTTGGAGGAAATTATTAGTGTACTAAGCAACGATTTACCGGACAAGCGAACAAAATAAAAATAAACACCTGCGAGTGCGCTCGAATGGCTGAATGGCAAGTCGCTTTAGAGTGGATATCTGCAAGAGAGCTTTCACACGAAGGTAACCTTGATAGCAACCAGGAGCAGTGTCTGCTCATTGATTCTGTTTTTGTTTTTGGACGGGAATGACTGTGGTATGAAAGCCCCTCTTTGACCATCAAAGACATACTACCAGGAAAACTCACACAGAAAGGAGCAAATACTAAATATTCATACTCCTGCCCAAAATTCTTAAACAAGTAATATGGGAGAAATTATAACCCTTTAACGCCCAAGTGGACTCTACGGTCCTCTTTTGAAAATAGCCTCAATATATTGTATTTCTCGTTAAATTAGTTCCCTAATGTGTTCTTTGGAATTCACTGCCGAGTGGCAGTTCCTTCCTCATCCTGATATCAGTGATTACCTGATGCTGGCGCCAGTTTAGTTACGGTGATTGTGATAACCGTAATGGGAGTACAAAAATGCAGACGTTAAAGGGTTAAACAAATAACCTCAGAAAGAAAACCGACCGGATTTTCATTCACGTGCGGCCAACTACACATGACAATTGTGAGCTAATAGTCCTACTCCGACGCTAACTGAGGGACGCGACTGACGTATCTCCTGCGGAGAAGCTCGAATAATAAATACAAGTGCAAGGAAACACGTCTTCCAAGAAATTATAATCTTTTTTAAAAAAGTCAATGAATAAAAATATTCGGAACGCTTTGACATCCTGGTCATTATCAACTCTGGTAAGAAGTAGAGAAAATTACTAAGATGTTAAATGTAATACTCCTACAATAGATTAGTCTGTCAAACAGCACTCAATTCTATTATTATACAGAAGAACATCCCGGTGTGCATGTCCATGGAAACAGTTATTGGTGAGTGTTTGGCAATCCTTGTGATTGGGATCTTAATAGCACTGACATCTGGAGACCATTCAAGTAAAACGAAAAATAATTGGTTGAGCAAAACCAATGTTGTGAAATAGTATTTCTTTCAGTTTCGTGGATACCATTTTCTCTAAAGATAACTGCAAATGCAATTGGAATTTCCCAATTCCCTAGGAGTATCCCAACTTCTCGCGAGTGTTTCTCGTTCGTTCGGAGGAATCAAACGTGTTCAAATAATTCCTCTACTTATTCACCTTTTGGTCTAACATTAGATAAACTAGAGTTAAGTTTCAGATTGTGTATTTGACCCTGAAAAGCGCTGAATAATTTCCTCTGCAATCACCGTACATACTATAACTGGACAATAATCTTCTTTTGAAAAAAAAATATAATCATCCTCGTAACGAAAAGCAAGCAATCAGAAAAATACGTTGATACTGCAAAAGATAGGCGTTGAATTCAAGTCATCAAACTTCACTATATTTAAATGCACCAAAAAATATTACCAAAGCAATAACGTATTATAACATCAGAATAGATAAAGAAATGTCCAAATATCCACGTGATGAAATTCGATGATACTCCAAGCGTTAGTGCAGCTTTTATGGTAAACAAGAGCATTGAGTTTTGGTCGAACAATAAGTCTTAAAATCCTACTTTTCTGAGTAATAAATGAACCAATTAAGCAGATACATGAATAAGAGTATAAAATTATAGAATTCAACGGCGCCTTAACATTATTAGATTAGAATGTAAGTTAATTCAAGCCTCTCTAAGTCAAAAATTGTATTCTAAGGAGAGGAAGGATGAATATCTGTTCCGACACAAGATCCCTGCGCATAGAAACAGGAAGTTAGGAAGAAAGATTACGAAACAAGATCAAAGTTGAAGAAGGAAGCAATAGGTACTGAAAAACAGGACAGCAATTGACCAAAAAAATGGTTTTCAATAAAACAGCTTATTCTATCCCAACAAAAGAGAAGGCTTACCGAACTGAGCTCTGGACCTCACATTCATCCTGGAAGCGCCAATAGTTAAATCCCTCTCAGGGGAATGATTTTAAAATTGAAGCATGAAAATTAAGGCTGATAAATATCACATCGGAGATGCCTCGCATGTTTCGAGACACTGCTGGCTAATTATTTACTCCATTAACACAAACTTCATTTCATACACAACATTAGAGTGGGCACATGTGCGGTAGTCAACTGATAGAGACCACACTGCCATTTGAAACTTTTCCAGCTATTCATGCTAGTCAAAAAATTCAAAAACTTGTCAAAAACGAACTGCGTCTCATGCGATTAATGAAAGGAGCAAACAGCGCTCCAGATCAACGGCTAACGTTTGCTAAGTTATAACGATCGTTGTTGGCATGCAATAGTTTAAAACAACTCTCGTTAAGGAAGTGAAAGTCCAATATTGAGAATTGAATATTTCAAACGAACGGTCAGAAACTTTAACTAGTATGTATAAAAAATAAACTTCTTAAACTTTCATCGCTCCTAATAATATGCTCTTTCAACATGCTAGTAAACTAAGGGCTTTTTCGAACAATATCCTGTACAGGGTGACTGAATGAAACTCGGTCTATTTGTTGCAAAATTTAAACACACAATGATATACTGTATGCACACCTTTTATTTGAACTAATTTTGCGTCTTTGAAAATCATTCAATACATAAGCTTTGTCTGAGCATCCATGTTTAAGTATGTTAGTAAATTTATGCAAGCAAGTGTAGCGGTGCATGCTTTTTGTTTTTTCGGTCGTCTCAAAAAAGCTACTGGTGAAGCCACGATACAGCAAAGACATGGGCAAATATTTCACTCCGTCTCAAAGGCGTTCTTGCGAAAGGTCTGTTTCGTCATTTATAGATAAATAATCTTCATACAAAAAGTCAATACAGCGAAAGATTGAGAATCTCACATTCAACGATATGCCAGAAGCACAGTCTTCTTTAACATTGTTTTCTGGACCTACATCAGCTAAAATATCGACTGCCACCAATGCAAGTGGGTAAATCCAAGCATATTTATAATGAAGACGGGCACTTTTCAGCACACGCTCAAAAGAAATGATAGGTTATTGTTAAATTCAAGGTTTAACATTCGTTTTTACATAGGTCAGGTGAGATCTGTAGAGCAACTCAGCGAAAATCGAGTTTATATGACAGCACAAGAGGGTAAAATTGGAGTCTCTAGGTTGGCGCAGCCCGCTACTCGGGCGATAGAAGTAGGAAGGATCGCGATGAAACGAAATAGTTACATCAGAATAAAAAATAACAGACAAAGTCATTCGCGTAGGAAGACAGCTGCGCGATTCATCAGCCTCACTCGCGACAGAGAAAAATGTTGGGAATGAAAGATATGACATGTCTAACTAAAAAATTTAAACCCACACCAGACTCATTAACCTGTGCTGCTGATTCTGTGTCGAGTAGCTAAAGTAAGGAACGGTAAGATAATCCCTTATCTTAAACTGGAAGCTTTGTCACATTATTATTTTAGTAGATAGTTTGAGAGTCCATAGCTTCAAAAAAGTGATTTTAAGGGAACGAAGAGAGAGAATCATTTAGTATGGACTGTAGGAAAAGGGGAAATCCATGCACAAGGTGTGTCCCCACACAGTATATTCTGGGCATAGAAACAGTAAGTTAGTGAGAAAGAGAAAGAAAAGACAAGAAATAGGGGAAAAGGCATGCAGACTAAAAGAAGTAATATGGACATGAAAGACAGGAGTCACCGAGACCTATCTAAACCTATGGTCACTAACCAGTATCTCTCCTGTGGGCGCCACTCCCCATAAGATAGGGTAGATAAACAAACTTATAAATCTAACCTACCTAAGCCTATTGCAAATCCTAGGCCTCCTAATTAGGCTTAAATTTTTGTTAAGATTTAAATGAAAAAGAGATTTAAAGAATAAAAATTTTCCGTGCCTCAACAATAATCAAAAAGAGGTATCATCACTGGTCTCCAGATTTTATCGTAAACGTGTTAAACGATATCATGATTCGACTTGGTCTGAGCTTCATCATAAACATAAAATATTCGGCTAACACTGCAATCAAGTCATTTCTCAATGAAGATTCATCAATTTGGGCGTTCTTGCATGATAACGCACTGGCCCCTGAACAGATTACGTGCAGCTTACAAAAATGAAACAAAATAACTATGCCATAAGTAACCTTATATTCAATGCTAAAAACTCCCAGGAAGAGGAACAATTACAATTTAGATTCAAAACATTGTGTACCATGAAACTCCCGCTGCCACTCAGAAAGTGGAGCAGCATATCAATACGTTTTTTATCAGGAATAAATAGTACACGAGCCTTCTCAATTTCAGTTTGTGTCTTTTATGATGTACAAAAATTCGAGTAATGGATTTGTGCTTCGTCTTAATAAACAAACACAGCTCAAGAAACAGATACCGTTTCATACCTAGGAAAGACCGTACGAATTTCAGCTAGTCCTTGAGAAAGTTGCAAATTCAAAGTGCAGAAAATTCGTTAAACTTTTTAACTGCACGAGCTTGAGGCTGTTATAGAAGTGCAAGAATGAACTAACTTCAAAGACTGTAAAGTTAATTGCTCACATTTGCCGGTAAGAAATGTTCATTCTGAGACCTAAAACCTCCTAACCTAACTCAAATTGATTTGGTGACTGATTCATATTTTACTTTAAAACTTAATCGCCCATTAGAATTGGCTACAGATCGTGACCACAATTGACGCGCGAGTAAATTTTGAAAAACTTGTATTCTCACGTGAAGAATGCAAATACAATTAAGTCTACGGACATGACTCCCAGTATTTAACTTACATTTCACCACAAATCGCAACGTAGTGCCTCGCAACAGCACGTTCTTTAAGATTGTTTAGATGTCTAAATTTGTACACATTTCCGTTAAGAAATTTCAACAATTAGGTTATTTTGAAAAGGCTAGGTACATATTAAACATAATTCACGTTCGGAAAATTTAATGTACAAAAATTTGTCTACTATTTTAAGAGATCAGAACATAGAAAACCTCCAAAATATCTCATCTGAACAAAAGCATAAAAATCTCATACTACGAATAGGAATAATTCATGACGCTAGGATAAGAGAACGAGCGAGAGGAAGAAAAAAGGCAGGGATCTTACTGGTCTAACTCGAGGTAAGTAACTCATTCCAGTTACGAGGTAAGACCAAGTCTATACATAACGTGGGCGTTTATAAACGTAGAAAAGAGGGCAGCAGAGCTGACAAACCTCTGGAATGGGAGGCTCGGACGGTCGCCTGCTTACGTGTCTCTGTGGCCGAGCGGAGGAATAGCGACTTGGATGATTATAATTATCTCTTGTTTCTTGGCTTCAAATTTGCTTCAGCGCCTCAAAGTAGAATGTGAAAAGAAAAATTGTTTCTTGGATTCAAAATTGCTTTCTTAAAGGCCTCAAAAGAAAAATAGGAACTACTTCTCTATTTAGTTCATCTGAAGTGTTCTACAGCTACTCTTAACGGAAAATTGTCCTCCAAATAAATGCACCTTGTACATCAAAGATACTAGCTAAAATGTCAGATTGATGATATTTCTCGTTCTCAGATGAGGCCATTTCTAGCAGTAAGAACAAATTCAGCCTAATCTGAAGCTGACTCATCAAAAAATTTAAGTGCTCTCAGCAAATTACGTGCGGTTTGCAAAAATATATCAGAATTACAGTGGCATGACTCGCCCTATGATTTTTCAACAGTAAATGCTCTCATGAAAAGGAACGATCATAATTTAGACTCAAAATGTTATATAGCATGGTTCTTTCGTCGCCATTTAGAAAGCTGAGGAACATATTAATACACATTTTCAAGAATACGGATATGGTGAACGAGCCTTTTCAATTTCCGTTACCTGAAAACCTAATATGAACAAAAGCAGAACTATGAAGTGGTGCTACGTCTTCATCAACATACACTTCTCAGGAAACTAACAGTTTCATACCTGAACCAGAACGTAAGAATTTGAGCTAGCCCTTGAGAAAGTAAAGTGATGAGATCATTCTGCTAATGAACTTCGATGGTTCATCAACCATTTTGTAAGGACCATGAATTAAGAGTGGCCGCACTGTGAGGGGCGAGAGAGCGAGAGAGGGGCAACATGGGAGCTTTGATGCATTGTGGTTTTGAAAGCTATAGTGTATGGTGACCAAATGAATAACCAATTTTTCTGCATGATTCCCTTGTCATGTGCTTAGATTCCTTTTTTATGGGCATGGTAGGCCATTCATGGAGCGTTCATCCCCAGCAGCCTCTGCTATAAGTGCTGGTGAGCATTGGTTGAAAAAGTCCATAACTATGCTATTGCAAAACTTCATCACTGAATACAAGTCTGTACACTCGATCTACTGTCATGGAGAGGGTAGAAATGTTTTGCTTCGAAGAGAATAATCGCTCAATAAGTAAAAAGCCTTCCTCAGCACTACTCTCTCTAATTCCTTCAACTACATCGCAATCGGCAAAAACTGAAAACGAATAATATCATTAAAGTCGAACTTTATCAAGTAAAAATTACTCGTTTTTCTTTAGAGAAGCATGAAGTGAAAAAATAACATTTACAATTTTTGAAGACCAAGTGAATTTAAACATCATGAGTCACTATACTTTTAAGATTGTTGAAATATGGATTTAGCTGGGACTGGCTAACGCACAACACAGTGTGTCGACTGCATATGAACTTCTAGCAGTCCCCCTTTCTTATCTCGCCGATATTTTGTTGTCTGCCTTCATTTCCCAGGAAAAATGAACCCTTTTAGCTGCCAAAAGGGAGGTTTCGCCCGCTACTACATGCATCTCTGTTTCTCTGCCGTATTCAAGATACCTTTCATCTCCTAGAATCTAAATTAATGCAAGAGCACAGGCTGGAAGTATTTCTCGTTCTTCAAGATTGCTCCTCCGTTTTCAGGCCGATTAAAATTAATTCTTGTTTTTAGGTGCGATGTAATCGCAATAGTGCGGCACGACTTCTATTTTCGATACTAAGCTTTCTCATTCAGTTCTGCCATCTATAAGCTTAACCAAATTTTACGCGAAAAAACAATCCATCATCTGCATTCTTCTGGGATGCTTTATTTTTTGGCGTAATTGTATTCAGCGAAAGATTTGGAATTTCAAATTCAGTGGTAGAATTATTCACGAACAGTGATACAATAATTCATGAGACAATCATTCATAAAAGTCATCACACCGAGCCGTCTCTAAAAAGAGTGTACGAAAACTACGCTGGGGAGCAAAAGATCACATAAGAAAAACGGTCTCTTGAGTCGCAGTTCAGGCACAACTTGGGAACAATATGTTTCTGTTCAAGGAATTAACCTACTTCATTTAAGCGAAATCCGTTGACTTCTAAATTTCATGAGACTGATTGCGACACTACGTCGTGGAATTGAAACTGAACAGGTGCAGATTTGGCAAGTGCTTGCATTTCAAATTAAGGAATAAGAACGTCGGCTTGACGTCGCGTACTCTAGGCTGTAGGG
>JACJUY010000331.1:225062-258329 GCA_014220935.1 Platorchestia sp. MABIK
GAGTAAATGTTTTATACGGTATTTTTAGTTCTCTCCTATTTACTTAAAATCAGGAAGCCTCCCGATAACTTTTTTGCAAATTAAGGAATATGAGATAGAATGAGAGAAAATGTACGGCAGCCAAGGTAGAAACTTTCGATAAAACATTTTACATGAATGTATTTTTAAAAAGAAGAAAGTCTCACAGTCGATTACCTATTCCCTCCAAAAACATATTTCAGTTTACACTCAGCACCATAAAGAAAAGGATTCCTACTCATGTTCTGATCAAAACTAAAACCATCAATATAGTCAGTACAATAAACAGTTTTCTTAGTCGTGAAATGTTGAGCCTTCTCCTCATCAGTCAAACTAAGGAAACAAGTTCGCCACTCACCCACCAACTCACCCACACTTCTAACTCTGGCTTCTAAAGAACTCCCACAAATTCATCCAGGACATATATAACACATACACAAAAATAAACAACAATCATACAACACACTGCAAAGAACATGCGCCCACACAAGCATACTCAGAGAACACACTCAAACGCACTCAGAAAAGACAAATAATTTAGAAAGCACACACACAAACATACGCGGAGAGAACACACACACACAAGATTAGATTAAATTATTAGTTAGTTTAAGCCTCCCTATCCGCAACAAAGGCGTTCCAAAGAGAGGAAGGAAGAAGGCACTATTTAGTTTGGAGTTAAGGAAACGCGAAATCTATGCAGAAAGGGCACAGAAACAGTAAGATGTGAAAGAAGTTCATGAAACAAGATCAAAGTTGAGGGAGAAAGTAGTAGGTGCTGAAGAAAAAAAGACAGCAATGAACCGAAATAAGATGGTTCTTAACATAACAAAAGCATTTTATTTCAACAAAAAAAAGGCCTACCTAACTCTCAGCTCGGGCCCTTACATTGTCCCCCTGGGAGTGCTAATTCCCATAGATACAATATTTGTAACCCCTGAGGGGACACACACACACAAACACACCTTGAGAACACACGCACAAACACACCCAGAGAACACAAAAACATATCCATAGAACACATAAAACTTGCCGCGTTGGCATCATTCTTGTCAAAGGAGACAACAGCGCGGTTGAGGCCTCTGGCCGCTGCCTCACCCACCGCCACCACGCCGTCCGTGTCTGGGGGAGAGAGAAGTACTCAGTGGCGTCACCCAGTGGCGCACATGTATGCATGTGTATCACCCACCACAAGTCTGCTTTAAGTTGTAACCAAGCACAAAAGGAGTGCGTCAATTTTGACGCAAAACAGATACCAAATTTACCTAGTGATTTTTACAGAGCACTTGACGACTCGACTTTTGCTCTGGTGTGTTGAGGTTTCATCGTAGTCGCGTGTAAAATCAGTTGTTAAGTAATTCGTCAAACGAATTAACTAACAGAAAATTTAACAAATAATACTCTGAGTCATTCTTGTTGTAAGTTTATTGATACATTCAGAGTAACGTATCTAAATCATACAATGTGTAATTTCAACAATAGAAGTACGTATCTTGACCTATAGTATAGAAATAACTTTCTCCACCTAACGGAAATAATTTTCTGCATCAATCTTACAATATAGTGAGTGTCTGTTCAAAAGAAATCAAAAGAACTCTGCATCGTTTCTTCACAAAAAGTATTATGCCGGAGCACGAAAATCATTCACTCTCTTACATAAGTTAATCTACGATTTTCTGCACAGAGAAAATTAAGTGAACTTCCCGGAGCGCAGAGTTAAGGAATGGTATACCCACCAGGGCGTGGGATGCCGGTGTGTAGGGGGGAGGCCCCCACGGAGGACTGGTCCACGGAGGACAGGTCCGCCCCGTAGTCCGTCGTGTTGCTCTCCGCGCGCTGCCCCGACACATCTGCGGGCACACACGTGCGTCAACGCAACATGCCTCGTAATCAACTGCTTTTTCAACATAAAAAAACTGGGTAACATTTTTTTCAAACATTGGTCTTGAATTTATGGACGTTTGAAAAACGAGGAGGAGCTCTTTTAAACTAAAAATCTAGTGTACTAATGAACTAATCTAATGTTTTTTTTTAAGAAATTCAATTCTAATTATTTTCAACTCTGAAGCACAAGAACTTTTTAGGATACATGCATTGTTTCTTAAGTACGAGAACAAACTCGGTTTGATTTTCAATTCAGTTTCATCCATCTCACTTTCATGTCATGAGTAGTACGTGGTAGCAGTTACTTTTTATTTCTTCCCTTTTTACGCTAAAACAAACTGGTCTCGCTTTAGTTCATCATCCAATAATGATGTCCACTGCGCAAATTATGAAAACGACTGAAGGAATCCGTCCTAATACTGAAAGCCTACTCAACTGGACAAACTGCTTCTGTTTTTTTATTGATTATTTGATCTTCGAGACAAAAGGCACTAAATCAACAGATTGTGCCTGATTTCAAGTTTCAAGTTTGCAAAGCATTTTTTCGCTGAGGCTTAAAACAAGAAAAACAGTCATTTATTTTCCCAAAGCACTCACAACAAAAGAGAATTTCTTCATCAATATGTTTGAAAGGAAAATTTATATATGTCTGTAAAAAAATTTGTACACCCTTACCAGCCCCAGCAAACCCTCACTAACCCTTGTATATTACCCGGACCACAATCAACACCAGCCCTCAATTTTCACCCGAATCTTCTCCTAATCCTATCAATAGCCCAAGAACCACATCCCTTCTCTTACATATTGAGGACCAACTAGACTCCTTTCAACACACTACTCTCCATGCCTCGTTTATTGCAGATCTCCCTTTTTGCCCTCCACATAGCTCCTTATACTCGTTTATCCCACCTTCCCCATTTCCCTTTCAACAGAAATTCCCTGACTACCCTCTCAAGCTACCGTCTTCTGCCCTTTCAATCTTCCCTTCTAACGCGCCCCTGTAGCCCCTTTCTCCTCCCCCCCACACTGCACCCCCTTTACCCCCTCGTTCCTCCCCCACTCTTACCTGGCTGGGAGTTGTAGCGGGTCGAGTCGTCCAGATCCGGCTTGCGGATGCTCGCTTTGCCCTCCTTGCTGCGCGTGCGCTGGAAGCGCGTCTGCGGCGCACCACAACAGGACCGTACGTCAGTCAACATTAGATGCTAATTTTAGCCTTCCCAACCGCAACAAAGACAATTCAAAGAGAGGAAGGATGAAGTCACCGTTTAGCATGGAGTTAAAGGAACGCGGAATCTAAGCACAAAGTGCCAAGAAACAGTGAGTTGAGAGAGAAGTTAATATGCAATTGTTGAATTGGCATTTATCAAAAGAGAAAAGCATTAATGAGACGCAAATACTAAAACTTCAAATGGGAGTATAAAAAATTTACACTCGACTAACTAAATTTCAGTATTGTAAATAGTAAATTAATATTATTATAAGTTAGTCGAGCGGATTTTGGAATTTAGGGCTCTAGCGACCACCTACATCGTAAAGAACATCCAGAGTTTGATTTTAAATCGTCTCTCGGTACGCTGCTCGTCGTGTACTGCGTAACGACTTGAAGCCTCACCCAATGATTGGATGCCGTCAGAATTTAAGAAGAAAGTCAGTAAATAGAGGACAGTAGAATGGATGGATATTGTATATGCATTAGTTGGTTTAAAATTCCCTCACCACAACGGAGGGGAATTCATGAGAACGAAAAGAAGGGACCATTTGATGTGGGATGCAAAAAACGGGGAATCTATGCACTAGTTGTGTTCTCCCACAGGAGACCGTGCGCAAAGAAACTGAGTTAGAAAGGAAAAATAAGAAATGATGAAGAAGAAATAGCGAAGAAACAATGAAAACGGAAAGAAGCAATATGAGCACGGTAAACAGAAGCCTCAAAAGCCTACTTAGGTAACTTAACAATATCTCCTACGTGGGGCACCAGTACCGATATCATAGGACAAATAAACCAAACTGACTTGAACCAATTGCTTATCCTATGCCTTTTCATAGGAAAGGGAATGTAAGTGCGTATAAAGACACCAGAAAAGGGAGTCTCTATGTTAGCTATGGATACAAATTCCATTCATCGCCACCTCCGCGTAAATCTTAGATTTTATTTAATCCAAACCGCAAAGAAGGGAGCATGCACCTAATGGTTTTCCGATATCTTAAAAATGTAAGAACTCAGGTGGGTAGGATAAAACATCAGAAGATAATGTCTATACCAGCACAGAAGACGTTTATGTTCATTAAAAAAAACTTCGAAAAGGCATTTTGTTTGGCAAATTTTGAGCCTCTAGATAATTTACCTCAATTTCATGAATGCCCGCATCGTGTAAGTGGCTCACTTTAACTTCGAGAACAGGGCAACGAACCAATGAGACTCACGCCAATACTTCTTTTATGTAAATAAAATAATTGAACTAAGCCTCGAAGTTCTTCCTGAAAATGGGTACTGGTTATGTACGTGAGTGCAGGATGTACTGTGTAGTGTAATGAAAGTTAACTGAATAAATAAATAATTAATCAGTTTCAGAAAGTAAGTAAAGATATTTTTCAGTAGAGAGAGAGCTTGATCTAAAATTGAACAGAATTTGGTATTGCTCTATCCCTAAAATTCACAATCTATGAATTGGTTATGCCCATGATCTCAAAGCACTCATATGCACTAGTAAGCTACTCTCCGGAACATTTCTTCCTCTAACACACTGTTCACATTTCCAAAATTAATAATACCAATGATGACTAGACACTCGTGTAATTACTACTCATTCAATGACCTACACCAGCAAGCTACTCCCTGTATCACCGCTCCCACTACACCACAGTCCCAATTCAATGAAGTATTTATGCCAATGATCGCTAGGCACTCTCATATAACGCCTACTTCTTCGACGACCAGCACCAATAAGCTACTCTCTGTAACACCGCCATCATTACTCCACAATTCATTACCGATAAAGCCAATGATCGCTACGCCTACTCTTTCGACGACCTACACCAGCAAGCTACTTCCTGTAACACCGCTCCCCCACACCACAGTTTGCTCGGGATACACGAGCCGCGCTGGTATTGGTGTCAACATGCAAAGCAGGCGCTCAGCAGCAGGGGAACATGCCTTATCATTCTCCAAGGACTCCTTCATGTTCTCCTCAACGGTGCGATTAAACGTCGTAAAGCGCTCCTGCGGTAAAGAAAAACATGAACATGCACAAGCAACGTGCAGAGTAGTAACAAACATGCATGCAAAATGGTGGAAGTATTATCAACATGCATTATACATAAATAAAAAACGTTCACGTGAAAATCATTGGAACTTTCTTGAAAACAAGAATGGTGTGGGTTAGAAAGATGGGACACTCATGAGTAAATTACTTCTTACATGTCCACAAAATAGTCTGAGTTCTTGGCGTGTTAGAATAAAAAGGAAATCACTCAACAATTTTTGCTAAGCCAATGTCAATCGGTAAAATTCTATTCCTCATTCATTCAATTAAACTCTAAGTTTCGAAGTAACTATCATCATCTTCAGGCAGAAAAAACAAATAAAAAATAGTGACATTGATAAAAACGGAAATCAGTAGTTCAAGCAGAATCAGACCCAGTAAAACACAGGAAATCGCGTTGTTGGACGACTAGATGGGAGTAATTTTTGTACTATAGCCTGAAGATGTAACTATCATCAGCCTGAAGACGATAATAGCTATACATAAAAAATTTTAGAGATTGACTGAGGTTTAGAATTTAAACGTTTGACATTGGGTCGGTAAAAACGTTGAGTGATTTCCTATTAATTTCAACAAGCGAAGATTAGATTATTATTAGTTAGTTTAAGGCTCCCCATCCGCCACAAAGGCGACCCAAAGAGAGGAAGGAGGAAGGCACCGTTTAGTATGGAGTTGAGGGAGCGCAAAATCTATATAGAAAGGGCATAGAAACAGTAAGTTGAGAAAGAAGATTATGAAACATGATCGGAGTTGAAGAAGAAAGTCAGAAGTGTTGAAAAACAGGACAGCAGAGAGTCGAAGAAAAATCATCCTTAACATAACAAAAATATTTTATGTCAACAAAAAGAAGGTCTACCTAACTCTCAGCTCGGACCTTCACATTTTTCCCCCTGGAGCGCTAATTCCCATAGATACGATAGTTGTATCCCCCTGAGAGGCAACACGCGAAGAACTCAGACTACTCGTTACACGCTGAACTATGTCCACGTACTTGCAAGCCCAAGGCCACTTCTCTCATTAGCAGACGGAGTAGAATTATACAAACGTTTGATCCCGCTGAACTGACTTCTTTAGCTATTTAAGAAAATTACAAACCTATGAGTCAACATTAGCGATTGCACCTGGTAATCAATGTTGATCCATGAAAAACTATGACTATTATTTAAATTAAGGTACATCAGAAATTATTCTTTAAGAATGAAAGACTGTAAAACTTCGCCAGTGAATTACACTTCC
Organism: Platorchestia sp. MABIK; assembly: GCA_014220935.1. NCBI lineage: Eukaryota > Metazoa > Arthropoda > Malacostraca > Amphipoda > Talitridae > Platorchestia > Platorchestia sp. MABIK. Next base: position 231,464 of record JACJUY010000331.1, read on the forward strand.
CTCGCGTTCAAAATCCCCTCGGTGAGCTGTTCAGAACTGAGGGAGGCTCGTTAGAGAGGATGTCCAGTATTGACAGAACAAACAATGGCAGAATGGGCCGTGCGTTGCTATCTCAGGCCTATCGTGCGAACGCAGGCAAGAAGGTCTGCAGCAATGGTTGCTTTTGGCGCGAAGAGGACATTTCAACAAACATGCCTGGAGATCTGCAGGAAGTACTAGCAAACAAGTGACTGCAGTATAAATACCGGAAGTGAATAGGATAACAGAACAAGAGCCCAACCATTCAAACGAAAGATGTAAGTCAGATCCACAATTTGGTAGCAGTGCCAACTAACATCGTGAGTAGCAAGGTACTAGCATTTTTTAAGGATGCATGCTACCACCACAACAAGGCGTTGGTCTTTAACCTGCGTACGAATGTGTCATATAAACGACAGGTATGGGTCCAGGTCACATCAAGGCATCGAGGTGAATTTTCTACCCTGTAATATAATGCCTGACAATTTGTAAATTCTTACCCTCACTGATAGCTGGCACTAAGTCTCTTCTACACAACCGTCTCCCAGCTCACCCAGTCATTTGTTCACGCCTCAGTCTGTTTTCAAAAGCTGCTAGCCTGCTACCGATCTAACTATGATATAACCTCGATGCATTTAACTCATCCTCTTTTTGTATATCCATACCTTCTGACCAGGTGACAATGCTTCGAAGTATTGTAACCTAACACGAGCAATAACTTCCAATTGCTCCAGAGTAAAACGGAAGTCCGTGAAAATGTGCATGGCTGTAACATGTCGATGGATTGCGAATATTGAACTCTTGAAACCAAGAGCATTATAATATTAGGGCTTGAATACGTAAAAATATTAACGAGCATGCAAACATGCCCCATGCTTAAATTGAAACTCACGAACGGTATTTGCTTAACTTTTTTCTCTAGACATGCCCTAGAGTAATTACAATTTGTATCTAATGACAGTCGATGCCGCTAACACAAGAGACGATATGGCGGAGAGTGCGACGGAACTGCAGCATGATGTTGTATGGAAGTATGAACCTTTACGAGAAAGGCTCCGAGTAAGAAAAAAATTGAATGGTCTAGTACCGCATGATGGATAAATTGAACGTACTCCAAATTTTATGTGTTGAAACCGATTGACATTTGAGAGCGGGAATTTTGCATATGATAGGAAGTTACAAGCAATCAAGACATAGAAAACTTCAAATTGTTTATTTTCAGACGAACTGAAAACATGAACAATTTAGACGACTGGCTATGCTTGGGCTGGAAAATATGTATTCAGCATCGACAACAAATCACTTGTGGAACTAGTTTGTGATAACTTGTTTTCTAAAAATTAAAATTATTACATACCGGCTTATTACCGGGGCAGGTGAAATTCTTAAGCATGCTTTCAGCATAAAGGTAAATAGTCTTAAAATCAGTTTCACGTTCGTGCATGTGCTAAGATTATTCATTCAAGATTAATCATTACATGTGCGTAAGAAAATATCAATCTAGTGTGCTGTTTGAGGAAGTTGACTGCTATCTAGCAAATACAAAGTAATATGGAGCAATAGGAAAACTAGGTGCAACGGTGGGCAACAATTTAGACACTGCAAAAATTGTAAGAGGAACCAAAGTTCGAAAATAAATGAAAAATTCTATTCGCTAATAATCGTTCATTATGTGTCTTACAAACTATATTAAGATCTTGGATTAACATTTTGAGTTACTTCTATATATAGTTAATAACGGAGGAACATGAGAATTTCGTCGTGCCGATTTTCGTGTTATTCTAAAGTGACGTAAAATACGACCTTAATATCGAGTGCCTGTAGTGTAGTATGAGATGAAATTCAGAGTCTCGAGTGTTTGAGTTGTTTAGCAACATTCGCCATGTGGTCAGCGCGAAGCACATTCAAGAGCAGCTGCACAACGACCGCTACTATACAGTGAAACGAGAATTAAATTGACGCACATGAGTTTCAAAAGCTAAAAAAGTGACAATGGTCGTAATCGAAATCTGAAAGTTTGAGAGAAGTGGAAAACAGAAAAAAACTGAAGAATATAAACGGTAATTTTAGCAAGACATCCTGACTTGACAAGGAAATGCACCACGCAGAGTACGTGAATTGTAGCCCTCTTGTTTGTTGATGTCTCTATAAAAGGCTGTAGATGTGTTATAAACATGTTCTAATGAGGATATATTAACAACCCTTCTAGATATTTCTTCTTGCATTCGTCGATAAATTCATATACTTTGACCATTAAAATAGTAGAAAATAAAGTGATGATTCATTAAGCACTCGTCATCCTCCTGTTTTCCTCAGTCTCACTCTGAACAGGTGTGTAGAATGTATTAGCAAAACAAAGATGAAGTAAGAACAATTTACAATCGTGTTCGACAAAGGGAGCTTGAAAGCTTGCTTCTTACCAAAGCTTTCAATCTTTATCCACTAACCATTGCTCAACTTGTGATAGTATTTACTAACATTTCTTCCTTCCTCAGATTCGTCGTTACTTCTAAGAGTATTTCACTTCGAATGCCGAACAATGGCAAGTCACTTAATTATGACTTACAACTTTGGCGAGAAGTTTCCTGAATTGAAATCTCAAGATTACAATTATTATATCTGTTAGTTAAGGACTCCATAGCCACAAAAAAAGTGATCTCATGAGAGCACAACGAAGGGGCCATTTAGTATGGACTATAAAAGCAGTAAATCTACGCACAAAGTGTGTTCCTAAACAGGATACCATGCGCGCAGAAAGGGAAAGTTAGGAAGGAATTAAGATGAAGGAAAAACAATGGAGCGATAGAAAAGAAGGCCTGTTGACTAAAAGAAGTAAAGAAGCAAGACAGAAAGAAGTCCAGAGGCTTATCTGCGGCTGAGGTAACCTAACCGGATCCCTCCTGGGGTATTGATCTCTATTTGTCAATCAGCTTAGTTGTTGACGTTATCCCACCACCTCTACTGATTTGCATCATCTTCTGTTTGAATAAGGTATTTTCTCAATAAATCAACATGACTACAATTCTCAGAGTGAAACAAACAATTATAACATCCAATAAGCTTTTGTTCATTGTGATGTCCTGTTATATCGCCCAAGCTTTTATTCATTGCGATGAATTACCACATCGAACAAGCAAGCTTTTGTTCTTTGCGATGTCTAGTCACATCGATCAAGCTTTTGTTCATTGCGATGTATATCCACATTGAACAAGAAAGCTTTTGTTCATTGGGATGCCGAACTTGAGTTAGCAAGGGCTCTCGTCTGACGAATTTTGATGTTGGAAACAAGTTTCTTGTTAATAATATTGTGACATCAGACTTGTAAGTACGATCGAAGGCTCGTATAGACAACTTTTAATTGAACAAAGCACACGTGGAGCCGGCAATGAAGTGGAAATAAAGGTCTCTGTTGAGAAGATGTTGATTGCTGTGTTTAGCGAACAGCACAAATATTGCGGGGTGTGTGCAGAGTCGAACCCGCTGTGAGCTGTGGCCTGCATTGTGCAGCTGATAGTGTAAGTAGGAGTGAAATATGTGTGAAAATTGTGGGCATGTGGCGATGGCACATAATGTGCAGAAAATGAAATGCGTTTTTCAAATGAAGAAGGTTAAGGTATATGGAAGGAGAAAACTGGAGCAAAAGTTGGGAGCAAAAACTTACAGGTATAGTTAATAAAATGTTAACAGAAAAGAATAGAATTGAATGAATTCCACAACATGCAGACTACGTACTGTTTAACTGATTCTATGAAACCATTTAGTGTATCACTTCTATCATTTTAAACCATTTAGTGCCTCACTTCTCGAGTTTCAAACCATTTAGTGCCTCACTTCTCGAGTTTCAAACCATTAAGTGCCTCACTTCTCGAGTTTCAAACCATTTAATGCCTCACCTCTCGAGTTTCAAACCATTAAGTGCCTCACTTCTCGAGTTTCAAACCATTTAATGCCTCACCTCTCTAGTTTCAACCCATTTAGGGCCTCACTTCTGTAGATTTAAACCATTTACTGTCTCACTTCTGTAGATTTAAACCATTTACTGTCTCACTTCCATAGTTTCAAACCATTTAGTGAAGCACATCTCTAGTTATAACATAATTTTTTAAGTTATAGTTACGTTGTTTGCATTATAGTTTACTCTGTATATAAACAAATGATGCTAAGACACCGAGTTTTTTCGTCTTTGGGGGAATACCTATTTATAAAACTTATGATCTTGGTATTTTAAAGTTGGATGTTAATTCTGTGATGTGTTCTATAAGCACAGGTTACTTCAAAAACCGATATATTAACACTATAGTAACACTCATTGCGTTGGTTTAAGGATCAAGAATTTATTTTAAAAATATCATCAAAGTTGCCTAAAAAAGGTCAAGAACCAGTCGATATTCAAGGTGAGCTTTTTGAAAAATATCAATTACAGAGTTAGAGACTACTTTCTCACGACTGATCACTTGACTTGAGGAAACAATTTAAAGTCTTGGTCACAACAATAGGCATGATGAGAGATTTTTCCAAAAGCATTTTCATTCATTAAATTCAACTAACCTTGAATGGAAAGAACTTTTCTGTCTCTCAAATTCTTGGACTCAAACATTTTTAGAATCTGACTAATTCCATAGACATTACTAAGACATGAATTTATATTTCACGAGTAAAATGCACAAATTTTGTCTTCTTTCCAGGTACCAAAAATGAGTCGAGTTATACCCGCAAGCTTTACTTTCGACACACACCACTTTTTCAAAGATGCTCCAATCTACTCTGATGGTACATGAGTACTAATTCGACGTGCATTGAAATATCCCTCATCGTGTAATCGATCTCAAATCTGTACCAACACTTCTCCCGTTGCAACATTAGACCCATCTGAGATGACATGCCTCTCCGATCATCAGAGATGCGCACCATGACACCGCGTTTCTTCATAGAGCAATAGAACGACAGAAAAGAGGCGTTGTTCCTATTGAAATCACCTGTAATGACTCGCGCTTACGTCGCCTCTGTCAAAACACTTCAACAATGCAGTTCGTTTGCGTCGCATGGGCGATCTATAAATTGTCGACAGTTTTTTACAAAGAGTCAGCCTAGTCAACTTTTGATGGAGGGTTGTAATTAAAGAGACTTTGACTGAGCTTGTACGACTACTTTGTGAAGCATATGTATTCAATCTGTATTACACGGAATGAAAATATTCTAAGAAATATGACCAAGATTAACGTGAAGAGGTGAATTTCCATGAGTAGATCGAGAGTAATTCATTGATGAAATATTCGCAGCTAGTTTTCGTCTGAAAACCGAATTAGAAACGAGCGTAAAAATTTGAAAAACGTCGTAACCATGCATCAAACATCTTACTTGTCAAATCAGAAACCAGGAACGTCTAGAGTACCTCAGGAAACGAAAAATGACACGAAAGTAAAGAGTACGCCAGGAAAAAATGATGAGGAAGTGTGTAAGAACCACAATCAAAGAGCTGACGATGCAATCGGACCGAGATCGAAGTGAAAGAACTACAACTAGCCGGAGATGAAAATCCATGAAAATTTTAGCGTTGAGCACCATTTCATGGGATTATTCCCAAATTTATAGGCTTAAATGCTCAAAAATTAAGACTAGTCCTCTTGGTAACCTACAATGTATCTTAGGATCCCAGATCCTTGTATCTTAGGATCCAATGTATCTTAGGATCTGGGATCCTAAGATAGATTGCACGCTGGAAGGAAAATATGTCGGAAGGGAAACAGTCATGCCATTCAGCAAGTACGGTCTGTAAAATGACTTTAGTTTATATTCAGATAAAATGAGGCTCGAGTGAACTTATATTACATAACGCAAAGTTTCCGAAGAACTCAAAATACTTTGGGTGAAAGAAAACAGCTACGTCTCTTAATAACAAAATGTCTCTTCAATGGAAACGGCCAAGTTCAATGAAATGTCATTCGGCAAAAAGGCGAGTTAGGCCTTCATAAAAAAACAGTCACCGATAAAACAACAATCAAGTCCAATGACATTTTCAACCAGAAAAAAGAAGTTAAGGCTTCTATTAAAAACTCCTACCGATAAAAAAACAGACAAGTCCCATGAAATTTCTACAATAGTAAGAATCAGAATTCTCACACTAGCAAAAAGAAGTCAAATCTTACACAGCAGGCTTCACGTCAATAATGGTTATCACGTTTTACGTTAAAAATTTTCGCCTGATTAAATGCTTCCCAAGTACGTTGAAATTTCATTATCGCAAGAAGCAGGGATGCACTCCATTAGAAATCTCACTCACACAAAATGCAGCTAATCACCTAATAAGGAATGACATTTTGACAAAAATTAGTCATCTATTTTAGAGATGATTTCAATATACTTCATAAAGGACTCAACCATCATAAAAAGCACACAACCACTGCACAAAAAATCTCCCTCAATAAGAAGTAATCAAGTTGTTCAAAAAGGATTTTACCCTCACAAAAAGCACACAAACATCGCACAAAAAACGCAACAAAAAGTAGCCACATCCTGTATTAGGAATTTCAACCAATAAAAAGCCTCATCATCTATCAGGCGAATCGACCTAAAAAAATTAACCACCATAAAGAATCTCAACCCAAGTAAAGTAGCCTCGTTTTCCATCAGGCGACTCAGCCTAAAAAAATTAGCCACGTCCTTTATGAGGAATCTCAACCAGAAAAAACCTTGTCTCCAATCAGGAGACTAACCCTTAAAAAAAGTAAGCCTCATCCTTCATAAGGAATCTCAACTTGAAAAAAGTGACCTTGCCTTTCTCCAAGATACTAGAATCTAAAAAATAAGCCGCATCCTTCATAAGGAATTTCAACGTGAAAAAAGTAACTCATCTTTTGTCCGAAGACTAAACCTTAAAAAAATAGGCCTCGTCCTTCATTTGGAATCTCAACCTAAAAAATTGCCTTGTTTTTGATCTGGAGACTTAATTTAAAAAATAAGCCTCATCCTTCATTAAGAATCTCAGCACATAAAAAAGTGGCCTTGCCTTTCACCAAGAAACTAGACTGTAATAAGCGGAGTCCATTAGGAATCTCGACCTGAAAAAAATGCCTGCTCGTCTGTCAGGAAACTAGACTTTGAAAAAAATAGCTGAGTCCTTCAAACGGAATCCCACAGCCAAATGCAGGAAGTCACCCACATAATGACCATAAGGAAGACATGCGGCGTGAGCAGCACAAATCTCACCTTGAGCGAGGAGAAGAAAGCGGCGGCCGAGGTGGTGCGTTGTTGTAGAGGCGGCCTCCCTCTCCCCTCTTCGCCCTCCTCTCCCTCCTCACCTTCCCCTCGGCCCCGGGACCCTCGGATTAGCTTCGGGGACCCCTGAGGGGAGTTGTCTGCAGACCTGGTACAAATAAATAAAGATTACCACTTATTGGTCAGTACGATGCACATCGTACTTTGCCCAGGGCACTTTTATCGAATTATGTGCGTCTTCTGAAAGATTTCAGTAAATAAATTTATTAAACTAGCTGTTTCGAAAAGAGATTTATCACAACACAAGTCAGCGCTGCACATTTCTTTTCCCGAAAATGTAAATAGACAAATAGGAAACAAAATGCAATCTGAGCTTTGGCCTCGTGAACCATTTATCTTACTATCCGTACGATGAACAATGTCTGATATTCATATTTGGTGTACGTTTGTTTTTATGTTTCTAGATGTGCGTGTTGTGTTTTGTTTTTATAAATTACTATTAGCTAAACTTGCCTCATTACTTGAAAATCATTAACGACGGTGTCTAAGTCTGTTTCGGTAGAACATTTCGTGTCTTATATTCTTTCGTTTTAGCCAACGACGAGGGACTTCCGAGGCATTCCCTAGTAGTATTTAAATGCCTTCAGTCATCTTACCGGGGATAAAATATCCAAGAGAATATGTTGTTTGTTTCTCTCAATAACATAATTACTTTTGGCATGATTATTGTCACCTCGTATGGTTCGTTGATCAATAAGAGGCTTTTTTGAAATTTAAAAAAACAAGTTGTAATACATTTCAAGTATCAACATTTTTTGGATATTAGGGTTATAAAGGTCTTATCAAGGTCTTTCTTTATTTCGTACCTGGATATTGAGTATTTGCAACCTTCCTCCCTAGTTTTTCTTTCTCCTCCTTCACGCACGTTCACGAGTTCATAAATAGAAAGTTCTAATTCTTTCTGCCTTTGCAAGCATTCGGTCAAGTTGTTTTACTTTCTACTTCTTTTACGTGGATGCTAGATTTAGAAAAGGTGAACTGGATTTGGCCAGACATTTGGAATTTCAAGTTTATCCGGAGCATATTTCAGAAGAATTTTTGGAATCTCACAAAAATTTATACTCGTATTTTCCATCTCTCCTTTCGATGCATAGAATTTTCAAACCTTCTCTCTACTTTGTGTAAATATCCCAAAATTCTGCTGCACTTCCAGCAGAATATACGAAACAATGTGACCGGGTGGCGAGCTTCTGACACGCACAAGCATCCTTCTGAGACCCGTGCGTCCTTCTGGAATCCGTGCGTCCTTCTGACACCTGCGCGTCCTTCTGACACCTGCGCGTCCTTCTGGAACCCGCGCGTCCTTTTGGAACCCGCGCGTCCTTCTGTAACCCGCGCGTCCTTCTGGATCCCGTGCGTCCTTCTGGATCCCGTGCGTCCTTCTGACACCCGTGCGTCCTTCTGACACCCGTGCGTCCTTCTGACACCCGTGCGTCCTTCTGACACCCGTGCGTCCTTCTGACACCCGTGCGTCCTTCTGACACCCGTGCGTCCTTCTGACACCCGTGCGTCTTTCTGACACCCGTGCGTCCTTCTGACACCCGTGCGTCCTTCTGACACCCGTGCGTCCTTCTGACACCCGTGCGTCCTTCTGACGCACGCGCAATATATTTACACATCGTGCAGTGCGGGCAGCGGCACTTGAGTTCATTTGAGACAATTTATGCCGTTCTCTCACTTGACACGAGCGCAGGTGTTGGTGTCTTGTGTTGAGGAATGTGATCAGGTATGACAGAAAACTCTTTGGACACTGTCAAAGGTGAACTAAGAATTTCGTTACTAATCGTGTTATGTATTATATTTTTACAATGCAAAATAAATTTTTTTTTGTTGGAAAACATTGGAGGGCAATTTAAACACTTTTCGCTTATAAACAAAACATTCAACAGTAGCTTTAAGAGAACTTGTTGGTAACTTTTGTTGGATGGTTAAATGATTTAAAAACATCTACTAGATTTTTGTGAGCCTTCGAACTCAATGAAGCACAACGTAGGAGATTTAAAAATTGAAAAGCAGTTAAAGTGCGTGGGGAAGTTTATAGTAGTGATATTAATATGAAATCTTAAGCCATCTTAAAACGTTTACTTTCAAAATTCTATACATTTCACACAGAGCTAGTGAACCTAAAGCATGATAGTTCAAAGTGAATTGATTAGTAACTTTTTACAACAACGAACAACAAAATCTCGAACAAACTTTGAGCACAACAGTGAAATTGGTTTGTGGTTGCTGCAATTTACAGCACTTGCTCACAAGTATGCCAACAGACGCGCGGAGTATAAGAAACACATCCACAACATTCCTCTAGTGCCAAGCTAGCGTGTCCCCTCTTCATCACACTTGAGACTGTACGTGAAGATTGACGACTGTGAGAGTCACTATCCAATATTTTCCACTCTGTTGGGTGCCTGGGCGTGACTGGCTTCAACGGCATGGGATTACGATGACAAACCCAAAGTGGCTTGTTCCTGTCTTCGTCTTTCATTTTCACTAAAGAAAACCACCGGTTTGTGCTTCACTGATCGATTTCGGGTGGTCCAGCATGAACAGCAATGTGCGATATTGCTGCTGCACTACGTTTTCGCCTCATCCATTATGTTAGGGGTTCAGTCATTTTTCCTGGTATTTAATGCAATAATTTGACTGGCAGTTCACAAGCGTAAGTTGGGTACTCAGAATACTAACAGTACTTTAAACGTAACCTAAAAGTAAGAAGTGAACTAATAGTTCTTAAAAAGTAACGCAGCTAAAATTGACTTCAAACAAAAAAGGTCAGACCAAAGTGCTTTACCTGGTTGCCAAAAATTTAACCCGTAACGAGAAAAGTAATCTGCCTACACCCAGATTTTTTTTCTCCATGAGGATGTTGAAGAATATTTTACCAGCTTCCCATCATTCAAAAATGAAGAAGCTTCTAAGCAGAAGTTCCGGTACGCTCAGCCGTCTTAGAACTCTCTACACCTTGTAAAATCGTTACGAGTTGCAGCAAAGTTTCAAATCTTGCTAAGACAAAGAAAAAACACATCCCATAATCTCTGAAACGGTCATCCAATTAGGGTGCAAACATTCATTTTGAACGAGGCAAAAAAAAATGTCTTTCACAGTAAAATCTAGCCAAGGTCTGAGCAAAAGTTCAAACACTTCGAGGTTCCTGAATTGAAATTTTCATACCAAAGTTCAACTAAGTGTTTAAAGATTTTTTCCTTAAGGAACACATAGAAGTCTACGTGAAAACTTTTCTCGGAATTAGCACGTTCTTTGGTAAAATTTCAGTCCATGTTTAATGAAGAGATTGCCTGTAGGCTTTACCTGCAGTGTCTGAGGCTTAAGTTTTAGATTGAAAAACGGACCTAACGCAGATGTCCAGAAGGTTCAAATCTGGAGATGGGGTTGGCTGTGTTTCTCCGTTCCAGAGCCTTGGGTAATGAAACCAGGGGCTCTGGATGCTGCTGAGCCCGGGGAAATGAAACCAGTGGCTCTAGTTGTTACAGAGCCTTCGGAAAATGGCTTTAACTGGCTTATAGTTCCTGAAAACAGTTTTTTGCATGAGGGAGATCCTTTAGGTTTTAGCCCAGCCCTTAGCTCTTCTTATGGTTGGAATGAACTTTGATAGCATAATGTTCTTAAGCTGAAAATATGGTTTCGTTAGCGAGCTGCGTTCTCAAGAGGCTTTGACCTCACGAGCATATTTCCCTTTTGAAGGTCAGCGAGTGTTTGAGCTAATGAGTTTTGATTGCGATCAAGCGAACGTCACACACGTCACTCGGCATGGACAGGGGTCATTTGCTCAAGGATTTGTTCGGACTGCGTTCAGCCTTGGTTAGGACAGTTGCAATCACCTTACGGTACGCTCATTTCGAAAGCATCCTCACTGAACTCGATCATTTTCACAACCAGCCTGCCTATTAAGACTTGCCACATTAGTGAACAGGGAATTTCTGACTATTGGTTCTACTCCACAAGTCTAAAGTTTGTCTTTGTTGCTGTTAAAAGTATAAAACATTGGAAAATTCACATTTCATTTTAATTTTAGCCCACAAATTTTAATACTAGTACTTGAACCGAGCAAAACAAATTGTTCCAACACATTTCCTGCAAAATGAATGCGATCATTCTTTAGAATATGTCATTAGTCCAGAGGCTCTAAAACCAAGTCCATGTTATATTTGATCATACCTGTGGCATGCATATTTTTCATGCAACCTATGTCTACTTACAAGTTAGAAGCTATACGCCTACATGATGCAACTATAGTGATGTTTGCATCGATCATAATAGGGTTCAATTTCTCCAGTCTAAAAAAAGAAACTTGTTCCAGAATTTTATTAAGACGACCACAGGTAGTTTTTATCACATCATTCGTCCCATGATTCCTTATTTCAATGACTATCCCGCATTCATGCGTGGAAGCTGGAGTGAAGGATTTGCTAATGCAAAATTATTTCCTTAGAGAAGCTTTTGACAGACATTTCTCTGACAAGTTTCAAAGGCAGCATACAAATATGGATCCAACACATTTTCTATGAACTGAAGCATTTAAATATTCCCCCTCATTAGTTCCAGAGTATAGGATTAACCAATAAAGCTCATCAACTTTTCTAAAAAATTGCAGACGAAAGACATTTCACATGAATACGAGCATTTCCAATCAATTTTTCCTTTATTTTCATTGAGCTTAGAATGCCTTTCTTCCGACATATTGCGATCCCATACTACTGACCATCTCCCAACTCAACGAGCATCCTCACACCGTGCTTCTCTGTGTATCTGGGCTACGAGCTAATCTTTTGCTCCCAGCCTTACCTTAACGAGCAGCATACTCAAGTTATCTTTTTTTGTGTATCCGTACAGCTAAATTTTTACTTGACACTCTGCCCAGTACTAATAAATATCTTCTCGTTATTCTCATTCTCTATGTCATAAATGAAAGATTAGATTAGATTATTCGTTAGTTTAAGCCTCCCTATCCTCAACAAATGAGATCCAAAGAGAGGAAGGAAGATGGCACCATTTAGTATGGAGTTAAGGGAACGTGGAATCCATGCAGAAAGGGCACAGAAACAGTAAGATGAGAAAGAAGTTCAAGAAACAAGATCAAAGTTGAAGAAGAAAGCAGTAGGTGTTGAAAAAACAGGACAGCAGTGAACCGAAAAAAAGTTGGTCCGTAACAAAACAAAAACTTATGTTATTTTAACAAAAAGAAAGCCTACCTAACCTTTAGCTCGGGCCCTCACATTGTCCCCCTGGGAGCGCTAATTCCCATAGATACTATAATTGTATCCCCCTAAGGGGTGTCATAAATGAAAACTTGCTCAAGTCAAATAGAAATAAATTGGATCGGATTAGATGAGATATTAGTTTATGCCTCTCCAACCGCGACAAAGACGTTCCAAAGAGAGAAAGAAGGAAGGCACTATTTAGTATAGAGATAAGGGAACGCAGAATCCACGCACAAGGTGCATAGAAACGGAAAGTTGAGAAAGAAGTTCATAAAACAAGATCAAAGTTGAAGAAGTAGTAGGTGCTGAACAGCAGGACATCAGCGAACCGAAAAAACGATGGAGAAATAAATTGGAGGGGAGAAATAAGGGGAGAAATAAATTGGACTTGGAAATTTATGTCTCTTTGCCCAAACATATAAGTCAGTTAGAAAAATAAGCAGAGCGACAAGAGTATTAAAAAGAAAGCACGATTGCACTGATCCAAAGTACTGAAGCTGTAGTTGGGAATCTTTTAGTTCACGCAGGTAAAAAGCAGTGATTGCAATTAACATTTATAATTCAAGGCTAAACTTCAGTTTCCGCTCATTTAAATAATTGTCACAGGGAAGTTTGAAGAAGTTCAAGTCACACATCGAAAGTGCAAAAATTGGGAGGCAAACCTCGCTACGCTGGCAAACAGTGGCGTAAGTTTCTCGATACGAAAAGATGAGAAGAGAATAAAGAATTAAAGACGGGGATAGTCGTACATGCGGTCGGTTGAACGGTACACCGTCAATGGTCCCTCACAACAGAAACATAGAAGTTAATAATTGAAGATGAGGCCGTCTTCATGCAAATTTAAACCCAAGACAGACTCGTGCAACAAGTGTTGCTGAGTCTGTGGTGAACAGCTATAGGGTTACCGTTAGTGCTTCCCATAGTACGCTGTCGAAGACAGACACTGTCATCATACTTACTCTTAGTGTATGCTCAGGTATTCTACGCTTCCTTGAGGAGCGCTAGTTCCTCAAGATGATCTGAAAGACGATCTCCTTCATCGCACTCGTCAAAAGGGAGCGAAAACGTGAACGGTCACACCAAAAGAGCCCCTAAACAATCGTGGATCTTCATTAACAGTGCAACACACGTGAAAGGGAGACTGTTTGGGATATTCTTATTTGTTAATTTTAAACGGAAAGGCATCGCAGTTCCCTCATTAAAGAAGAGGAGAACAGAGCATTTAAGGCTGGAGGAAAGAGACTGTGCTCAAAGTGAGCTACGAAAATGTTATCATTGCGTCGAGTTCGGAATACTCTTGTACCAGGTCAGCGCTTTGCTGATGTTTCATAGCATTTATCATTTGAACGCAGAAATTTGATCGTTTGTAACATGAAAAAATACGCATACTTTCTTACTGACGACAAAGTGAAAACGAATCTCATGACTTAACTGAGTTCCTGCCAACTTAGAGTAAGTTGAGTTGAAAAGAACCTCATGTTTCTCTGAGTTTGAATGAATGTCTGAAGAAAAAGCAATTTGCTGTTGACAATGGGTGTATCATTTTCATGTACATAAAACAATCATGAGCACCAAGATTAGGGACCCTACTTAGCTTAGAACCAAGCCAGAGGCTAAAGTCTCTGTCGACCCTGTGCAAAAATGTGCTATGGGGTGGACGATCATTCGATTAGATTAGATTAGATTATTAGTTAGTTTAAGCCTCCCTATCCTCAACGATCCACAGAGAGGAAGGAAAAAGGCACCATTTAGTATGGAGATGAGGGAACGCGAAATCTATGCAGAAAGGGCATAGAAACAGTAAGATAAGAAAGAAGTTCATGAAACAAGATCAAAGTTGAAGAAGAAAGTAGTAGGTGCTGAAAAAACAAGACAGCAGTGAACCGAAAAAAGATGGTTCTTAACATAACAAAAACATTTTATTTCAACAAAAAGAAGGCCTACCTAACTCTCAGCTCGGGCCCTCACATTGTTCCCCTGGGAGTGCTAATTCCCATAGATACAATATTTGTATCCCCTGAGGGGGGACGATCATTCTTTATCTCCATGTGAATGGTAGAGAGAAACATTATTCGGATATTATATTTAGTTGCTTCTCGTGACAGCAAGTTCTGAATCATATCGTACACAGAAGCGAGAATAAATTTGGCTGTTATGACAAAACTTGAAATTAGTTTTCTTTTAACCGTGAATTATCGAGCTTTAAAGCAAGAACTTCTATCCAGCCGATGAAAGTACCGCACTCGGAAAATTTTTAAAGTTTCTTCATTTGTTTTTTCTACAGATTCTGAATCAAAAAGGATAGGACGACATACATGTAAAGCATTTCGTGTGACTGGCTGCCGTGCATGACGTAAGGAAAACGGTAAAATTGCGAAATTTATGACAGAGAATGCCATGAGCTACACAAATCATCTACGCAAGGATAAATCTGTCTAACGACATTAAAACACGTTCTAATGGTCGGATTGCGTTAACATCTTCTGATGTAGAGCGGGTCACTAAGTGAGGCAGAGACATGGGTGTTGAAGATGGAGCATCTTGCTGCTCAAATTTTAATAAATCAGAAGAAATAGGTGCAAATCAATGGGTTGAGCGTGTCTAGAGGCAAATATAAACGGGCCGTTGTTCGACCAAGCACAAAAAATAACAAAATCAAATTGGCGAAGAACTATTTTGTTCTAAAAAGACACAAGAAAAACAAGAGCCTAACAGTGTACGATGAACCGGCGAAAGTAGGCTCAAGAAGTATAGTACCGCAACTAGAAAAATTCCTTTGGACTTTTGTGAGAATCAAATCATGCGGTAAATCGTTGTTGATCAAAGTCAGAGAAATAGAATAAATGAACATAAAGCAGCAAATGAACGACTGAATTAAAAAGAGCGACGTGAACTTCCGAATCCTTTTTTATTTGGTCTGACACTGCTTAATACAAGGAACAATGTGACGGCTTGGTTGTGCACTAGATGAACAAGAATGAAAGCTGCAACCAACCCCTTCTAACCACTCACTAACTACTCGTATACACCCTTTCTTGGATTTCATTTCCCCAACTCGCCATGCATGTATTTTAAGTTTACGAGTCCCATATCCAGAGGCTCCAGAGGGTGAGGGCGATCCTAGTGAGAAAATTGAGAGCATAAAATATGAAAAGTTTGTCACAGAGCTTGACTGTGAGATAAAGGATGGAAAAATTAAAGGGACTTAAAGGTATCGAAAACACGTGTAAACATATGCATGATCGCCTGTGGTTCTCGTATTAGAACCTATTTCTTTTCTAGCTCATGAATGATCGTGGCCAAGAAATAATCGAGACTAGGGAGCTGCGTGGACTTAGTGAAAAAATAGAACTCTGCTAAAAATAAACCTCTGTAATAAATGTATGGATGCAAGTCCCAGGTTGTGGACGTGACTATCTCATGAGATATGACCGCGGCGGAGTTGACAAAATAATCTCTTCACAATTTATGGAGGCAGACGAGCTGAGACATCTTCTGTCTAGGCTAGAAGCTCTTGCGTGGTTTGTTCGCGTGGTGTGATAACTTCTTCTAGGGAATTCCGAAAAGCTTTCCGATTGCGAGAGCATTAGGGCATTGATCAATGTTAATGGTCATGCGGCGAATTATACAGGACAAGCTTTTTTTGTAGGTGCGACTATTTTTCACGGAATAGTGTCGCAGTAGCGTAGCATTCTCAGCAGTGGAAGGAAAAGCGGAATAGTGTCGCACTCTCAGCGATGAAAGGAAAGGCGGAATAGCACTTATAGTAATTATTTCTACACAATAGTTTCGTGAATCTCTACCAATTAAAAGGTTTGTTGACAAAGTGCAGGGGCGAGGATCACGTTTCATTTGTGTGCGAGTGTTCGAGCTTTAGCACATTGGCTGCGTGGCGATCCACCGATGGTCAGTGAGGGCATTACTCTAATACAGGGGACTGATTGATTATAAATTATTTTTAACCCCGATTTACCACAACAAAGATGTTCAAAGAGAGGAAGGATGAAGGCATCATTTAGTATGGAGTTAAGGGAACGTGGAATCTATGCACAAAGAGTGTTCCCGCAGAGGATCCCGTGCTCATAGAAACATTAAGATAAGAAGGAAGGTTATGAAACAAAATAAAAGTTGAAGAAGAAAGTCAGAGGTGCTGAAAAACAGGACAGCAGTGAACTCAAAAAAGATAGTCCTGAACAAAACAAAAAATTGTATTCCAACAAAAAGAAGGCCTGGCTAACTCTCAGCTCAGGACCTCACATTTTCACCCTGGGAGCGCTTATTCCCTAATAGTTGGATCCTCCTGAGAGGATAATACGGGGGACCCACTCAATGATGGTCAGAAACTGAATTTTCCATGAACATAATGAAAATCAAATGAATGCATGTTTCAAAGGATTTTTTACTAAGGTTAATTTTAAAAATTGAAATTCGATTCAACACTTTGACCGCAATTGCTTAAACTGAAGTTTAATATTCAACCCAAATTTGATGTCTGTTGCATTAAAAAATTTTAAAAATAGCAAACATTAACTTGATCATGACTTTATTTAGCTTTAATGAAGCATTAAATGAAAATTGAGTTTGTGACTACTGGTCGATCAGTAGCATTATGAAAATCCTCTCTGTGGCCATCGGTGACGCAAGTTGCTGTCAAAGCGTTGAATGTTGAACTCTGTTGAACCCACCGTGTATAGCGAAGTCAACACTATTATGAAAATACAGCACTCTGTAGTTCGCAAAGAAACTGCAAGCAAATTACAACATGCAGCTACTTCACTTGCTGGATATTAGATCACCGTGCAGTGCAGTCCATCACTTGTTTTATGGGAAAATATACATATTCACGGTCAGTGACTGCCAAAAGCTCAAATGAAACTTTGTTTTGTTGATAAAGACAGTAAATAACGAGGTGAGGTAAGCCATGCTGTTCCTGGTGACACATTTCAAACGTTTGCAAAACTATAAAAAATGAAAATATCTCTTTTATTTAAAAAGAAAAGCAAAAGATAACTTAATGAGGTGATGGTAAAACAAGTAGGAATATTTTAACGGTATCACATATTCAAATATTTAACTGAAATGGAACAGTATTAGAAAACCAATTTTCTAGTAATTAGGTATGGGGAATTTGGAAAGTTGGAAAAGTTAGAACACATTAACGGTATCGCATATTCAACAAATTTAACGGACACAGACTACCAGAAAAAATTTTTTTTTATAAATTAGGTATAGGAAATTTGAAACTGTGGGACCAATTTTCCAATTTGTTAGCTCTGTATAAATAAAACTTAGAACTACACACACGCTGCACTATTTAAGTTAGAAATTTTACAGACAAATCATCTATTTAGCAGGAAATAAAAGAATAGCGCAAAGTAAAACATTCAATGGGCATTAAACAAAGAAATACGCAAACTTTGGGCTTAATTTTGTTACTACAAGATTATGGGAGATTTATTTATGTGGGTTATTTTGGAGACATGATTATAATATTTTGGTTACAGACCTGTGGCTCAAGGCGAACTTGATATAAGAACTTTGTCACGTTAAATTATGGGATTTGCACACACATAGACTGAAATATGAAGTAATTTTGCTAAGTGACACCCACAGTGAGAGGGCAGGCGAAATTAGAAACCAAGGCAAAAGCAGGTGAACTGATGCTGAACTTCTACTGATCTACATACTAAACTTTACTGATCAACACACTAGAGTCTTACTGTGCTACAAACACACCAGACTTGTCAGCAAATGCTGTCAACGGTCCTACGCAGCGAATGAGTTCTACGAATATAAGTTAATTCTTCAAAGCATGCTGACGAGGACAGACTCGATAATTAGCTGTGAAGATAATTCATTGCGGGACAAATTATTGACGAACTAGTGCCTTCAGTAAACATTTTCCTGTAAAGCTCATAATAAAACGAAAAAATTAGCCACACTTCAAACAGGATTGCATTTCAAAAAAGGTTAAACTCTCAGAAATCAATTTTAAAAAATTTTACGAATTAAAAAAGATCAAATTGATAGAGTCAAAAAAAATTTTCCAAACAGCGGCAAAAACACGAAAGTAAATTGCAAATAATATTCGAATTCTACGAACGCAGACATGGTACCAGGCATATACATGAATAAAAGTACTATTGACCGGGAAGAAGCTTTTCTAGAAGAATGTAAACAATCAGCAGCTCCTGGCAGTCTCAACCAACAGTTACCAATAGTACCCGTACGTTACCAGTAAATCTATGTGTCCAGAATCAAGTACTATTACTCCAGTAATTACACACCAGCGAACAAACTGCTGTAAATAACAGCCGGTACCTACCAGTAATATGAATAGTATCAATAATCACTGGTACGGGTAGCCAGACTGACACTGGTAGCCGGACTCGCTACAAGCGAGGTATTTTTTACCACCAGGACTTGTCATCGACTAACAGAACTGATCAAAAATAGGCAACTGTTGGTTACTGCTCGTATCTAATGTCACTATAAATCACTAGTAACTAGTTGCGTTTGACAACAAGGAATGGTACCTGCCAGTGAATACTACCAGTAGCAGTCGCCAGTAACCAGCAGCAGGTGCCAGTAACCAGCAGCAGGTGCCAGTAACCAGCAGCAGGTGCCAGTAACCAGCAGCAGGTGCCAGTAACCAGCAGCAGGTGCCAGTAACCAGCAGCAGGTGCCAGTAACCAGCAGCAGGTGCCAGTAACCAGAAGCAGGTGCCAGTAACCAGCAGCAGGTGCCAGTAACCAGCAGCAGGTGCCAGTAACCACTAAAACAACACCTCCACACCCGAGCTGTACAGGCACCACGGGGAGCAACTGGACAGACAGATCTTGTAGTTGTGCAAAATTTATTTGGCAAGTTTAGTTGCAAGTCAAAAGTGCATCATTCTGCTTAGTTTTTCACATTCGTCCCTTGAGGGTAATTAGATCAAAATGCGAGGAATTAATAATTCACTGAAACTGGAGAAAATATTAAATGAGCTTTGCATTCGAATTCGCCTGCTGTGCATAGTGAACGTGAGCGCAAGAAATTTAGAAACGATCGTATGAACATGCAACATGAACGTGGTCGAACTCGAGATATTAAGAGACTAAAAATAGTTTCATTTGTACCTCAAGATTTTCCCTCAACAAGCATCCGTCCAGAAATACCCCGTCGCTTCTGAAGCAACTCGCTCTATGGAAGCAGAGTCAAGAAGAATATCGGCAGCTAGGAAATAAAAAAGGAAAGTTTGACAGGTACCTCGTGGCCCACACGCGTGCTCGGGCTGGGAAAAGAAAACAGAAGGTCAGGTCGGGATTATTGGGGCGGTGGCGTGAGAGCGATGGGGCAAACGGAATGAAGATCATCGAAAACGTGCCGGAAAACGTCGAGCCAAATGATGGAATGCGGTGAGAGCGAACGTTGTACTGGAGTTCAAAATTAG
Source organism: Platorchestia sp. MABIK (assembly GCA_014220935.1). Lineage (NCBI taxonomy): Eukaryota > Metazoa > Arthropoda > Malacostraca > Amphipoda > Talitridae > Platorchestia > Platorchestia sp. MABIK. Next base: position 251,411 of record JACJUY010000331.1, read on the forward strand.
CCCATAAAAGGAGCTGAATTTGAGTTTAGGCATGAGCAACGGATTGGAACTTAACGTGTGAAATAATAATGCGATTTTGATGTGTTGAAACGAGTTGGAAATCAGTGTTCAATTCTGTTAAAAAATCATAGCTCAAACATGAACGAATGAAATAACGATTGGGTGAAAAAATAAGGCGACAAATTCACGATAGATGCAAAAATAAATCGTAGCATCCTGGTGTGATGAAATGTGAAATGTGTGTAAAATGTATACCTAAACGGATGCGAAACGTAAAGTGTATGCGAGATGGATGTATGTTCGATGAGCAACAAAAGACCTCGACGGTTGAGTGCAAAAGGTATATCAATAGAACGTGCACGTAAAAATCAAATAACAAGTGCATTGATACACACAAATCTAGATGACCGTGCACGACACGATACACATTTTCCTTAATTTAATGACACGTAAATTTGATTTATGATGCATTCAGGATCCAGCCTAGGGAAGCTCGTATAGGGCGCAAGCTGGAACACACCATGAAAATACTAATGCATAAACATTCATGGGATGCATTCATCGCAGTAAGAACCTTGAGATAAATTAAATATCATTTATTGAGCTCCGTGCTTAAGGGAACTGGATGAGAAGCATTCCAACTCGCATTCCGTCTCGCAACGCAGTGATAACTAGAATTCTAATCTTCGCCCTTAATTAAGCTAAAAAAGACAGTAATGTTTCAAAGCCTTCGAACCATGTCCACAAAAAATCACAGGGACCAAAGTCTCCCTGGAATGAACCAAACGATTGTGACATTGGTATGAACAAAACCACACTCAGCTACCTATATAAAGAGGTATCTAGGCCATGGCCAAAATTTACTTTGGCATTGTGCACGGAAAATAAATGGAAAGCATCTAAATGGGAAATCAGCAGTAACAAAATTAAGCAGAAGTTCAATGCTAGACCTTAGCCTTTGAGTACCGTGAACAATGTAACACTCAATTTCCCGCATTACAGATATTTGTGTTATCCTTCCATCCATGCGCTCACTGAACGCCTCGCAACTGTCCAGACCTCAAGAGTTCTTCTACTTCCTCCACTTGCGTGCCAAGGGAACGTGGTGCTTCTTAAAGGTATCCTCCCTAAAGGCTCGTATGCTGATCGTGTTGGACCTCATCAGCATAGATTTAAGAGAGAGCGCTCTTCTGTTACTTACTTCAGAATGAGCAATTTAAGTAGCAGGGACCTGAGTCGAGGCTCTTCAAGCGCGTCTTGTTTTTTCTTCGTTGCCTCCAACCGCTGCTTCCAACCCTGGTCCTTAAATTTCCGGCACCTCGTTTGCTCGCCTTCTTTGCAAGATCCTGCCCCTCTTCAGCGATTCCTTCAGTTCTTTCTTCCCTCAACGCAGCTACTTCTGATCATCGCCCCCCAGCCTGATCCATCTCCCCCAACCATCTCCTCAGATCCTCACCTCCGCATCAGCATGCAGCAGCGGGCACGCTCGGCAGTCTCACACGACATTTGCATTCACTTCTTTTCAAATTGTGGTTTTTCTCTCCGTGGACTTCGAACACCTTCAAGGACTTTGCAAATCCTCGCAAATTTGTTGTCCAAAATTCTCGTTAGATGTCATGCTTTATGAGCAGCACATCTAGTCTTTAACGTAAAAATTTATTTACTTTGAGAAATTTCTCATGCATGTAGACACGAGAATAATCTGACAATCGAAAGCTCGGTGTCGCGCACCGATGAAAGTGAGGAAACGAAAGCAAATTGCGCTCCATAAGAACGAGTGTTGGGAATGCACCATGCTTATTAGGGCTGCATAAACTTGGATGAGATGAGGACTGTGTCTAACAAATGTTGCATCACGTGAACATTTGATGCTTGGAAATGAAGGAGGGAGTTAAGACGAAATGTTCAGAAGTGTAGCAGGAGGGCAACGATTATTTAGATGTTTAGTAAGATCGGGGCGGTGGTAGAACTTACTAAGAAAGTGGATTTGTATGGAGAGTTTTGCCCGCGTGAGATAAGAATGAGTGGCATTTTCCGACACATGATAACAAAGTTCAAAGGTAAAATGTTCGTGCTAGGTACATAGAGCTTACGTGTTTACATTAAAACACGAACTCAAAAAAATAAAGGTACCCACACTACAAGCATCACACTTGTGTCCTACGGAAACGAATGTGGATCATAATTTCTGGAATGACTTTTTGTGCCCAATATTTTCAAGTTTGAGCTTTTTAAGATTTTGACCATGGCAATCACTCTACATCTAACAACCCTGCTCGCTAAAATACTCTTCACGGTGAAATATCATGAAATGGTCGAACTCGAGGATATCGGCAGGAAAAAAAAGCTGGTAACCCGATAGGGATGGGTAGCCGAATATTTACGCGGTTGATTTAGGTTGATTTAGCGCTTGTTCCAGTGTTAGTTCAAGTCAGAAAAGAGGCGAAACGGGCGATGCATCCATCACATTGTATCGCAGCAGGGGTAAGCTGTCAGGTCTCTCACCCAATTAGGTAAAACATAAAAGGAATTTGTTGAGATACAGATGACGTTCAGTTTGTATTCGACCACCTTTTCCACACGGCCTAAACTGCATAGTTTGAACGTCATGTTCATTCTACAGAATTAGATTACATTACAAATCAGTATTTGAGCACCCTGAGGAGTGCGGCCTCTCTAAAAAAATGCAAGTAAAATTCCATGTTCATCATGATGCACCAACACCAGACGACAATTTCTACAAACTTTACAACGAACTCAATCGCTGCAAAATCATGTGAAATAGCTAACTTTCTTCGAGAGTCAAAGCCGCTTATTTTGCAAAGACACAAAAATTCCATGTGCCTCCACAAAACCAAACTGCTACCCACTGATAATTCAGAAAATACGTCGTTTACTTTCAAAACACGCACGCATCAGCCGACACAGCGACACCACATTAACATTGAAGCCTCATGATGAGTTCCACCAGAACACGAACTCTGAAGTTAAATAGCAATGTCTCAGTCATCGCGGTATTTACTGATGTGCATTTCCTGGTAATAATTAAAAGCGCAGGAGAATAGGGTAATTAAGTGACTGAGTCATGCCCAGCAACCTGCAACAATCACCAGTAACTAGGAAGAGTTACCATTAACCAGCAACAATCATCAGCTCCCAGCTAGAAATACGAGCTCCCAGCAACAATCACCCGTAACCAGCAGCAGACACCAGTTCCCAGCAATAAATACCAGGAGCATGGAAAGAATTACATAACCGAGTCGTGCACATCAGAGTTCAGGTGCTGGTGCCCTTCCCTGTAACATGTCGGCTCGAGCAGGTATACGTAGGTGCCTCACCGATCAGCTGAGCGCGTCCTGTGCAGATCCCCCGCCGACTTGGAGACGCCTCTCCGCATGATGCTCCTCTCGCCAACACCATTCTCGCCCACGCAGCCTGCACGGAGACACGCGCTGCGTTATTGCACGGGCAGGCATAGGGACACACATTGTATTATTGCATGAGCAGGCTTCCCTACAATGAAAATTACATACTAGCGTTCGCCATCACTATTGTGGCTTTCATCTGGCATTCGTCACTGTTCTGGCATTCGTCACCGTTCTAGCATTCGTCACCGTTCTGGTATTCATCATTATGCTGGTTTTTAAATTTTTATGCATACTGGAATGCTTTTTCAGAACAAAAATTACTCTCGTTTGCGTTTTACCTCAAATGAAAATACACGGAGCACACAAAACTAATGTGTATTTCGATAGGATGACCACACAATTCTCCATTAAATTTTTGTAGTAAAGAAAGGTAATTGACAACAGAACACCACAAAGCACATTACATTGTCATAATCCTGTAAATCGCAGGATATTTTTAGGCTGCCATATTCGACATCTAAATTCAACAATAAACTTATTTTACACAAATTACGTAGTTATGAAAACTGAACTTCGGATTATGTTAATTTGCCCTTTTCTTATCCTGCCTACCCTCCAAAAGTCCTGTTTCCCCTCTTTGTGTCTGCCTTCCTTGAAATTCGTCAATACCGAGCACGCCGGCTCCCGTCCGGCTGCAGCGACCGCACCATGTCCCGTATCTGTCTAATATAGGAGGCACTGCATCACGGCCAGGCCTCTAGCCTCAATTGATGTGAGATTCTGTTCTTTGGTCCTGACTTTAATTTAGAGTAACGGAACAAAATTGCTGCGTGAGTCAGCGGATAGAAGCGATGTTGTTTGGCTCGTAATCAGGAATTTTTATTTTTAATCACATTTGGGTTTATTTTAATCTTAAACGTTCTTTTTCACGCTTCGTAGTATTATCAGGAAGCTTCTCGCTAGAACTGGATATTTTACGATTAAGGAAGCGTGTGACGTATCCATGAGTTTGTCAGGAAAGTCGCTTGCACAAAACGTCGGTCTCTTCTCTAGTCAGATAAAGAAAATCGATAGCTTACTTTAATCTCACGACTCGTTCTGCATCAGCACGAAGAAACGACGGCTAACTTTGCGACCACTAAGGAGACTCGATTCTTCTTGGCCTAATCGTCATTTACAGAGGATGCCCACTACATGAGTACTCTCCTCGAGTGAAGCTTGGGAATCCAACTTATATTCTTAAGAGCACTAGGTCTCCATCAGAAAAAATGGACTAATCCCTCCGGCGAAACAGCGTTTAATCCTTGTCAAGGAAAAAAGATCCTGAAATTAAGATTCGTTTTATTCATCATATATTACGCTTTTTATGTATCACGCTGTCAGCAACACTTACTACATTACTTCCATCCTAGCACGGGACTGGTAAAACTAGCGACATATGCTTCAAAAAATCGCTCAGATAATTGAAGATCTACTTGGGGTGGGTTTTTAAATAATTTATGGCACAGTAGCAGCGCAACTGCCAGCATAAGTTGCTTAAAGTCGACTAGGCTACTTTTCGTGTTTTTTTATGCCAACATCTTCATGCTTGAGCTTTCAAAAAAAAAAAAAATTACTTTACTCTGCCTTCGGCAACTTTGGCAGAGAGCTCGAGTAAAAAAGTTACAGGAGAGGATTTTGTCAAGAAACACATAATTAATAAGGTCAAATATAAAGAAAGCACGCAGCGTGGTCAATCTGATGTAAGGGAACATGCGCACCCAGCTGTAGACGATGAAACATTTCTTACTACCGACGTGCGGCAGCAACACCTCGGTCACATCGACGCTCGTCGAAGTATTTGGTACAGGAACATCTCCCCCTGCACCACACACTAGCACTACTGGCTATATTTTTCCCTAGATGTGTGCTTACTGAGCTCTTATTATTACAGTAGTTTTCACGGAAAGTTTACTTTTAACATGGCCATGTACGTCATCTCTCTAATAAAAATTTCAGACAGTAAAATTTCATTCATAATCTAATATCTGCTCAAAGGAAATGTGTAGCGTACGTGATATTAGCACATCGGTGCAATCAATACATAGGTCATGTTGTGGAGAATTCACCACTCACGTGACGGAGAATTCACCACTCACGTGACGAAGAATTCACCACTCACGTGACGAAGAATTCACCACTCACGTGACGAAGAATTCACCACTCACGTGACGAAGAATTCGCCACTCACGTGACGAAGAATTCACCACGAACGTGACGAAGAATTCACCACGAACGTGACGAAGAATTCACCACGAACGTGACGAAGAATTCACCACGAACGTGACGAAGAATTCACCACTCACGTGACGAAGAATTCACCACTCACGTGACGAAGAATTCACCACTCACGTGACGAAGAATTCACCACTCACGTGATGAAGAATTCACCACTCACGTGATGAAGAATTCACCACTCACGTGATGAAGAATTCACCACTCACGTGATGAAGAATTCACCATTCACGTGATGAAGCATTCACCACTCACGTGATGAAGCATTCACCACTCACGTAATGAAGAATTCACCACTCACGTGATGAAGAATTCACCACTCACGTGATGAAGAATTCACCACTCACGTGATGAAGAATTCACCTCTCACGTTACGAAGAATTCACCACTCACGTGACGAAGAATTCACCACTCACGTGACGAAGAATTCACCACTCACGTGACGAAGAATTCACCACTCACGTGATGAAGAATTCACCACTCACGTGATGAATAATTCACCACTCACGTGATGAATAATTCACCACTCACGTGACGAAGAATTCACCACTCACGTGACGAAGAATTCACCACTCACGTGATGAAGAATTCACCACTCACGTGATGAAGAATTCACCACTCACGTGACGAAGAATTCACCACTCACGTGACGAAGAATTCACCACTCACGTGACGAAGAATTCACCACTCGCGTGACGAAGAATTCACCACTCACGTTATGAAGAATTCACCACTCACGTTATGAAGAATTCACCACTCACGGGATGAAGAATTCACCACACATTTGATAGAAGATTTGATCAACATGCAACGGTGAATTCATTACTCGTATCTGTAATCGTTGATGTCTTGTAACAGCAACATGTAGTTCGAAAAATTAATCGTAAAAGCAGAGAAGCACCAGAGGACAATTTCTGGAGAGCTCACACACGTGGACCGAGACCACTACCTCTCGTCACAAGAAGCGGTAGTGTGGGGTGCAGGCACACAAACACCCATTTCCTTCAACTTGATTTTACTGAGGGCCTCGCGTGGGTCACTGAGTGATTTGTAAGTGCATCACTTTTCTGCGTTACTAATTGCTGATGTAGCAAGAAGCCAGATTTTTTAAGTTTAACAGAAACTCATATCGGCTAAGAAATTTGCCTTCAATTATAACCCAAGAGCAATTGTGTGATTCACAATCCCATACAAAAACCCACCTCCCCCTACCCTAACAAACCATCCCCAACCATACCCTACCATCCCCAACCATACCCTAACATCCCCAACCATAC
>JACJUY010000332.1:975-96302 GCA_014220935.1 Platorchestia sp. MABIK
CCCCAACGAAGCTGTTCTCAAGCGAGGGAAGGCGAAGGCTCTGTCTAAGATAGAATTAACGGAATCTAGATGTCTATCTACACCATGTGCATATAAACTGCAAGATTGTAATAAGTTTATGAAACAATATGAAAATTGAGAAGGAAGTGATAGGCGCTGAAAGTTGAGGCGAAAGTCATAGCTAGGAGCCGAAAAAATAGTAGTAAACCGAAAAAAGATGGTTCGTAACAAAACGAAAATCTAGTTTCTTTTCGAAGAAAAACTGGCGACTGCTTGACTATCGACTCGGAACCTCACATCTCCCCCATGAGAGTAGAAATTTCTTGAGGTACAAAAATTGTATTACTGACGTGTAATGCAAAACAGGGGGATGTGTTGTACAAAAAATTGTTTTTATATTTTTTCAAACTGTTCCAACACATTCTTTAATCTGTGGAATACTTTCCGTCTGTATTACGCAAAAAAGTACGTCTCTCCCAAATTAACTTATGAGAGCTCATATTTGGATATTAGAAATGAAATGTCGCTAATATTCTGAACATTTTTTTCTGAGTGGTTACGCCTAGCCATATTGCATTAGGTATTTTTCCATGGCCCTCTCGATGCCTTTTAGAAGCAAATAAAAATAGGTCGCTACTATTTGATAAAAGATTAATGAAAAGCGGTCTGGCGCTGTTGCAGATGAAGCTGTTTTTCAAAGAGACAAATGAAATATTTTTAGCAAGATATCACAGAAGTAGCAGCTTGAGAACGGCGTAGGAAGCTGCAGTTTCCGTTATCTAAAACATCCACTTGTGCTCTTAGTTTCATATGTGGGCTAAATATTTATGTCCAATTGTGCGTCTGAGGGGAATACAACTAGTGTACTCGTATCTGTGGGAATTAGCGCTCCTAGGGGAAGATGTAAGGTTGTGAGCTGAAGGTTAGGTAGGCCTTCCGTTGGAATAGAACTTTTTTTTCATAACGGGCTTCCTCTCCCGTTCTCTGTCCTTTTTTCAACACCTGTTACTTTTTCACTCTCATCATGTTTCATAAACTTTTTCCATCTTGCTGCTTTTGTATACGCGAACTGTGTGGGAACTCACCGTGTGCGTTGCTGCCACCTCGTTACCTTGACACTTTCATTGCCGCTGATTAAACTAAAGTTCAATGTTCAAATCTAATTGAAATCAGTACCAGTTATCCATGTTTAGGAAGACACCAATATATGGATCATACCTTCATTCAGTGTTGATTAAGTACGCATGAAAATTAAGTTCGTGATTACCGTGGTCTTAGCCTTGTTATGAAAATTCATTCAGTGACCAAAGGTGCGTCACGCGGCAGTTACCGACTTGATTCTGTACTAAAAGCAGCCTTCTCTCCCTCTTAGGAAAACCTTTGTTCGGGTTTGGGAGTATATTTGAGGTCCTGAACTAAAGGTTAGGTAGGCCGTCCTTTTGTTAAAATAAAACAGGTTTTGTTTAGTTACGGACAGAATTTTTTCGGTTCACTGATTCCTGTTTTTCAGCACCTACTACTTTCTTCTTCAACCTGTCTTATTTTATGAACTTCTTTCACAACTTACAGTTTCTATACACCTTGTGCATAAATTCCGCGTTCCTTAACTCCGTATTTATTGGGGTCTTCCTCTTTCCTCTTTGGAACATCTTTGTTGTGGTTAGGGAGGGTCAAACAAACATTTAATTATTTTCATGTACTTTGGGAGGCCCATACTAACTTGGATGCTAATCTAATCGGTGCTAATAGTATTCGTTACTATAATATTCTAGACATACATATTATCTTTGCGCGCAGCCAAACGAATCATTTTCGTGCCCGTTTTATCTTTGAATGGAAACTAACTTTCTTCTCTTGAAATCTCTTTCGTGGAGGTGTCAGCCTTATTGTGCTCGAGCGACCATTGTCTTGTGTCGTTTTTCTTCTATTGTTTTTCAAGGATTTAGGAACTCGATAGGTCTCAATAATGATTTCGACCGGCGTGGTCTGGTTCTCCACAAGAATAATGTTTTCTCAGTAACTAGGAACGGTTTGTTGACAGTTTCTGGCAAAAAAAGGTTCCATAGGTGAATGCAGTCTACCTGCAGGAGCCTAATAATGCCAGTTTCACGAATTTATTGCTTATTTTTTTGGGTAGGGGAATTTTCTCTTGGGGCGATTTTTGCTTTCATTTTTTGTGAGGAATGGGTTTTTGTGCATCCATCTTACATAAACGTTTTCCTAATATGTCGAACCAGCTGTATTATTGAGCTTATGCTCGCAATTTCACGTCGATTAAACTTCTCGCTCGCTAAATCAGTCAGCGTTTCTCATCAAATCGGAAATAGGAGGGTGATAGTTAGCAAATCGAAGTTATGCTCAACAGAACTGTTCACCGAAAGTTACAGTTTTTGTTGGTAAATTACAACCCAGCAAGTTATGATTTTACGAGGAAATCTCAAGCTCAACAACAAAGTGAACTGACCAAAAACGCAGCTCCCTGCCTTCATACAGCGGATCAGCTGCAGTAGGATAATCGAGGGCAAAATCCGTTCTGCATGTAGAAACACTTCTGCTAATATTTGTGCTCACAAAGTTAGCATCACAGTTTCGTGTTTAGGAAGAGGTTGCAATAAAAAAGGGAAAATTGAAGATGCGCTCCAAAGCCTTCGTCTGAAGTTCAAGCAATCAAATTGCAAACATTCAACTTCACTTTCCATTGAGCTTTTTGCTGCGAGAGATTAAGGCATAAACTTTTCACGAAAGTTTTTTACGCTGAGTTCTACCTGTGCGAGTACGTTTCTTCAGTTGCAGTAAACGTTAAAGCTCATTTCCAATGAAATCATTTCCCATTTTGTGATTTTTTTTCGCATTCACCGCGGCTGCGTTCACCTGCAGAGCTGCTGTGACCTTCATTGTCGGATGCCGGCATTTGTCGCCCGTCCAAATGATGGCGCACGCGACAATGCCTGCCACGTCTGTGTCACGGGCAGATCTCCCGCACCTCTCCCGCACCTCTCCCGCACCTCTCCCGCACCTCTCCCGCACCTCTCCCGCACCTCACCACCAGCCGCCGGTGATCTGAGCTCCTTTGAAGCTATACGAGCAAGAGCACTAATTTTACTCCACGATTTGCTATTGGCTGTTCGAGAATGAAAATTTTGTTTTTGTAGTTTCTATTCCAGACAAAAAGAGAGGAAGAGCCTCAGCCAGAGATTACGGCTGGCTTAGCTACGGGCGCGCGGGGAGTCAAGAGGGGAAGCTAGGAGCTGTGTTCAGGGGTGCTGAAATACCCTGAAGTTTTCTTCATCACTTTTTATTAAAAAATATGTTGCTTGAGAACTGCCTCCGGAAGGTTTACGATCTAGTGTTAGTTTTTGACCGCTGAAGGTAGTGTTTTAAATGTAAGTGTAATGTATTGGAAACCACTTGTGCGACGGCTGTACGAATGATGCTCAGTCATGCGAAGTGTACGACGATTTTGAAGAACCTTATTTTTCACTGCACGTATTATGTTGAGTTATACTGAGTAATGATACATGGAAGTCGAAGGATCTCGTAACGATGTATGCTGAATTTAATTTGCCTTGAATAATAGTCAAAACTGTTTGTTTTCTGAAATGCTACATTCTTAAATTTTATGTGTTAATTCTGTAGGTCCCGTAAAATTAGGAAATTCGTTCCTTCAGTCAATGGTTGTTCGTAATTTTTTCGAGGCCCTTGACAGTCCTTTATTTTGAATCATGCTTAGGACATTAGGGCTAATGCCTTTACCTCGAAAGTGGCTTAATGATATTTTACAGCAACGATGGGATATCATAGTATTTTTTATGGCTGCATTTGGAACTCTTACATCGCCGTGAGACCGGATTTTCATGAAAGATGGAACAGGATCAATAACCTGTTCTAATTCTAACATTTCTCATCAGCCCCAGCGCATGGAACCCATCCGTGGTTTCCTAGATCAAGTGTCGTAAAACATTTCAACTCCGCCGAAATGAAGGGAGGCTACCTACATACACGAAGCTCGCTTTAATGACGACACACATGTAGGCTCCGGAAGTAAGAGCTTTAGCACAAAATTTGCAAATAATGGGCATCACTTAACATGCAGAATGTGACAACAATATTTAGGGACGGGGCTGATTTCCAGGTGTTGAATCTATGAGCTTTTACATTGATATTCACTTAACTTATTGATTTATCGCCTCGTACAACATACCCACCCTGGTTCTCTAGCCTGCTTTACTACTTGCCCTAAAATGTATTACTAGAATATTGTACGGAAAATGCAACAATATGGCGATTTTGACTGCCTGTCTACGATAGATGATTTCTAAGGATAGTATTTACATGAAACGAATACCTGTCCAAAAAGTTACCATTGGCTATTTGTTCCTTAAAACCGATGTTTCATCGTGTATTGAATTGTGAGTTGAAATTTTTTCGGTGTGCCCTCTCGGAAAGATGCAACTATAACATCTAATGAAATTGGCACTCCCAGAGGTAATTGTGAGGTCCCGAGCTGTGAGTTAGGGGGCCTCCCTTTAATTGAAATCGGATTATTTTTTGATCTGTTACGGATCACCTTTTTTCGGTTCTCTGCTGTTCCATTTTTTAGCACCTACTACTTTCTCCTCCGGCTTTTACTTGCTTTCATAAATTTCTTTCTCAACTTACCATTTTTATGCGAAAGGAAATTTGCGAGGGAACACACTTCGAGCGTAAATTCCGTGTTCTCTAAGTCAAAATTTAATGGTGCCTTTCTACTTCCTCTTTCGAAGTCTTTCGTTGCAGTTATGGAGGTTTAAACTAATTTAATCTGATCCGGTCCCTCGTATCGCACTTGTGTTTGAAGTATATAAAGATAAAGTAAGTGGCAGTATTTGAGAGCAGCCTATGACGAAGTGTCTTAGTTTTCGTATTGGAGTTCACACGCCTGGTTTCAAATTGAATCACATGGCACCAACCTGTGATATACAAATTTTGTATATGCTATGGGCTTACAGATTTTTCTTAAAAGTTTTATGCTATCACATCCATGTTTCGCTCACAAATTTTGCGAGGCTCAAACATCTGTTGTGAACTTCGTTAATTCATTTCTGGTGCGCGTGTGGGCCGAACACAACTCGCAGATCCCCGAGGTGCAGCTCTGCATCTGAGCAGCCCTCGCGAGAAGCGTCTTGTGCGTCGAGTGCTACAGTCATCCTGATGTCATGCAGAAGCTACTCAGAAAGTGTTGTAGGGTCTATCCAGTAGAAGCGTTTCAATAAACTTCTTACCGTTTAAAAAAAACTGACAGTTACTTTCAGAAAATTCTTTAGAAGTTAGAGTAACACATTCTGTGCGGTCGATTTCCCACGTGTATAGGAAATATAACGAAAGTGGGAAATGTGGGGCAAGTTAGGCCTGCCCTCCTGCCTCTCCATTAGCCGGCTCACCGCGAACACTTCTCTGCCTGATGGCCCGACATGCTGACTTGATGAGCTCAGGAGGGCAGTCGCCGGTGCAATATGCATGCCTCGGTAATCCCAAGATAATAGCCTAGGCTTTGCAATCTTCGGATAAGCGATGGTTAAAGTGATGAATATTCATTCAGGCATTCAAGTGAATCGCTTGCGCGAAAGGATTTAATTTTTTTTCATTTTGAAATTTAATTTCTGTATTGCTTACACGCTTCGCGTTTTACAGGATGTGATTTTTATTCTATTTCTCGAAAGAAAACGGTTTTCCTGCGAGTCTTTTCGTATGATAATTAGGCGCACCCTTCACATTAATGGAAGTGTACGTTTCTTTTGCAATCGATATCTTCTTTACTAAATGTTCTTTCAAATTTTTATCTCAGCTCATGCCGCCTGAAAGTTAGAGTGTAATTTGCGTTTGAGTAAGGTTCTAACTGTAGAATTTAACTCAATTTTGTAGTCACATTTTTCGTGAGCCGAGTTTGACGCTCTGGGTGTGAGGCGTCATAACGAAGCGTTAAAGCACCATATTCAACAACACTCACGTATCGGGTCTGCCTCCTTCGTCATAATGAACTCATGCATGGCTTCACGGCTCTCAAATCTTTCATTTCTACACTTATGTCTCGCGCGATCTCTACTGGTTCAATCTTTGCTCCTTGATTATTCGAGTATGAACCTCACTTGAACTTAATTCTCTGCGTGATGAGCGCTTTGCTTGCTAATTATGCACATTAGAGGTGCGTCTACGGAACGATGGAAAGTCGGTTAAAATTTGGTTTGGTGCATTTCAGAGACTTCAATATCTCTTCAATGCAGTTTCTTTGCAGCACGAAAAGGGCTCTTGTGGAAATATTGTAAGAATCGTGTATCATGTTCAGGCTGGTTGTTTTTTTATCAGGCCATTCATAGAATTGGTTTGCCACTTCGTTCTTGCCTCGACATTTGCGACCAAAGAAAATTACGACTAAAGTAAGCTAATTAGATAAATTTGTTCTATTACAAAGGATAGATTGAAAATACAACTATTTGTGAGCCCGTGTAAGTTCAATGACTTCTAGGGCGTTCTTTAGCATCCACATTCTAAGGTCTACCGTTTAATTCAATCCAATGTACTCATCCTAAACAAAGACAAACCTTATCGAACCGTCGTACAACGAACAGTCGTATAAAATGATATTCACTTTAAAATGTAACGATGATTCAAGAAAGAACTAATGAGCTTATCAAAATAACTCAACAAGAAAGTGTACTACAACTTCGGACAAGAGTAATTTATCTGCGATTAGTGATATCACAGGTCATGATTTTGTGACACTTTACTTTCATTTACCTATGGGGAAAAGGCTTGACCTTGCCCTTCAGGGGTATACAACTATTGTATTTGTAGGAATTAGCAATCCCAGTGTGAAAATGTGAGGGCCAAGCTTAAGGTTAGGTAGGCCTTCTCTTGGTGAAATATAGCAGGTTTTTTGTTTTGCTACGGACCATATTTCTTCATTTTACTGCTGTCTGGATTTTCGGCACCTACTACTTTCTTCTTTAACTTTTATCTTCTTCTATTCGGCCCGAGCTAAAGGTTAGGTAGGCTTTCTTTTTGTTAAAATAACATAGGTTTTTGTTGTGTTACGGACCAACTTTTTTTCGGTTCACTGCTGTCCTGTTTTTTCAACACCTACTACTTTCTTCTTCAACTTTGATCTTGTTTCATGAACTTCTTTCTCATCTCACTGTTTCTGTGCCCTTTCTGCATAGATTCCACGTTTCCTTAACTCCATACTAAATGGTGCCTTCTTCCTTCCTCTCTTTGGATCTCATTTGTTGTGGATAGGGAGGCTTAAACTAACTAATAATCAATAATGTATCTTCTTCTATTCGTAATGGTGCTTCATCCTTCCTTTTTTTGGAATGCCTTTTTTGTGGTTAGGGAGGCTAAACTTAAACTAACCTATTTCATCTGACTTATTTAATCTAAGTTGTCGACAGTGAAAGGCACAATGATGTATTTTGTATCGATCAATTGTCTTTCAGTAAAGGAGTTATTTATGCCGTGATATCGTTAGCTGTTACAGAAATTTGTTCTGGCTGGAATGGTTTGGTCGGAGATATTTAGGGACCATCATGACATGATTATAGGCAAGTGTATGGATCTTCGAAGTTCTGGAGCAAAATTGTTTACTCGATGTAATAACTGAAATTTGTCCTTCATTGCAGATCAGCAAAGAAATAACTTAGAAACATGATTCATAATTCTGCTTTCGGAGATCGAGGTGTACCTACAGTGGTGTCTGTGGCACTCGTGAACTTTATTGTTAGTGATGAGAAAGTATTTGGAAAAGTAGAGCAAGTTTAGTGACATTAATAGGAATCGAACTTAGTGTCTGAATCGCATTTTCGAAGTCGCGGACAATCGATCTTTTTTAAATTATTTTTCTCACGGAACATAGTTTTTCAAATTTGGAACTGTTTATGAAACAACAGTTGAACGGTTCTCGAGTGACTAATTTCTGCTTTTATGCTGAGAAAGTGTAGCAACCAGAAATAGCAAACTTCTCCATTCAGTGATAGTGCTACGCAAGATAGTGATAGTGCTACGCAGTGATAGTGCTACGCAAAAAACAATGGATCGAAATTTGGTGCTAATTTGAGGCTATTTTCAAAAATGTCATGTGAGTGACTTTTGTACATCTTTTTTGAGGCACAACTAATGCGAACAGCTTGTTGGGGTAATTCCTTGCCAACAGAGCAACTAATGTAAGATAACCATAGAAAAAACCACTTGTTATAAGCAGGATTACAATATCCAGTTGAGCTGGAGCCTAGTGCCGAAGGGAAAACCAAAGTCTTCCTCCGGAATCGCTCACGTGAACTGACTTTCAAAGCACGCCGTCCCAAACCTAATTATTTGCCTAGCAGAAATCATGATGAACATCATTTGAGTTTTTATCTAGAAGAGACGATGTTCTGATTTTTGAGTTGTGACCGGATCAGTGAGCACAAGTCGCGATGCAGCTGTTCGTGGTGGTGACCTTAGGTGTGATCACGGGCCTGGTGGCGCTGGCCGCGTGTGTGGCCATGCTGCTCTACTGCTTCTCGTCACGCAAGGTGCACAAGTGGATCTCCTCGCGCAAGCTTGGCGGTGCCGCCAGCGGCGGTGGCAGCATCTTCGATGGCGACCATGGAGTGGGAGAGGACCCCAAGGCTGCGAGTCTCAAGGCCCCTTTGCTGCGGTACCCCAGCGCTCCGTGAGTACAGATTTATTTTAACCCTCTTGATTGGACAGAAATAACTTGACCCTCTTTGTTTGAAAGGTTCATTGAATAGAAATATTTTAAGTATTTTGATTTGAAAAGGTTTCCACGTTAACTTCGATGCCTGTTTTTTGTAGAGTTTTTAAGACCACGCATTCTGACATCATTTGAAGAAGGACTCCCAGCCTATTATGAGCAGCTTCTTGCACTTTTGTTCAACAAGCATCGGTTAACTGATGTCAAGTATTGAAAACAACGTTTTTAATTGAGATCCTCAGTCATATGACTCATTCGCAGTTGATGGAATAATACATGACGGGCTTACCTTTTACGTGCAATGTTTGAAGCTAAGACCAAGTTCTTCTTATAATAATACACTAAGCCTTTTTAAAACCAAATTTTGACGCGACTTGATAGGCGGACCTTGAATTTCAAACCTCTTGTAAAGTTTCTTGAGTTTTGGGTCTAATTATTTTAAATGCAGGTAATGCAAAATCTCTAAGACCCATGTACATATATGTTAGGTCTAAACTGCCACGTAAATCTCGTAATCTCCATTTACGCCTTTTGCTGGCTTGTGTAGATTGGGGCTTTGCGTCGACGAACTGCGAATTGTGTCTCAAGTGAAGATGTATGCAGATTTTTTCTGGAGTAGAGAAAAAGCAACATTTTGGGATTTTTTAACTCATAAGAAAATAATGAATTCACTTTTGCTTCACAACCGGGCTCATCATTGGGAAAATTCCCTCCGTCAAACCTTGAATTGCAATGAAATTATTTTTTTAAATGATTCTCAACATTACGTTCTCACGAAAATTTTGGTCGTTCATCAATGTTTTCTCGGTGGTAACCAATTAATATTCTGTAAAACTCCTTGTGGAAATCTAGAATTTGATTTTTGTTACTCCGTGTTTATTTTTGACGCGTGATTCCGTTCTGGAAGCTGTGATATAGTAAACTGCACTTCTTCATTATCCGTGATTTTTTTTTCGCCGATAAATTTAATTTATTTCTTATATAATTGAGATTTTTTTGCCCAGCTTTTGTTATAATTATTAATTGGTGCCTATGCATTAACCGAATCGATCATTTGTAATTCATTGAACTTTTTATTTTGGGAGTGGTCAATTCTGTCACAGCTTTCCATACAACAATTTTCTCCAAATGAAGAAAACGCTTATCAGCATAGGCTAATGTAATTTTACTGATAATTTATACGATCGTACTTCTGCGCGCAAGGAACATGTCACATGGCGTAATCAACAGAAGTAGAAAATAATTAATTCCTGTTTTTTAAGATAAAGTACTTGTGAGGGATTTTTCAGTGAAAATTATTCGAAGTGTGTTCTTTTCCCACGGAAGTTATTTTCCTGAATATTACGCTCGATTTCTGCTTGCATCGTTTGCAGCATTGGTAGATGAGCCTGTAGCGATAAATTTTGGGCTTCTTTATTTCATTCTCATAAGACAGGAGTTTTTACAAATTTGAAAATTGATTTTAAAATATCTTTAAATTAAGCTCCTTAGTTGGCAAACGAAAATATATTTCAAAACAGCCCAAATCAGTGTTTGGATGGAAGATTGAGAGAAAAGTGTAAAACGTATTCCCATGGTCAACTATTGTAAGTCTTGTGATGGTTACGATTAAATTAAATAATTAGACTACAAAGGCAGTGACACATTGATGTAAACAGCTTTTGCAAGTCAACACAGCAGATTGCGCTACATGTTTTCATATGGTCTAAATTTTCATACTGACTTGGCCAACTTGCCATTCGCGTTGTTTCTAGTCGTGATTAGCATTCTATTTCCTAGCAGCTTTCTCTGGGTGCATGACTGTAAAATCTTCATTCTGTAGGAAGATCTCCTTTGGAAGCATTAGTTTTGCCACTGTAGCCTGAGAAAATTTTTGTGTGAAATATCTTGGTACATCATTACAACCACATTACTAGCTATTACATTTTCCTTGCTTGTCTCGTAATATGCAACCATGATGCTACCAGCTTCAAACTTTGAAGATGGAATTGTGTTCGTCGGTGAAATTGCAATGCCGCATTTGCGCCTTACTCGAAACCTTTAATTCCATCCAAATAATTCGATTTAGTCTCATTTGCCCATAGACATTTACCAAGAATGATTCGTGGAAATCGTCCAATTTCAAACAAATCTATCGTGATGAACAAATTTCGATCGCGTAAGGTTCCCAACATTGCTTGAATAATAGGAAAGTTTATTTTAGAGGGCGAGATTCCATTTCATTCACAATTATTGATGGCTCGTTGAGTAACAGTAACGTCTGCTGCTAATAAATCTAAAAAAATAACTGGAGACTGAGTTGAGTAATAAATCACTGAGACTACCGTGTATTTACCATTTTAACAATCTGTCCGCGACATGAACCGCCGGTGATCACTGCGGGGATTTTCATAATGCTGCCGACCGACCAGTAGTCACTAACTCGATTTTCGTAAATAGTTAATCAAAACTATGTGAAGGCAAGATCCAGTTAATGTTTGCTTTTTTCAAAATGAGCATCATTTTTTATCAGAATGACCTAAATAATTTATCTGCTCGTTTTTGATTGATATTTTAATTTCAAAGGCATACTTCTAATTTCTCATAGCTTTCAACAAATCGTGTCTTAGATTTCAATTTTAGTCATTCAGGCGTTCAACACGCGAGGCTTTTTCGTTTGCCGACGTTATTTTTTCTATTTTAAGCGATTATTGCTTAGCCCTTCTAGACCTACAAGACCGCTCTTGCGATGCATTATCAAACCACTTTCTTTCGAAATGAAACTGAAATTCTTATCTAGACAATGAATGTGGAGGTAATCTATCTGAGTACATTTTTGTGTCGTACTAAATGGGAATTGAGCTCCCACCATTTTGCCCGTCTGCTTTTCTCCAACAGTTTTTATCCTTATGAAACGCAAAGTATATTGTTAATCTTATTGCGTGCATTCTTACTTGTCACATGTCCATACTTGGCTGTCAGAAGCATTACATATACGAAGAAATTCAACACAGAGCTATTAGTAATAACACTGGGCAAAATTGTGCATCTTTCTCGTTCAAGAACTGTGGCAAACATGAGGTCCAATTGAAACGTAGCCGCCGGTGCTCCATGCAGAAATTAAGTACATTCGACAAATCTCTTTCATCACCGTCAAAAGTACTCTCATTGGGAGTTCAAACACTTCTTCCAGCGGTGACGCTACAGCTGCTAATCGAAATCTTGTAGCACGCCACCGTTGTATTGACAGGAGTTAGCACAGCTGAGCACACGTCTTGTGGTATGTTCAAGCGGAATTTTAGGCTATTCGACATGCAACTTGAGAATGTATTTTGCCTTCATCCGTCGTACGCTCATGTCTTCTGTTGAAATTGGAAGAATGAACAGGCCCTGTGGTCATCCCAACTTTTCCGACAATCTATTCGATAGTCATACGATGGTCTAAAACCATGCACTACATGACGTACGTTCGTGATGAGTTCTTTATTTCTGCTCGTGGATAGCCTGCCAAACCGTTGCTTGCTCTCGATTGAATTCTACCCTTGCTTGAGCGGTTATGCTGTTAATTTCTGAGTTTTTCGCATAGCAACATCGTGGATGACTTGCAAGATCTTCTGGAGGGCTTGCACCTGCCACCAAGCTTCTGGTATTACTTTAATTCAGTGTGGCTGCTCGATGAGCTCCGACGTGTTGGGTTAATACGATAATCCGTTGAAGGTGTGCTGAATACCTGCACTTTTTGTAGTTTTTTCTGGAGGGACGTAACCCGAACTTCAGCTGTCAAAATTTCACGGTTGTGCAGGAAGGGTGATGTGTACTAACTTATTTTTCCTTCTATGGACCAAAGTCAAATACTTTTTGAACAGACATCGTATGAGTACATTTTCTGGAAAATATTCTTCGTTGTCTCTTTAGTTAATACTGCTTGATTGGAATGGAAAATTAGATATACCTTAACAACCTGATAAGTGGTTTAGTATACGATGTAATTCTAAATCATCAATTCAAAATGAAGAGGTAATAGCGGGAGCTTCATGGGTCCCGGCATCCCCTCGAACGTGTTGCTGCTTGCTATCCAAATTGACTGCCTTTTGAAAATCAGTGTGCGACGTGTGAGCTCATCGTAGTGGGACATATGATAGTTTAAATCTTCGATTAGAATATGTTCCTATGTTCCGGTAAAATATGCTCAAATGCTCCGACAAAAAATCCCCTCTGGGGGATACAATTATTGTATCTATGGGAATTAGCGCTCCCAGGGGGACAATGTGAGGGCCCGAGCTAAAGGTTAGGTAGGCTTTCTTTTTGTTAAAATAACATAGGTTTTTGTTTTGTTATGGACTAACTTTTTTTCGGTTCACTGCTGTCCTGTTTTTTCAACACCTACTGCTTTCTTCTTCAACTTTGATCTTGTTTCATAAACTTCTTCCTCATCTTACTGTTTCTGTGCCCTTTCTGCATAGATTCCACGTTCCCTAAACTCCATACTAAATGGTGCCTTCTTCCTTCCTCTCTTTGGATCTCATTTGTTGAGGATAGGGAGGCTTAAACTAACTAGTAATCTAAACCGACAAAAAATGTTCAAATGTCCCAATAAAATCGAGCGTCAGAGCTTCCACGTTAATTCCGCATGCTTCCATTCAGGTTTGAAAATTTTATTCCCGGTACGTACAGAAATCGTTGCTGAACTTACTAATAAGGGTTACGTAAATCTCACGGAACTTTTCAACATCAGTCCAGTATCTGTGGCTTCTTCGTAAAGTGGCTCCCTTTCTAAACGAGTTAGGAGCAGTTATATACCTAAGCTGAGTAACTCCTTTGAGGGCCGCGCTTGAGCGACGACGAGCTGTCAAAAGTTAGCTAGTCATGTCAGCCGGTGACTGGAAACTTCTGTCCGCGCTGGTGGAATCGTAGGTCCGTAATATCATCATGCAAGTGCACTGCGCTCGGAACCCAAATGTGATCTTACTGAAGCAATGCCTTCTTACTCAAAATATATTGATTACGTCATTCGATGATCTAAAACCATGCACTACCCGACGTACGTTCGTGATGAATTCTTTATTTCTGCTCGTGGATAGCCTGCCAAACCGTTGCTTGCTCTGAACCCATATGTGTTCTTGCTGAAAGCTATGCCTTCTTACTCAAAATATATTGATTACGGGCATTTTGCTCTACTATCTCGCATGACATTGCTTGAAGTTTCTGTTGAAAGCACTGCATGTTTAGTTAAGTTAATGAAGTCATATAAACGTTTTCGATGTTAGATTTCGGTAAATTGTATTCAACTCGTAACCACACATTAGGGATGGTGGGTTCTTTTCGTAAAAACCCCGCGGGAAAAGTATAATATTTACTTTACTTTCAGTTTTCGGAATATCAATTGGAATTTTAATTGGAAGTAGATCATTGTGGCGGAGGCTCGGACAGCAGTGGGATGTTGTCTAATGCTACGATGCATTTAGATTTCAAACTCCCAGCTTCATTGTCTGTAGAGCTTATTATCAGTGAACATGGTCGTGCAGTTATCTAACATAAGCTAGAAAATTTTTCATATATTTCTCAATGACAAATATACTAAAGTAAGCTGAGGTATAGTTTTGCTTGAAAATATCCAAAGCTTAAATACAACCGGTAACAAATTTGCTCCACGTCCTCTAACGTAGGATGATGCTGTAACTCCAGACATAAGAGAACTCTTAAACAATGCTCGTGTCCATAAAGCACTGCTCTTGATGGTTTCCATTACAGAAAAGTAAGTAAAATTCCGCCAAATAGCCGCTGACCTGATGCACAAAACAGATTAAGGAACTTCTGTCCGAGGCAATGATTGACTTAGCAGGACCATCTCGGCTGTCCTAATCCATCCTAGTTTAGTGGGAGTTATTCTTTTCTCGGATCGATTCAGTGTGAGTTGTTCTCTTTTTCTTCTTAGGCAGCTACACGAGACAAGCTGTGCTATAACAGACGAGGTTAACTAAGTGCTGCACAACTTGATTTTATCTGCCACCAGTGCCAACACGCTTGCTACGTGTAAACACATTCCGATACTCTCACCTGGAGGACACCCTTGCAACTGGTATGACTGAAAGTGATGGAAAAAATAGTTCAAGTGAACGAATTTGGTACGTTTTGGTGATTCACTCCCAAGGGGGAAAAGTGAGGTTCAAAGCAAAAGGCTAGGTAGGCCTTCCTTCTGATGAAATGAGGTAACAACCGTTATTTTTCGGTTATTGCTATTTTTTTGCACCTTCTATTTCCATTTGTAACTCCTATCTTGTTTCGGAACACACAAGTTCCCCCACTTGTAACTTTCGAAATAATGCACCTCTCGACTTCAAATTACTCTCAAACAAAAGATTAAAACATTCTTTCGTTTGAGAGTAATTTGAAGTCGATAGGTGTATTATTTCGAAAGTTACATGTGGGTGAACTTATGTATTGCACTAGTGGCGGGGCTTTTCTGGAAAAGATCCCTCGTTTCAAAAACTTCTTTCAATTTGATTATTGCTGTGCGCAGGAAAAAGGGGACACATTTTGTGCGAAGATTCCCTGTTCCTTTCATTTCGTCATGAATAGTGCCTTCCTTCATCCTCTCTTTGGAACATCTTTGATGTGGTTGAGGAGGCCTTGATGACTAATTTACATAATCTAATATCAATCTAATTCACATGGGTTACTCAACTTTGATGATTATGGTTACATATTCAACATTGCTGAAGTAAAAAGTCGTTTAACATCTTGTTAACAGGTAGGCAAATGGAACGGCTACTAATTTACCATTCATGTCCTGTGAAATGATCACTCGAAAAGAAGCGACCCTGAAGATTCAAACTGTGCAAGACCCAGCTTTGACCCTGACGAGTCAAAACTGGTTCACTTTCATGTGTTTACAAATATCCAGTCCGCTCACGTGGAACAACAAGAGATCTCTTTCTAAGAGTATGCGTTTGATCAAATTGAAATTTACCGTGCTGGAAAGTAACTCACGCGTCGGTGAAATAAGGCACACCCGTATTCGTCGAAGCATTTCTCAAATAGCCATTTTATTACGTGTTGATTTACCTCTTACGTGCCGGCGTGGTCATTTGCTCCAAATTTGGTCTGAGTGGAGAGCGGAAGGGAGTCGTTTGAGCGATATGTCTTAATAGAGCGTTTTTCTAGATGCACTAATCCTGTCCGCGCCAGAAAACTCGAGTGGTGCACACGGAGATCTGGTTTTAGTTTTTATGTTCAGAAAAAGCCAGAAAATAACCTTCGCGAAGCATCAAGCAAAATGATTGAGCTTTCACACAAGATACGGAGGAGTTTTCGATTGGAACGATGTCATCTTGAAAAGTATTTAACTCCGAGGTTTATAATTAACCTACACAGGCAGGTAATTGTTTCGTTGTGCTTATCATAGCGTCAGAATTTAAGTCTCTAAGTTTCCTAGATATTGCTTCTTTATCCTGGAGTTCTGAGCCCTTGGCGGCCCGCAGACATCGGGCTGAAGGCCAAGTTATGTTGCGTGACTGCTTTGCATGGCGACTGGCCGCCACTGACTACCTCCGCCGCCGCCGCCACTGGCCGCCTCCGCCGCCGCCACTGGCCGCCGCCGCCGCTGCTGCCCTTGAATTGAAGATGTTAAATGTAACAGCTAAAGAAAGATCGATATCTTGTCAATCAAACATCAAAACATTTCTGAGGGCATGAATAAAGAACCTGACTCATTTATGTAAGCTTTACAGCCAATCTTAGTTTCTCTTAAATCAATTTTAAATCACATTACAGTTAATTTGAGGCTAAAACGTACTTATTTCCACAAGTGAGCACATAGTTTAAGCACTTCTTCAAGTTGCCTAGCTATCCTCGATGTGCAGCTCAGTGTTTTACGAGCAAATTCAAACATTAAGACGCGATAAAAAATTTGATATAGGCTAAAAATCGAAAATGTTGCAGGGACTTCGGTCAAATTTTGCCACGGAGTTTACATGAAGAAATTTAGTTCCATTTGAAGATTTTGTCAAAACTTAGACACGAAGGGTGTCTGATCAAGTTATTACACGATAGTGCGTTGTCAATTATAAAAGAATCGAGTGAAAATCGACCTCAACGAATGCCTTTTCATGGGCCATGTCGCGTGGCTTGCATCTGGCCTGAATTTTGTCTCACCTCTACCGAACAAAAAAATTGAAACTGACCATGAAAACTTTAGAATAATTAAAGTTCACTTTGCTGCTCCAAAGATACAAAGGATAGTGTGCTAAATAGAAGTCAACTTTACTTGCAAAAGAACACTGTCAACCGAAAAACATGCAAGCTATTTTTTAAGGCTATTGCACTTCTAGCTTGGCCGGGTACATGATTCACAACGTTCGGCGAGTCCTGGCTAAATTCCCACTGAAAATTTACAGCAAGGATCAAAAGTTGCGATGAGTGGTCTTCTTGTAAAAGATATTTTTGAAATGCAAAATACGACTATTTAAGGATGGAGGGATATCCATCGAAAACCTCTGTGAATCTTTTAAAAACTGAAGAAACCTCTCACAAGGGTGCAGTGAAGAGGAATGTTTAACTTTCAGCGCGTGTTTGGAATTTCGTACTTCATTGAGATCAGAATTCCTGAGTTTCACACAGCAGAGTAACCTGATAGTGTCCTCGTCTGTGCATGTCCGAGAACGAGCGCTTTTACGAGGTAGTCATAGTTACCATAGAATTGGTAGCACTTTCTCAGGAATCTGTCGTGGGCACAAATTTATTGTTAAAGCAGGCCTTATCTTTGATTCAATGGTTCGTGTTTTCTCTCATAGGCTGGCCCTGTAAATCGTGCAACAGTCATTCTGAGCGACCGTTTTGTCTTCTATCCCGTAGTCTTGTCTCATTTATTTCGTTTTACTGGGATGCTTCAACACCTTCTTTTGCCAGCCCAGCGGCCTGGAAAAAACGAGATGCCAAAATTTTACCCACTCGTCGCATTTGAACTTGGACTTAGTCATGTTTAGCGTGAAAATAGTTGAATTAACTGACTCAATGCAGTGTTAAACCAAATATGAAAAAATTAATAAACTGTAGGAAAGGTTAATGAGGCGCGTAAATATGAGAAGGCCATGTACTGACTATTGATATTGTGATGCTGTTGAGTATTTCCTTCTGTGCGAATAGTACCACGTGTCCAAATGAGTTTATAATTTCTTCTGTTTCGGATATGGCTTCTGGCCGTCTGGAAATAGAGCTAAGTATTAAATTTTACTTCAAGTGTCATGCCTTACAATTGTTTGGCTTCAAACATTGAAATGTATAAAATTTCTGAAAATCGTGAAGGTAAGCGACCAATTTTTTTGTTAACTGCGCATAATTTTTTGTGCTGCAGGGTTAAGGATTTACCTTTCAAAATGTTTAGAATTAGTTGTAAAATTTTTCCTCATGTCCTTTGGTGCAGCGTGGTACTCTCGACAAACAACCATAACATCTACATATACTGGTGAAAATGTGTAGTTTAACCACGCACATTTTATGCAGTCATTTGATGACCTATGTCCTAAACCAATCTATTGTTTGTTTTTATCGTCAAAAACCAATCTATTGTTTGTTTTTATCGTCAAAAACCAATGCCCCGAAGGAGGGCCTGAAGAAAGGCAGCTCGTTAGTTGAACACTCAATGCGAGCACGAAAAGACTTCCGTACTATTTTTCTCCTAAAAATCGATCTATTTTCTTATTTGAAGCCCCCTCAGGGGATGCAATTATTGCATCTATGGGAATTTGTACTTTCAAAGAAGAAATATGGCGTCTTGCACTGAAGGTTAGGTACGCTTTCTTTTTATTGAATTGGGTACTTTAATTTGGTTTCGGACCATCTTTTTTGGTTCACTACAGTCCTTTTTAACACCTACTCCTTTCTTTTCATATTTTATCTTGTTTTACTTATTGTTCCTATGCGTCTGGGATCTTTTGCGGGAACTCACCTCGTACATAAATTTTGTGTTCCCTCAACGCTGTGCTAAATGGTGCCTTCATCCTTCCTCCCTTTGTTACATCTTTGTTGTGGTTAGGCACAATGTAACTATCATAATTTAATTTAATATTTACAAACATAATATGTCTGGGCCTCAGCTTTTCATCGCAGCACTCCCGCATTTACATTCATTCATGTGTGAGGTCCGCTTGATGTTGCAGCCGCTGTGCACTATTCCTTCTCTCAAGACTTGGTCACATTTTTCAGTCTTCACTTCTGGGTAGTGGGTAAAATTTACGATTTATTCGCAGTAACTGAACCATAGGCTACGATCATTATCGTAGGAATGTCGAAAAATGAGCTGCACAGTGACTGAATGGGAATGCATGATGAGAAATATGAGACTAGCAGGATTGTGTTAGATGAGCGTAACTTGAACGAACGTATAGTAGTAGCTCAACAATTATGGTCTTGTCTTTATTTGAAGTAAAAAAACGTGAAAGATGTCTAACTTAACTGATACGATGTACATTTTGTAGTTTTGACCTTGATTCGTATCTCACTTGGAATTTTAAAACTAAGTCCGGGAAGTTAGAATTATTTGCATTGAAGTTGTCATAAGGGAGCGTGCGAGTGGCTGAGCAAGTGTGGCTGCAGGGCCGCGGAGTTGTGAGCCTCGCTGAGCCGTGCAATATCTCCTCAACTTTGGCGAAGTTTGGCGCACGGATTCCCCATTTGAAGTAAGCCAAGGCGGCGCAAAGCAGTGAGCCCGCACGGCCTTGCATGCTAACTAATGTTGTCGCAAGTTTGCGTTATTGGATTCTCTTGCGTGAGATGCAGAGCTTTACTTTCCCTGCCCGTATTCATCGCGCTTTTTATGCCCGGGTCCAGTCACACTATTTGAATTCGTCTATGCATCTCCAACTCCACCAAGTTACTTCTGGGTTACTTTCTGCGTTTTTGTAGGGTACCGGTCCTACTCTGCTGTAGAACTGTGTTTATTGTGCGTCACTGATTACTTGATTTGAAATTCATGACCAAAGCATACGTTTCGGGCGAGGATTTAGTCCTTATAAGTCATTGTCTCCGAAGGATTAATTTAATTTGACTGGATTTTATAATTCATTAGTACAACTGGATATTTCTTGTTTTGCATTTATTATTAATGCCCATGTTTATAAAACTCTCTGGAGGGCGTAAAGTTATTACTCTAGATCCCATGAGTTTCTTGCTTTCAAAGATGTGTGCATTCAATCTTCTGCAAAGAATTACTTCAGAGGTATGAATATTTTTCCTATTTTGTTTAGCATATTCATTTAAAGTAACATGGTCCCTACGAAAGGTGGTAAGACGGATGATTAAGTTTTTAGATTGCTGGCCTCTCAGAGGGATAAAATTATTGTATCTACGGGAATTAGTTCTCACTGGGAGAAGACGTGAAGTTCCGAGCTGAAGGTTAGATAGGCCCTCCTCACGTTAAAATGAAATAGGTCTTTTGTCAATTTAAGGCTTTTTCTTTTTAGTTCACTGCCTGAAACTAATTTTCAAGCCAGTGAAATCTTGTGAACAAAATACAACACAATTTTGTTTTACTTCATCCCAGTATATATCTCTTTTTCTGATTGTTTGCACTTAATTTGTCACTAGTTCCATCATTTGCTCCAGTAGTGCTTTAATGATTTTTTTGGCGCATTTCATTAAAACTAGGAATGCACTCATGCCCAGCTGCGAGATTCAACTGTTTTCACATTTTAGTTGCTATATCGTGTTCTCATAGCTTTCCCTCGCACTAAAATTTTCATATCGTCTTTTCGGAGACCATTGTCCCAGCTTTGAAGGTTTGTCACATACCCTAGTGCAGTGCTCAAATAAAGAGCATTTTCACGTATACTGAATTAACTTCCGAAACTCGTATGGTCTTGCTTCAGGAATAAACGCCTTTGTTAATGACGAGTAAATTACCTCCGTTCTACTTTTATACGAATTAAAAGCACCAATTTGAATTCAACAGGCTGCAGAGGCTTTTTACAAGATTTTTTTTTTTCATTGAGAAAGTTGTTATCCATAACGGACCAGAACAAGAAATTCAAAGCATATCATGCAAGCTTTTTGTGTTTGGTACTGATAGCTGTCGTGTGAAATTTTTCTGCTTGATCGTGAGAAACAGCTCCGACTCATTTTGCAGCTTCCAGGAACTATTTTCATGTTGTCTATATCAAATTTAACACATTTAAGGTACTTGAATGTTAACGAGCTTATCATTGTACTGGATGGAGAATATTTTAGAAGTTCGATACTAGACCCAGTCAATGATCTTCATTGATATTAGATTAAATTATGAGTTAGATTAAGAATCCCGAACCACAACGGTGTTACAAAGAAAGAAAGAAAGAAAGAATTAGAACACCATTTAGAATGAGATTTTGGGGTCGGGGAATCTATGCACAAGGTGTGTTCTCACACGAGATCCCAAGCGCATGAAGACAGCAAGTTAGGAAGGAAGTATTCGAAACAAGATGAAAGTTAAAGATAAGAGTAATAGGTGTGGTAAAACAGGACAACGGCGGACTGAAAATAGGTGCTCTTTCAAAAAATAGGTGCCCTAATGTAAAAATCTATCGTTCCAACGAAAAGAGTATGAGAATAATCTATGCTGTTTCAAAGTAACGCATCTAAACTGTAAAAGCTTCAATAATCCTCAGCCCAGAACCTGACATTTTTCCCCTGAGAACGCTAATTCTGATGAAAAGAATAGTTGTATTCTGTGCTTCACTGTAAAACGTTGTGTTATTTTAAAGCCGGTTCTCCACTCGACTTGCTTAAAAATTCCCCAAGTTTTCGCACTCAAACATCAAAATTTTGTCGGGAATGTAAGCTCACGTATTTGTGGCCATGGTGATTTATTCAGTGGTTATCAATTTGCGGTGACTCATGTCATAAAATACGAGACTTACCGCTGTCCACGTAGGTATCTTCGCCCATGATCCGGGAAAATCGGATGTCTAATTTCCCCAATTAGCAGGTGACAACTTATAAAATGTGCAAAAGCCAATCAATGAGCTGGCTGATGTCAATGGAGCAGTGTTAGGTTGCCAGGGTAGAGGGGAAGCTAGTGAGAATGCTGCAAGTTGCGTTAGCTCTGGATGAGTGATTTAATGAAATCGGATGTTTCGACTTGTCTTTGGCTACGATAAACTGGGTCGTAAAAGCGCATTTATTTTAAATGTTATTGAACTCGGTAAATATAAATATTTGAGCTTCAGGCTCCGGACGTTGATTTTAACTGCAAGTTTTAGCGTTTTATTAATGAACTAATCAGCTCTATTTTTTCCTCTTCAGGCAGCTAATTCGAAATAAAAGGTGAGTACCCACTGAATCACTAGCCTAAGCACATGTGGACTAAGTAAAATTTTATTTTTTTTCACTTTCTTTTCTTTCAACGTTACATGAATTTCACTTGACATTTTCGTAATGTTACTGCATAATGCTTTCTGCTTCAGATCATAACTATCTCATGATGAGTGTTTTACTGTTTTCTGTGAGCAAACAAAGTATTTTAAAAGTAGTCTTAGAGTGGAGCATGCGTCGTGCTTTGAGTTGTCGTTAGCGGTGCTCCTTGTGCTGTCACTGGCGTTTGTTTTGCACGCCATAGGCCAAACACAGCCATATTTACTGATGTTCTGATAGAAACGATTGATGTACACATTATTATTTCATTACGCTCATGTTTTGTGGTGTGCATTGTGCTCATGGAGGTGGACCTCACTTGAGTTGCCTTTACTTTTTACTCTATTTTTGTTTTGTATTATGATCGTCTTCCCAAATTTTTAGCTTTTAACCAGATTTTTAGTTTTTTACGTTCTAGCGCAACGTTTTTTTTGGAGAGAAATCATAAAAAATTTTCGACTGATGCTACTCAGGTTACATCTGGCGTAGTAAGTTTGCATTGTTTTGTGTATTTTTTCATGTTTGAGTTTAATTAGAGAAACTTGAAACTATGTTTTAGGGTCACACAAAACCATTATTTCATTTAAACGAGAAAACGTGCTGCTAAATTTCTAGGAAATTTACTTCAATTGAGCGGTTTTGACATAACATTTAAATGAAATGTGGAATTCAAAGGTGGGCTTCATCAACTTTTTCTTGTTTCATGAACTTCTTTCTTTGCTTACTGTTTCTGTGTACCTTGTGCGTAGATTCCGCGTTCCCTCAACTCCATACTAAATGGTGCATTCCTCCTTCCTCTCTTGGAACATCTTTGTCGTGGTTAAGGGATGCTAAAACTTTCTTATATAATAATAATGAATACAAGGGTTTTTCTCTGAAATTGTCAAAAGATGAGAAAAAAGAAGTAAAGGGTGACCTTAAAAAAGAGCCCAAGAAATCTAAGTATTTTTCAAAGCAATTTTGAACAACCCTTGCTTAATTGCTAAAGCTGTGGTGAAACCGCAGGTGCGTCGCCTATGTATGTGTAGCATTCCTATAAGTGGAAATGTGAAAATTTGTATCGATATTACAAAAAATTCGTTTCATCCTTACGACAACATGTCTGTATACTTACGAAGCTCTCACAATCTAATGTTGCTTGCCATTGTCAACACTGATTTTAGCAACAATATCGGCAAAAATTTTGCCTAATTTTTCATGGTGCAGATAATGCAAGTTTTACATCATTAAGCAGAATGAAACTCACGATTTTGTACGTCGAACTCATTCTAATCTCACGCGCTGCATTTCGAATACCGTTGGTATTCTGCCTCATTTTCCGAAGCGTAGCTATAAATCTTTTGTCCTTTGCATGCATGAGTATTTTGTGAACAGAATTGCTGTTTCCAGTGTGCGTGGTCTTTGATCGTGAGAGTGGATGTTGTGGAAAACGTAGGGAGATTTTTCAGATTACGTGAGTTTAAAATTGCTTTAATCTGAAAGTTGATGAACCCCTCAGGGGGATACAACTGTTGTATCTATGGGAATTAGCACTCCCAGGGGGATTATGTGAGGGCCTGAGCTAAACGTTAGGTAGGCTTCCTTTTTGTTGAAAAAGAATAAGTTTGGTTTTGTTACGGACCGTCTTTTTTCGGTTCACTGTTGTCCTGTTTTTCAGCACCTACTACTTCTTCTTCAACTTTTTCTTGTTTCATGAACTTCTTTCTTAGCTTACTGTTTCTGTGTACCTTGTGCATAGATTCCACGTTCCCTCAACTCCATCCTAAATGGTGCCTTCCTCCTTCCTCTCTTGGGACATCATAGTCGTGGTTAAGGGAGGCTAAAACTTTCTTGTATAATTATATAATCTGAAAGTTGATGGAGCAAATTTATTTTATGTGAACCCTGAGGTTTATTTTTGGACTGTGATTCGTAGTAGATATTTTCTTAACTCGTTAAGAATGCCCTGATACTCTCAATACTTTCATATTTACTGATTTTACCACAGCCAACAATTTTTATCTCTGTGAATACTAAGTTCAAGCGTTCTTTCGTGACTGTCGTACTGTCGTTCATTACTGGGGTCAAAAAATCATCGCATTAGGACAATCCTTTGCAAATCAAGAGCCACAAATCCATCACATCAGAAGTGTGTAGAATTTTATACCGTATCATTCAAATGTGAAGCCTATCCAAAACTCATTATTAATGGTGAAAACCTGAATCACCGATGTTAGTGAAATAGATTGCCTGATTTACACAGGTTCTTAATGAGCCACAACTGACGGCGTGTCAGGCTTCTCTAGTGAAGGCAGCATTTGAGGCAACGCGTTCATGATATTTTTACGGGCTAACATTTCTCGTGTTCTTTACACGGAGCTGCCAGGCTGGGGAGGTCCATTGTAGCCTCAACAAGGCGTCTTGATTTAGAGCAGCGATCGAGGCTCATGGCCAATCACAAGCATTCACATTTTTGCGTCGCCGCATCGCCCGGGAAATTGTTCATCAGCGAAACTCCCCTTTTATCGGGCCGTGTTTCCCCTGAAGCTCGTCCGCAAAAAAGGATGCCTCTTTCACCAGGCGCCAGCGTGACATGCCGCGGCAGACCGTAAGTAGTTCTCGCTTTTTGGATCCTGTATAATCTTCCTGTAGTCATTCAATTTGCTCCTGCGTCGGTTTATACTTTCGTCGGTTGCTGGTTTGGGGAAGCCAAATCATTTCCTTTCTGCGTAATTTTGAGGTACATGTATGGTCATAACTTATCTGTCGCAACAGCTATTTTAATTTGTATCTTTACACTTTTGACAAGAAAATCTTTCGCGTGGAAGCCAAACCATTTCTTGCGTTTATTATTTCGTTTGACTTGACCGTATCGTACCTACCTAAAGCTGTTCATTTGGCTTCAGTGTTGGCTTAAATTTTCAACGAGTCTATTTACTCAACATCGCAGATTTCACAATCGCTTTCGTACGTTCGGTTACAAATAAATTTAATATACTTTCTGTTATTCATTCTGATCTTTCTTTTTAAAGTTGCATGGAGTTTTCCAACATCACCGACTTCTGTTCGAATTTACTACTTTTGAATTATTAAATAAAAACTCCCAGAACAATTATTTTACCCTCATTGCCTCTCCTTCTAGTGAATTATTCAATTATTTCACGAGTGGACAATTTTTCAGAAGCGAACTGAACGCTTCCCTGCATTGTTAGTTGATTCTAATTGCTCAGCGTTCCTAGTCCCAAGAAATTTCTGCTTCAAATATTAAAAATTCCCGTCATTTTTATTCACAACCGGAAATTTCCACATTGAAAAAGACGAGCCCAGCTCACGTTGACAGCCCAAAATGTGCAAGAATTTCCAGTGCACTGACGGCAGGTGACTGCAGTGAAAACGGCGAGGTGCTTCGGTCATGCGCCGTCTCAGCGGCATGGCCTGCTTGCAACAGAGCCCTCGCAGGGCCGGTGCCGGATATTGCCCAAATTTATCCTACAAGAGCGCACAAAAATTTAGTTGACTTACGTTCCTGAAGTGATTTGAATTTTTTATCCGCGCGTCGATAAAATTTTGTGGCTGAACTTGGGGAGGCTGCGCATCCGATTACAGTGGAGTCAGCTTTCCATCTCTGCGGCAGAGCTTTCAATGAGAGAGAGATGGAGAGAGAGAGATGTCTAAATGGCGCGTGGTTAGGTGCTGTGGACATGTGTGTCCAATAACGTTGAATGACTCACTTTTTTACTTGTGCCTTTAATTGCGTCTCTTATTAACTGTAACTCTTATCAGCATTGCCTCCCAAAACTGTGACTCTTATTAACAATACCTCCCATTAACTGTGACTCTTTCTAACCTGGACTCCTTCTAACCTGGACTCCTTCTAACCTGGACTCCTTCTAACCTGGACTCCTTCTAACCTTGACTCTTGCTAACCTTGACTCTTGCTAACCTTGACTCTTGCTAACCTTGACTCTTGCTAACCTTGACTCTTGCTAACCTTGACTCTTGCTAACCTTGACTCTTGCTAACCTTGACTCTTGCTAACCTTGACTCGTGCTAACCTTGACTCGTGCTAACCTTGACTCTTGCTAACCTTGACTCTTGCTAACCTTGACTCTTGCTAACCTTGACTCTTGCTAACCTTGACTCTTGCTAACTTCCCTCAGGGGGTTACAACTATTGTATCTATGGGAATTAGCGTTCCTAGGGGGACTATGTGAGGGCCCGAGCTAAAGGTTAGGTAGGCTTCTTTCTTGTTGAAATAGAATAGGTTTTGTTTTGTTATCTTTTTTCGGTTCACTGCTGTCCTGTTTTTAAGCACCTACTTCTTTCTTCTTCAACTTTTATCTCGTTTCACGAACTTCTTTCTCAGCTTACTTTTTCTATGCACCTTGTGCATAGATTTCGCGTTCCCTCAACTCCATACTAAATGGTGCCTTCTTTCTTCCTCTCTTGAAACATCTTTGTCGTGGTTAAGGGGGGCTGAAACTTTCTTAAATAATAATAATAATAATTTGGTCCACCATAAACTGTAGGGCTTGCTCTGACTCACTGAGACTCTTAGTGTGACTTATTCTACTACTCTCACTGCTATGATACTGTAATTGAGACCTAGTGTGTTAATCTTGCTGACACCGTTAAGGATCAACGTATAATTACAGTAGTTTTGTGTAGTAATAATGGTAATAATAATTCAGTGATGCAGATATCAAGATTGCTTTTACAACGGTTTTCTTGTGCCGTGGCTGCGGGCCTCCTTGCAGTAATTCTACAGATGAGGTCCACTGATCGGAAACGAGACGTAGTGGGTGGTACCTACATGGTAGTGCTCACTAAGGACCTATTCTGTCTTTCGGTGGAACGGACTGCCAAAATTTCCATGGTAACAAATACGTATAGGTTGTAAACTTTTAATCGACCATTGCCGCTGCACCAGCTATTGGTGCATTGAATTGCACTTAATCGACCTTGAAATGCCTCACTGCGCCGAGCTGCTCAAAACCGTCAGACACTGCGTCGATTTTTAACTGTGTGTAACTAATTCACATACTGTGATCGTTACCCATAATGTGGCTGCTGCTATTGGTGTGACTTACTCTTAGTGTCGCTGTTACTCTTACTGTCACTCTTACTCCTGCTGTCACTGCCGCGTAATTCTTACTGTTACTCTTACTGTGACTGACTGTTACTCTTGCTGTCAGTGTTGCTCCTACTGTCCAAGTTACTGCTACTGTGGCATGAGGGACACTGTGAGCTGGTGAGCTGAGCGGCATAAGGCTGGCGGGATAAATTTATGCCCGGACTATATGGGGACTAACAAAGCCAATTCCAACGCAAATTTGAACCTCTTGTGCGTGGAAAATGAGAGCAGTTCAACTTTTGGGTAATTTGTGAATCTCTGTCTTCTATGTTGTATTTATTTAACTCGTGGCACGCATTAAAAGCTGGAAATAAGGAGTGGGAAATTTCCCTCATGAATGTTATTTAAGAGACTATTTTTTCACGACTAGAACCATACCGTTTTTCAAGAACAGGCGCGGTCGCTGAGCATCACTTCGGGTGAGAAAGGGCACTTATTGTCTCCGTTCATCAGCACAACGTGTCGAATTAGCGCTCCCCGATCGTCTTCAGCAGCACATATTGTGGCTTGAGGGTTTAGTTTTGGGGTGTGATGACCAAAATTTTCCCATCTGCTTCTTTGATTTTTAAATCGCGAGTGAAGCAGGTTTGCTGAGCACCCGATATCGTATGTAGTGAACCTTGGTAAATTTCGCTCCTCAATTTTAGACTCCTTTGGTCGAGAGTAGAGTCATAGCATTCCAAATGCAACTTTTAGTTCTTACTTAAGAAAATGATTCACTTGCAAAGCTTTGAAAAAACATGTACACGAAGGATCGAAAAAACAACGAATAAAAGCCAGATTCCCAAAGAAATTTTGTAGCTATCAAGAAGTGTGAAATTTCTTCTTTATTCCTTCCTTTGACACGAGTAACGTTGCTTTAGAATGCATATTCTCCGTCTGTTAAACAACGGTGGAATGTTCGCAAAAGTATTAGAATTAAATTCTCAAATGATGCAAACACTACATTTTTTTAAAGGATACATATGCAGTTGAATTTCGCACAACCGAATCTTCTTTTTGACTTCAGATCTTGAATTGGCCTCTTTTTACCTGCTGGCAGCGAATTGGCTATTTTCTGCCAATAGGCGTGGCAATTGAGGTGCGATCCCTGCTTCCAAGCATGCCTTTGAAGTGGCGAGCAGCGAACGGGGAACTTCAGATCACAGAAAAATATCCGCACATTTCCAAATACTAATTCTCTCGACCGCTAGAAGTGGAAAGTTTGCAGCGCAGGTCTAAGATAGTGCGTAGAGTGCACAATGTCGGCGGAAATTATTTGATTCTATTTATGACGGCGAATTAGGATTTGTTGTGTTATTTGTCTTCTCTCTTGGTATCTGGACGAGGGCAAGTTTCGTTTTTGCAACACGATCGCTTTCCCTTGATCCTATTTTTGACTCTTCAGTGCAGCCGGCACTGAGAGTCCTGACAAAATTTTGGGAGGAATATGCTGGAAATGTCATTAATCAAACTCTAGTTAAATTAAACTGTTATTTAATTCACGCAACTCGCAAAGCTACTAAAACTATTGCTGGAATAAGGGAAGTGAGAATATTGTAGTTGGGAAAAACTAACACCAGCTGCCTCGTTAGCGAGCTCATCGCACAAGGTGAAAATGACTGTTAGCCTGATCTGATTTTGTGGACTGTTTTTTGTCGCTAGCAGACGTCCCATTAATAAATTTGAAACCAATTTGAAGCCATTTCTATACTAAAATTGTATTTTGCTCGTAAGTGAGATTGGTAAAGATGAATTTCTATTATATCACATGAGCATTCTGGGATAAAAAGGATAACAAACGTAGCTAAGAATATCATGATATAAACAATGGTTTTGGATTATAAAAAATTCATCTTCAGTGCACTAAAAAACAATGAATCAAGATTTGAAAACCAACAACTACGTTTAAATAAATCGGAGATAAAACATTGACATGGAAAAGAGAATAATAGAACACAAAAAAACAGACAATTAAAAAGAAAGCGATGGAAAGTTTCACAGTCGAGTCACATTCATTTTTGACGGACCATTTTTTTAAATATGCATCGACTCTTTAAGTGCGGAGATCAGACAAATTTGATGCTGAATATAAAATTTTGATGTTTGAGCTTTGAAAAACGTGGTCTTCATTTAAACAGTGTTCTCTAATAAATGAGTTGGATGGCTTGGTCAGGTTATGGCCAGTGCAAAAAGTGACTCCCCTGTGTTGTGCACACCTCACAGATAATTGGAGCGCACTGCTTCCAATCTAAGAGCGCTCGCAGCGGTCACACGTATATTGATATACCACTGAGGTGAGCAACATCACATCCGGCAATATCCCTTCCCTTGAAGTATGAACAGATTTTCCTATCCTTTTTGAGGTACACAAATGGTTTTATTTGAGGAAAAAACCTTAACTATTGACAGTACTTTATTTTACATTTTCTTGGTGCGGGCTCTTATAATAGGTAGCTGAAAATACTAGCTTAACCCAGGTACGGAGAAAATTCTTTGCTTTGTAGTTAACTTGCTTCCCAAGAATTTACGCAATACTATTCATGAGTAAAAATATTCTTCGGGGGAATTTTTTCAACAAATAATTTTATATTTAGTTTCTAAATTGATGAATTTCCAGGACAGTAAAATTTCATAAGCTCTGTGGACTAAGCTTATTATCCCTGAAATTTTATTTTTCTGAAAAATTGTTGCTCAAAATATTCGCACAAAATCACGTAAAAAATGCTTTTCGAAACGCTGAAGTCGTGAATTTGTTTTCAACTTTTGTGACTTTCATATCTAAATAATCCAATTCATCATTCATTTCTACTTCATGTGTTAATTTCGCATGCGTTTAACACTGATTTAAATGTTGAAAAATTGCTCGTAATCCTGGCTATTTTTGGAAATGATAATCGTGCTATCAGGTTATCTTCGATAAAACACTGGTTTAAAATCATCAGAACGTGATTCCAAAAATTACTCTTCAAACTGATTCACAAAGATATTAGCCACAATGGGGGATAAAGCAGCTTCCATTGCAAACCAACTCTTTTATAAATTTTATAATTAAACTTGAATCACCGAGAATCACTGCTGAAATCAACGCTTGTGTGACTGCGGTGGTAAAACCAGGAGTATAATAATAATAATTAAACTTGAAGAATGAGTACTTGAGTGTTCAGTCGAGCAATTTTTTCATAGTTTTAGAAAACCTTCATGAACTATCGAGGGTTGTATAAAAATGTTGTGTAAAATTACTGGCGCATTGATATACCAGGTTGAAGATCCAAACTACACATAAGATAATTTGTATCAGAAATCGAAGTCAGATTTAACAAATTTTAATGAATTATTTAAGAGGTTGTCGTTTGAAGCTAGATGAGAAAGGTAAGAATTAAAGCTTTACCAAATCAGGAAATATTCATATTGCATGCGGGAAGGATTGGCCTGGTATCTGACCCACTTTATGATTCCAAGCGACAGGTTAATTTTTTGAGTGGACTTCCATGAATTCACAAGCGAAACACAAATATCCGTCTAATCCTTTCCGCGTGTAGGATGCACATAATTTCTGCTTAGGGAAAGCTTTGATTCCGTGCATGTCTTTAGTACCTCAAATGATTTTGTGATCTCATTTGATTAGTCTCCTTATTTGATCATTTGTTTATGACACTGAAATTGATGAAATTTATTCCTTATTCCAATAAAATTTGTCACTGAGATCGTTATCTGAATCGTACACGTAAGCCTCTTCAATGAAAGGAATAATTTATTAGTGCACATTAAAACTAACTAATAATCTAATCTATTAGTGTACATTAACTTTTAGTGCATAAATTACCTGGCGGAAGAATAAACAATATTTAGTGACTAATTATTAAGAGGATAATCCTAATAACAGCGCAAAATCTCCCTGCTCAGAATCTGGTTCCGCTAAATCATCTCCCAGAGGAAATGCATCTTTACTTCACCTTCTCGTGATGAAGAACACGATACTTCTTCATTGTACGTACATTATGTTCTTGCAGATCACGGTGTTCTGGTCCATTTTATAGTAGAGGAGCTAAAGCTCGAGTGCCTGTTCCACTTAATATAAGGCGCTATTTAATTTCCTGTTGTAATGTTGAATAAATGAAAGCCTTTCGTCGGCCATTTTTCAACTTGAGAAAGCACTGTTGGATTCCCACTCTGGTGTGAGGGAAATGAATGCGTTGCCCTGGTTGAAGAGAGACAAGAGGCCGTCATGTTTCCTAACTCGAGATGGATGATGTGCAGGTCTTTATTCCTTGTATTTCCACATCCAACTTCGTAATTTTTTAGGCATGCGAAGCTGAAGCTTCATCCCTCATTATGCTGTTTTTGCGTCTATGCATGACATTAATTTTATATCTATGTAGTATTGATGTTCCGCATAAATTTTGAGAAATTGTGCTCGCAGATCCTTGTCCAGTAATTTAAGACACTAATTCTGCATCGGACGGTTGGCCGACAGTAGCGCAAATGTTAATCTCGCTGCTGGTGCTTGTTTCTGCGCTTGTGTGCTTGCTGTTCTTCAATAATTGACGTGCTTTGTGCCGAGCCGTAACCTGAAAGCCTAGTAATCTCCTACACATCAGTACGCTTTGCGCACTATCCAGCAGCTGCAACGAGCATATCGGGCTTGTGAAACCTTAGCATTGAAGACTGCGGCTTTCTTTTTGTGGAAATCTTTTGTTGAATTAAAATACTACGAAAATAAAATATGATGAACGCTATTTCCGGCCATCCTTCGCTTGACAACTTCTGCCCATGCCAACGAAAATATTTCATTGTTGTCAAAAACCATTCTTTCAATATCTAATTCTCAAGTTCTTATTCCTGGTATTTTAGTTTTTCTATTCTTAGCATATTATTGATCATTCAAGGGTGCGAGGGAAGAGTAGGTTAATACGCTATTCAATAAATGATCTGCTATTCAGCAAACCTAAGTGAAATATATTGTGAGATTTTAGAGCTGCATATCAACGGGTAAGAACGCTTCTCAGACATTTGATAGTTCACAAAAATTTGAAAGTCTACGTTCTTGAATAAGTATTGTTGTTTCAGAATAGTACATAAAATTCGGCCCATGTCTATTGACTTGGCAATTTAGTTTGCTTCTCTTGAATTTCTTTCTTCGTGTCTTTTGTGGGATAGGCTTCCTGCCTTTGTGAAGCTTGCTGCCTTGATTGGAAACGAGAGCGGCTTTGGTGAAAACCATGGGTTTTAACTCTCATTCAGACGCTGGAGGCTGCATTGCATGTTTCGAAACTGGGTATTTTCTTTTCCCTTCACCTTACCATTTTGCTCGCCTTGAGATAACATTTTCTTCATCTATTTCATTGAAGCAATCGTTGCGCTCTAAAATCGACATTATGTTAATCCTCCGATGTGATAGCAAATATTGGTTTATCCCCTTAGAATTCTTGTTGTTCGCAAAGAGTAATGTTCTAACAGAAGAAGAAGCTGCTCACCTCCGGAGTTTACGAGATGTAGATGATGACTGGATGGTCATCTCTTCTACGGGTCTGAACATTCCAATCTAACTTGGCAATCGAATTAATGGCGATTTCCATATTTTGATGTGCATGGAACGAGACTTCACGGGCATGAAAATTAAAGCTAATTTCAAGAGAATTTCTGTTAACAAAAGAAATACTGACAAGGAAAATCTTTAGTGCAGAATTATTAAATATTCTTCCGAAATGAACTCCCGCTCGAGTGACAGAACATACAATACGAGTTCTACTGGCCGTCGAACATCCGTGGGGGATTAATGATTGTAAATTCTTCTGAGAACGGATTGCATGGACACAGGTTTTGAAATTGTGCTGAATTGTTTTCAACCAAAATGTTAGTGCTTGCTTCCAAGTAAAGTAATTTTCTCTGTCTGAACTAGTGAAGCTTATATTGAGTACTCACGGATTTTGTGGTGTACCATATCTCCGCGACTGAACGATACACCACTGTAATGAAGTGTATTAAAAATGGACATGTGTGCTCTTTATACTCCAAAAATGAGCTACTTGAATGATGAGGTAATTTGAGTACAATACCGACGAGTATGAATCAATCAAAAGCTTGCAAATACTTAAGCATTATCTTTATCAGTTTTCCATCCTTAATTTCATGTATAAAGACATGCGCAGAAGGGAGCTGTGAAGAACCCGTTTCCGTGCTTTAATGTTGATTGTATCAACACCTCTCATTATTTGTATAGTTCATGTATAAAATGTTGAATAACGAAAGCGGTAGAGGTTTCAGATGACAACGTGCACAGACTGAGCATCGTGATCAAACAAACCTAAATGGAAATAAATTAACATTTTCTAATTATTAAAAAGTAGATCTTGATGCAGTTTCCACTTAAGTGAAACCTAAACTTGGTAGAGTTCGATCCTGCTGGAATCAGTGAGGAAATTTCACACAACGCTTTAATAACAAATTTTCAATCTCTATTTTTATCAAAGTATTGATGACACTAAGTAATCGCGGAAAATTTATTCTGCTCCGTAATTCAATTCGATCTCGTAATTCCCCACGTAGTGAAATGAATCCAAAGTATACCATAGAAAACACATTTGGCTCATTTGTACTATTGATGTAAACTTTGAGTGTTGATTTTTGTGCAAGCCCAATAATTGATAAGTCTAGTGGGTGACTAGGTTACATTTTTTAGGCTAAAAATACTTGTACGCCTCATGATAGCGCTGATGACAGGATGGTCTTAGAAGTTGCTGAACTTATGCGGGCCCACTATGGTAGCATTGCATTAGGCTCGAGAAACGATCTCAGCTTTAGGCATCACAAGCAGTCAATAAAGTGTTTAAAAATAATTTGAATATCTGCACGTAGGATGTAGTAGTGCTAAGACATAGCCGCTAAAAATAGCATTGTTAAATAAAGGACAAGGCCGTGAGTTGGACAGCGCCGTTATGCAGACGCAGTTTTAAGAGAGGCGTTCGCCTCACTGGCGATATAGCCGGTCGGGGAAAGCTAACCGTGCTGGTTTCCATTACAGTCAGTCATTGAATTCCAACAGACAGCGAATGTTGCAGCGGAATAAGAGAAGAGGTAGAGTTGCAGGTGCTGAACGATTTAATTAACTAAATAGGAAGCTTCTCGTAGATGTGATTCTTCTCAAGCACTTCTTTCAAATCCGCCTCACACGAGTAGCTATTCGTGTAATTTGCAACGCCGCGCATTATCATCAACAAGTAATTGGCTGCGGTCTTGACGCCTGCTGCACTCAATTTTCTCAGTGAAGGCAAGTCCAAATTAAACGAAGTTAAAGGAACACTGAATTCTTAAAAACAGTAACCGTAGACTTGAAGCTCATAATTTTTACCTGATTACAGAAAAACATGTTTGACATTATAATCCATTTTTTGATACTTGGGGTGTTTGCTATGAAATATTTTAAAGCCTTGTTTTTAGTTGAATTCAGATTTATAGATGCTGTTACGGGCTTACAGCTAGGGCACCCTTATTTGCATTTGTAGCACGACTGGTGTTCACCGACATTAATACGCCTGAAAGGTCCTATGTAGCAGTTCGAACGTTTTCTTTAGTCGTCATAATTCGAGATCGAATTTTAAAACCTTATCATACCTACAGATATTTTTGGCTATGGAACGCTAGTGGTAAAGCATGGTAAAAAAGCACCCAGCCAGTCGCCAAGGAAAGGCCGGCCTTGGCACGAGTAGGTCGTATTTCTTGAGATTATTTGCTATTGTGATTATGGCAGTCCATTTTAAAGCTGCTGGTACCAGCGAAGGCTCTTTCGGCCCCGGCTCCATGACGCAGCGTGGCTGCTCGTATAATCCCGTCAAAATACCAGCCACATCGCGACATGAATACGGCAGCTGGTGGTGCATCGGAGCTGAAGCGGCCTAGCGAATATTGGACCCTAGCTCGCCGCGCACCTTTTAGGTGAGACCGAACGTCGAACTACGGCACTTCGAGCGTTTACCTGAGAGATGTTGTTCGGACTCGCCTGCAGCTCATTTCGCGGATATTCACACGCTTGCTCCACCTCCCTGATCCCAATTTACTGGTGCAATTGTTGGGTCGGTTCATGGACTTCCTAAAGATATGAATTTTGAGAGCTGGTTTGTTAGCTGACGCCAGCAGTGAGAACTCGTCTCGAGGCCTACACTGCGGAGCTGGATTATTTGCCATCG
This sequence comes from Platorchestia sp. MABIK, assembly GCA_014220935.1. Lineage (NCBI taxonomy): Eukaryota > Metazoa > Arthropoda > Malacostraca > Amphipoda > Talitridae > Platorchestia > Platorchestia sp. MABIK. The sequence goes on from JACJUY010000332.1 coordinate 36,344, forward strand.
TTTATGGACTGCAGATGAGATCCTAAATAATTATTCTGATGTTTAGTTTTAAATGATTTGAGCTAAGTTTTTTGTTTAACCTCGCAATTTTAAATATCTCTTCTACAAATTAATTCATTTGGGATCTATCTTGGGGGAACCTTGGCATTGAGGGATATTCAAGTTAAAGGAACAGTATATGTAGTTCGATTGCATTTATTATGCATCAGAAAGCTACTGCAACGCGAGCTTACGCACATTGGGTGATAAAACCGTACATATAACACATGTAATCGTTAACGTAAGTTAAATACATTTTTGATGGATTTTTACTAACCGAGAATGGTACTACATATTCGGCGGGATAGTCATTTATCCGTTTTTTTACACCTATTTATTTCTTCAATAATTCTATTTGTCCTTAACATGCATAAATTTCATAGCTTTTCGAATTCATTTTTAAATTTCTCAGGCTAATAGTTCAAAATCGTCAAACAATGACGTTCTTTTCCATTTCACCATATAATTATTGTGGAACAGATCTAGAAATTATTCGATGAGGGCTTCCGGCCGGTTCTAGCGATAATTTTCGTTCGATATCCAGCGATAATTCTCGTTTGTTATCCAGCGATAATTCTCGTTTATTATCCAGCGATAATTCTCGTTTGTTATCCAGCGATAATTCTCGTTTGTTATCCAGCGATAATTCTCGTTTGTTATCCAGCGATAATTCTCGTTTGTTATCCAGCGATAATTCTCGTTTGTTATCCAGCGATAATTCTCGTTTGTTATCCAGCTATAATTCTCGTTCGTTATCCAGCTATAATTCTCGTTCGTTATCCAGCGATAATTCTCGTTTGTTATCCAGCGATAATTCTCGTTTGTTATCCAGCGATAATTCTCGTTTGTTATCCAGCGATAATTCTCGTTTGTTATCCAGCGAAAATTCTCTTTTGTTATCCAGCGATAGTTCTCTTTTGCTATCTAGCGATAATTCTCGTTCGTTATCCAGCGATAATTCTCGTTTGTTCTCCAGCGATAATTCTCGTTTGTTCTCCAGCGATAATTCTCGTTTGTTATCCAGCGACAATTCTCTTTTGTTATCTAGCTATAATTCTCGTTCGTTATCCAGCGATAATTCTCGTTTGTTATCCAGCGATAATTCTCTTTTGTTATCTAGCTATAATTCTCGTTCGTTATCCAACGATAATTCTCGTTCGTTATTCAGCGATAATTCTCGTTTGTTATCCAGCAATAATTCTCGTTTGTTATCTAGCTATAATTCTCGTTCGTTATCTAGCGATAATTCTCGTTTGTTATCCAGCGAAAATTCCCTTTTGTTATCTAGCTAAAGTTCTCGTTCGGAATCCAGCGATGATTCTCGTGCTGGTTTCCATTACAGTCGGTCATTGAATTCGAACAGACAGCGAATGTTGCAGCGGAATAAGAGAAGAGGTAGAATTACAGGTGCTGAACGATTTAATTAACTAAATAGGAAGCTTCTCGTAGATGTGATTCTTCGCAAGCACTTCTCTTTCAAATCCGCCTCACACGAGTAGCTGTTCGTGTAATTTGCAATTGTAATTTGCAAAAGCCAAAGGTTACCCAGCGATAATTCTCATTCGTTCCCCAGCGATAATTCTCGTTCGTTATCCAGCTATAATTCTCGCTCGTTATCCAGCTATAATTCTCGCTCGACGAGTACAGTCGCAGTGCCGACTGCCTTTGAGACCGAGGACGACCACATAGCGGCCGAGAACCGACAATCTCTGAGACGCGACCTCGCTCGATACGCCCGAGACCAGCGGCGGTTGGGACTCTCCGTGACGGACGACGCTGGAGAATGGGTCGAATTGTCCTCATTACTCCTGTTAACTTTTGAAGCAAATCCAAGCACTGGCGATCACTTCCCTAGACAAGTCCTTGAAGTTTTCGTAAAGAGCAATTTAGGATTTTCTGCTTAACAAACGAAAGAGCTCACACTTTGAACGCGGATACAAAGACCTATTGTGATTAATTTAAGTTTTAAGTTCGATTTCCAGCCATTTCCCAACAAATGGAATGCTTGAATGCCTCCACATGTTAACGCTTGTAGCTGGCGTGAACTCGTTTCATGTTACTACGAAATTTGTGGAAGTTTTGAAGAGAGTAAGATTCTGCGTGAGAAAAATTTATGCAGTCGCTGAAAATTTGCCAGAGAAACTATCATTGCATTCAGATTCTCACCGCGTGCAATTGTCATTTCGGTTGAACGTCATTTACATCTCACGTCTTAGGTTGCAGTAAAACAGACAGCCTTTTAAATTTATCAGAATGCTTTCCAACATTTAGAAACATTCCATTTGTTGAGCATCGATGCTAATAGTGTGTTAAAATGACAACTGCTTTAAATTTAATTTTTCCTTCACTATATTAGATTAAGAAATTTGTGGGGTTGAGTACAGTCGCAGTAAATTTAAGTATCGAGTGTTACTTTACGCATATGAATAAAACAATGACATTTCAGCTATACCTCGCATATTTTTGTCAGATTTTTAAACAATTCATGCTGCGAACGTTTCGCTGTTACCTGACTATACTACACGCTGTGGTCATTTTCGGTAAAATAGCCAATTTTAAATTAAAAGAAAAAGAATATTTAGCAGCCCAAGAGGGCTGCCCCATACTCAGTGTTCGAGTATTAGTTAGAACACGCTTAAGCTTGATACTTTTGGGTAGAAAGAAAGCACGTGAGGCAGTCCCGAAGCAGCAGAACTTTCGTTGCCATCTGTAGCGATGCAATAGTTTAATTTGTTGAAAATCTAATAATATGTGAAAACCAGTGAATCGAAAATCAGTTATATCAAAAGTGACCATCTTAAAATCCATAATCACTGAAAAACCCATTATCTGAAATATGTTATTTCTGAAAATCAGTAACCTGAAAATCCTGGAACACTTACCCTTAGGTAAGTGTTCAATTTGTTAAGAAAAGTTTTGTATCGTTTTGTTACGAAAAGTTTTTTTTTAGTTCACTGCTATCCTGTTTTTCAGCACCGACTACATTCTTTTTCAACTTTGACCTTGTTTCATAAACTTTTTCTCAACTTATTGCCTCTAGTCCCCTTGTGCATAAAATCCGTGTTCCGTTAACTCCAAACTAAATGGTGCCTTCCTCCTTCCTTTCTTTGAAACGCCTTCGTTGCAGTTGGAGAGGCTTAAACTAGCATCAAATCTAATAATTTGATCGTTCACCCAGACACGTGTTGAGGTGTAAGCTTTCCATGTCACAGCTTGGCCACCACAGAGTCGGGCTAAAAGCTGGCCACGAAGTGTTCATTTACTCGAGATATTTCTGCGATCGACTAAGTGATTGGTTCCACTTCAGAAGAACAATAATTTACGCTTCATGCATCGACCATCGTCCAGTTATTTGGAGAGAAACGGCGCACTGGTGTTAGTTGAATTTATACATGTAATTCTTTTGGCTAAATAATCTTGATTATATTGGCTTTTACTGTACCTAGTCCTAAATTTTATAAGTGAAAATGCGTCCATGAAATTTTCTTCTTTTTTGTGATTAGGAAAGGATAAATAATCAGCGGTAAAATAGAAAAGCCGAACAGCAGACCTCGAATTTAACCGAACGAATGCCCCGCAATAGATTCGAAAATCATTTTATTTAAATTAATTTAAATCGATAAAATAGCTTAAATACTTCTTTAAAGCTTTCGTGAAAAAAATGTTGTTTCTTTTTTTTAAAATGCTATTCTGAAAGATAGACTGCGAATTCCAGTTATGCTTCTCAACGCTTACTCTTCATCACTGCTGCAGTCGGAACATTTGGTTAATTATTGCTACAGTCGGAACATTTGGTAAATTCAGTCAAGGTAGTAAAATCGATACAATGAATTGAAATTTGAATACCTTGGTTCCGGGTCTTTAACATTTCCAATTTTGTAAACCTCTCTGAAGAGTATGAACAGGATCGACATTGCGGAGACATATACCTAGTAATAGGTGAGCACCTTTGGTTATGAGTAATGACTGTGAAATTGTTCGTACTTTGTATGTTTCATTACTCTCAAGAATGTTGGAAGTCACATAAAACATTGAAACGGGATGAACATTTTTAATGCGGATAAAAATTATGAAAGATATTTTCAACTTTGCTTTAATTGTTATAACATGTTGAGGAAAGGTTTATTAGTTTCGTAAGCAATAGATGAAAATGAGTTGGCTATAACCTTCTTACCTTTTAAATTTTTCGAGAATTTTTACTCTTTCACTCGCCATGTCTGCAAAATGAGCAGACTTCTCTTTTCAGAATCTATTTCACTTACCTTCAGTATTTTTATAATACCCGATCTTTTATTTCAGTGTGCAACTTGAATCAGAATTCATCAATTATTACCTTTCATATTCGAAAAGAGCTCAAGTGATCCAGACCGGCTGAAGGTTTTGTTAAAATCATTTCCAGTAATTAATAAGTTGGTTGTCGGGCAATAAAGAAAAACATTTTAAAATCTACGATTTTTTTGCGAAATTTCAATAACAATTATGTTTTTCTCGAGTTAGACCCCAGTTATTAGACATCTCGAATGTGGAGAGATGAAAATGACAGTATTCTTTAATTTCTTTTACGTCCTATCTTGCCAGGCACACATGTTTTCAATTAAAAGTTCAAATAATTTATTTGTGAGTGGTTCAGATTATTATTGGAAAACTGGTCTCTCTAATTGATTAATTTTAGTTATTTAAGTTTAAATTAATTTTTTGAGTTTCTTTAGCCTCAATCTGTAATTTTTTGATGTTTTCTGACCTATGAACAACCTTTCTGTGAACTTTTGTAATCGAGATCTGGTTTTTAAGAGAATATTAATGGTCTCTTTTCTTACCTCATGTACATAGTTTTAAAAAGTTTACTCTCCGTTCTTATAAAACGCGTTGTACTTCGTCTCCTTAATATTTTTAGAGCTTTTTAAACAAAAGTTTAAAGGAATTCTCGAATTACAATCGACCATACATGAAAGCTAGTTCATTTAACTGATTTGAACATCATTGACTTCGAAGTGAATAATAAAGCTACTTTAATCAGTATGATGTCCTAAATAAGATATTGCTTCGTTCAATTTAGTGTAAATCTTTCATTGTTCCACTCCACGACGTTTTTTCCATCGAATCAATTTAATCTATTCTTGTGCCAGAGAAAGCATTGATTTATTCAGTTAATTCTTGTTACCACAACGTTCTCCTCAAGTTTGGAGTTCAAGTTTTGGAAGTTTACGGAAAATAGTCGTTTTCTCCGAAAATTTTTATAAAATCTAAAATTTCTAATTACTTTTTTATCTTTTTAGACTGGCACATGGTTCAGAAAATCCTAGCACACGAAAATGCATCGCCTGTGGTAACTTGTTTAGGGAAATCGGAGAGTTGAATCATATTCGAACCGTTGATTTTTTATTTAAAATTAACTAACTATCCTTAGAATTTGGGACTGAGAAATAATTTTCTTCAGAAACCTCAGAATATGTGTCTTTTTCTTTGAATTTTAAGATACTCTCTGTTTATGCGCGTTATCAATAACTATAGTAAGGGATGGGTAAAATTTTAGCGAGATGATTCCGACCTGAGAATGAAGATAAAGACCCTAAGTGTCTCCTAATGATTGATGATGCAAGCCGATGGCACACACGCATTTGAGAGTCGGTTTTCAGACAAATAGCTCCTTTGAGAGAGATAAGTATTCCATTTATTGGAATTAGTGCGCCCACGGGGGAAAGGTGAGGTCCCGAACTGGTCTTTCTCAAGCCTGTCTTTTGCTGAAATCAAATAGACTATATGCTATGCTTGTCGCGGATCACCTTTTTTGGGTTGGCTGCTGTCTTTTTTCAGCACCCAGTCCTCTCTCGTTCATCCCGAACTGGTGGATACTCAAGCCTGTCTTTTGCTGAAATCAAATAGATTGCATTGTTTGCTTGTCTGCTTGCCGCGGATCACCTTTTTTGGGTTGGCTGCTATCTTTTTCAGCACCCAGTCCTCTCTTGTTCAATTTGTATTTGATTTAATTAACTTCTCCTTCCAATATTGATGGTTCTGTGCGCAGAATGTGGGGACATACTTAGCTCAAAATTTTCTGCTCCCTAAATTACATACTAAATGATTCTTTTCTAATGAACTCCTTTGTTATGCTTATGGAGGCTTAAATTAACTTACCTGACCTGGTCGGCGGCTCGTAAACCTTTTCGACGTCATTGCATGAATCTTTCTTCCATACGTTTTTCCTTTGCAAAATGTTTTCTTGAATTTTTCTTTGTCTTTGACAAATCTACTCTGGTTTTTACGTCAATCAACTCAAATTTCTCAAGAAAACGAAAAAACATTTAGTTGCAAATGAGATAGATGATATAACTCAAATTAATGAGTGAATTCAATTCCCGAGAGCCATGATGAATCGTTTTAGAATTTTTGACCCCAAGCTTTCTTTTGCGATTCCACTGAATTTTCCACCTTTATGAAAACATGACACTGTATGTTTGGATGTTCTCACAAAATGTGCTTTTTTCTGCTCTCTCCCCATTCATGATTTATTCGACATGGGTTCTTTGTGGATAATATTTTGAAAATGATGGATAATTTCTGCGGGAAATTCGGTGTACCGTAATTGGAGTCGACGTTTCCGATTTTCCGTACCCGATTTTCAGTTATGAATTCTGGTTCTTTCAAAGGATTCGAAGCCTGTGGGAATTATTATAGACGTTTTATTAGAAGGTCTTAACATTTTGAAAGGTAATGCTTTTAGCTGTTTTCTTTCAACGGTGTTGAATTTCATGCTATTTTCATCGATTTATAATGACTGGATAATATTCGTGAAATAGGCCTCTTAGAATTTGAACACAACTGTTCAGTTTGGACACGTGGTAATATTTGTGTACTCCAGTTTTCAATATTCAGTTGAACTATTCAATAACTTGTCTTTTTATTTGCTTTCTGCGCTGGGCTTTTGAATTCCATTCTTGCGCATATTTATTCATAAAATTAAATTTTTCACTTATTTGAATGTCAAAAATAATGAATTACAAAAAAGTTATTTAAACAAGGCTTTAACTTTTTCACTAGTTTTTCCCCTGTATGAATCCTCGAGTGCAAATACTAAAGATTCCAATTCCAGTTAACGTGCAGTGCCATCTTTGATCTTGTGTGTTTGTCAACTAAATAAGCTGACCTATAATTATCAATCACAGATGCCGTCATTCTTCAGTTATAATCGTCAAAATCTTAACTCTTCTAGGGCAGCAACTGTGTTATTTATTTGTGAATGAAAAGTGCAAGTTTCATGCAATGCAGTCCAAGCATGTAATTTATTTCAAGATTTTAACAAACATGAGTGCTTTTTATCCCCTAAATCAAATGAATAAATTAAAGAAAAACGCCTTCCGGTTGATCAAAATGCCTTGTGGTTCTTCTTTTTGTTGAATTTGAATGGGTTTTGGTTTTGTTAATAACTATCTTTGCTTGATGCATTTTTATGTTCTGATTCTTTCTCCTTTAACATCCATTTTGCTTCATGACCTTCATTAATCTTGTTGTTTCTCAGTGCGGGTGTGAGTTGGAGAGGCCTAAAGTAACTGATAATCTACAATCTTTAGGCTTTTTCCTAACTTCTGAACATAGGCAAAAAAAATGTCAAATCTAATTATAAGAAGCGTACAATTTTTTGTAAAATATTACAGAAAAGTGCATTGTACTAATGAAACAGGGATTGAAAATGAAAAAAAAGACCACTAATTACAAGCGAAACACCGATAGCATGTAGTTTAAAATGGATTTATCTTTCAAAAGGAACATTGATTGCAAGATGTAGAGATTCATTGCTAGACGTTGAAGGAATAACTTTAAAATCATCTGACCGAACCGGCAAGTAACCTCTCTCCGCAGTTTAGCAAGCAGCAGAATAAGAAGTTGTAGAAAGATTTTGCTTGGCCCTAAAAATCCTGCTTATCTTCAAAGCTTTATTAATGTTTGTCTGTCAATGGATTTACATTTAATAAAGTTGAAAACTGCTATAAACTGATGAACTCAGACGCTCAAAATAGTGTAGTTGTTGATGGTACTATTATTGTAAATCGTAATTTAGGAGATTCAAATGATATCTCCTAGCCAGAATTTTAAGTAAGCTAAAGCAACTGTGCCAACGTACCTGGCAATGTTTTGGGGCTTCAGTGCAAAAATTTGTCCCGCCTTCAAAATCCTTTTCAAAATTTGGGTAGTTAAATCCTCATTGTTAAATCCGTAAACCTAATATTTCCCTAGTCTAATTCTAAACAGTTCGACTTGCGACGTGGGAATATAAATAAACATTTGTATATTTGTATGAATGTATTGGGTTCGCCAAAAAGATCGTTCGTTTTTTTGAATGTCATCTTTCCCACCTTCAAAAGATCGTTTTTATATTCCTATTCTCCAAATCCTGTATTCGGTACAACGAGCATGTTTACGTCAGGGTGTAACAAGCCTCCAAGTAGAGAAGTCCTGACATTTTGTTTGCATTCATGCCCTTGAAGTGGTGGACCAACCAGAGTACTAGTAACATCGAATGCTTTTTTACTTCAGAAATGGAAATAAAGCAACATAATCTTCCCCATACTCACGGCAAATGTTTCTGCAAGTTTCTGTTACTTTCTTTCCTTTTCTGAAATAAACAAAGCTTTAGAGGTCAGTAGTGGTCTGCTTGGTCCACTTTTCAAGGGCATGAATGCAAAAAAAATGTTAGAACTTCTCTACTTGGAGGCATATTACACCTCGACGTAAACATGCTCGCTGTACCAAATACATGATTTAGAAAATGAGAATATGAAAACGGTCTTTAGAAGGTCTGAAAGATGGCATTCAAAAAACGAACGAACTTTTTGACCAACCCAATATTTAAGTCCATCTTAACCCATTGGTGTTTACAGTACGAAAGTGGTGTGTAGCGGCCACGTCGTTTGGAGCTACTAAGTTTGCAGCTTTAAATATTTTGCTTGGAATACCAGCAGACACTAAAGAAAGGAAATATTTTTTTTTACATATTACCTACCAATTACTGTCTTGATCAACAGCAGTAATTAAGATCGGGCCCTAAAACGAATAATTTGAAATTACTGATACTTTTTTGAAGAAGCTTTAAGTGTGAAAAAAATCCATTTTTTTTTCGAGAGTAGGTACAAAATTTCGCATATTTGTGATTTTCGAATTGATTAAGTTGTTTATTGAGTATTCAAGTTATGTCTCTCTGCTACTTTGTTTTGCTACGGTATTCATCATTTCAAAACTTCAAAATTAGAAATGTTGAACTTCCAAAATGTCAGTATTTAACCTTTGCTTTCGCTGAGCAGTTTTTACTTGATAGTCCTATTCTTATGAGTAACTCCGTATACGCTCTCATATATAAGATAGAACTGTATTTTCATGTAGTTGTATATATAAATTTGTATTTCATCGTACAAGCTATTCGTTACCATGTGTGAGGGCCCGAGCTGAGAGTTGGTAGGCCTTCTTTTTGTTGAAATAAAATATTTTTTGCCATGTTAAGGACCACCTTTTTCGGTTCACTGTTGTCCTGTTTTTCAGCATCTACTACTTCTTCAACTTTTATCTTGTTTCATGAACTTCTTTCCCAACTTACTGTTTCTATCACCCTTCTGCATAGATTCCGCATTCCCTAATATCCATACTAAATGGTGCCTTCCTCCTTCCTCTCTTCGATACGCTATTTTTTGTAGCGGTTAGGGAGGCTTAAACTGACATATAATCTAAGCTATTCGTTACCAGCATCGGACTAAGGAATGCTCTACAAACCAGTTTCACGATTAGAGTGTCTGCTCTTAAATTTTGCAAGAAACCAAAAGTTTATTTTCTTTCACTAGAAAACGCATTCGAGAACATGAATTAAGCTTGTGACTTGCCTAATGTTCCACCGATATATCATTAAATATTCGATGAATTTGACAACCCGTGGCTTCTTAATGAGCAAACTACGAACTGCTCAGACTGTAGCGCAGATTATTCCGCTAATTTATCTTTCATTCAATATTAAAATCGATGATTCTTCCTCTTGCTCGCGATGGGATTTCATCGACGACTTCTCAATCGATGACCGCCCTCTGGCGATCGCTCAACTGAAGGTTTTGTTCTCTCCAGCGCCTGCTTCGCATGACCAATATTTACTCGATTGAATTTGCAGTAAATTCTGTCATAGAAAACCATGTAAAATGTTGTCATGGGACCATTTAGTGTTACAATGACATGGCTTGAGGAGGTTATTTTCTTTTAGTGGTTTCCTACCGTTTTGAATACCACGACTAAGCTTCAACAAAATATTTCTCAGTTTGCTATCAGTAATGCGATGAAGCTTCATGAATTCACTTCCGCGTACAGCCATTTGCTCACTACTTAATATTGCTCCCATTAAAGAGGAAACATTCAGGCAAGTGGGAACGAATGCACCGGACACTGCAATTACTCAGGGCTGTTTAATGAATAATGAAGCAGTGCAGATCTCATCCCAGCCATGGAAGATAAATGAAGGTGGAGTAAATGTAGCGGAGCAGATTGACGGTGCACCCGCGACTCCAGCTTGACTGATGGACTTGGACACGGCAGGGCGATGCGAGGCGGCACCTGCAGCTAGTTGTTGCGGACCTCACAGGCTTTTTATTTCATGTCCTTGAACCAGGTTTGCCAGATTGGCCGTTTTCGAGTCGAAATCCCTAGATTTGCTTCATTTTTTACGTGAAATTGGAATCTGAAAAGTATTTCGTATCAGTAGCCATGCAGGACAGCTAGATGCTGAGTGTTTTTTTATGGTTGAATTTCACTTGAAAATTGCTCATCAGAATTTTGGGCAAGGACCAGACAATTTGGCAATTGTGCCATAGATAAAATATTATGGCACTTGTCATTGTTTTACTAATGATCCCTCAACTTATGCAGGTTGAAGCACTTGACCTCATTTTAGAGGGGTTTGACGTACATTAATCGCTCTTTTTATTAAGGTAGAACACGATTTGTTCAGCGTTAAAGGTAGCTTTATTTAACACAGCAGTTTGGTCTCCCATTTCATAACAAGGCTCAATTTCTGGACACATTTCGTTGATTACGGAAAATTTTGTCCATCCGTTGTCGGAATGTTTCAGAAGTTAGGAGCGAATCTCAAATTAGTCTCAAAAGTAACTCAAACTGATCCACGAACAAGATAATTTTGAGTCACTAGATTTTCGTGGGAGACAAAACCATTAGTTTACAAAGTCTCGGCATAATTCTTTGGTAATGCGAATGTTACGCAAAGTTTATGGTAAAGTTTTGAACATTGACTTCACCAGTACATTTTCTTCATTTCCATTTTTAAACTGTTTAGCTTGTCAAATGCAGAGAGTGCAATATCCAAGAATTTCATTTACTTGAGCAATGCTTGCGATAGAAATATTCAAGCCAGTGTTCTGAGCTGTAATTCGAGATATTCATTGCACGCAGCGTTGGTAACTCGTGAGTTTCGCGGCCATGAGTACTAATATCTGGTATAATAACTATTAACAAAGAAGTTATACATTATAATGCTTGCATGGACGGCCTAGGTTTGAGCGCGCCCAATGGACCACAGGGTCGGGTATAGGTTCTTACGTCTATGGGATTTCATACCAATGTGTATGTTTATTTTGAGCAGGATTTCAAATTGCCATACCTCAAGTAACTGAATAAATTTCACAATAAGCGTATTGTTCCCGAAGATTTATTTGTAATAAGATTCAAGAGTACTCATCAGAGTAGATTCTCAGAAAGTGCCTTTGCACTGTGTGCGGTTCTGAGGGGGGGTGTGAAGATCAATGATGAGTTCACCTTTATAACCGTGGCTGTAAAAGCATTTTTCAACTTTTAGTTATGAATGTGTACGTTCGGGCTCGTTTTTTTCCGGGCTTTGGTCATAGTGGCTTGTCTCTCTGTAGGTAGAGCCGACAATTGCTCGCTACGTAGATTTGTTGGTTGTTGGATTTAACGGTACGATGTAAAATTTTTAGCGCGGTCTTTAATTTGAATGGCTTGTGTTATACTTCAAAGTTGTGTTGAAAATTCATAGTGCCGGACGAAATCGGAAAATAGTACTCCTTGTGATAATGTACTTCATTTATATAGACCATTCAACAAAATTTGATAACACTGTTAAATATCGAGGTTGGAACTACGTTATTCTATCTGAATGCATGAAACAAAGAAAAAGTCTTCGTCAAACTGTGTAGTTACTTCAGTGTTCTTTCTGTATGCAGCACATTTTATTTCAACTCAAAGTTTACGTCGGAACAAACTTGTATTGGTCGTGTTTACTGCTATGGCGTCACTCGTACAAGTTCATTGAAAGCTAAGCTTCTATCTTATACTCACTAACATTTCTATTTCTTGGAAAGACTCGAGCAAATTGTCAACTGCTTTCCAAGGCTCCTAAAAGAGCAGCTCGCATGAAAACGACGCGTGACAATCGCTGGCATCGATTTTCCAATACGTGCTTCCAGTTGGTTTACTCGATGCCAGCCACTTAATTTTACGCTAAGCTTTCCCTGGCCTTTTCAGGATTGTCGTCTGAAACGAGGGCGAGCTTTTCGCGTCAGTGCGTAACTGCTTGGCGCCCTCCCGATTATTTGCTGGTGCTGCCAAAAGGTTCTTGTGTTGCATGCTGTGCTGCTTGTCGAGATGAGCGGCTGGTGACTTGTCTTGTGTGTTTTCTATGAATGTCGAGACTTGGCCGTAGGTATTTTCTCTTTTCCATATGCATAAAAGCTGGTGCTTTTTATTGCCATTGGCTATAGAAGAATTGAGATTAATTCAGTGTAAAATCGAAAAGATTCAATGCTTTAAAACCAGATTAAAAATATTCTTCAGTCATTGTTGGCTGTGTTTTCCCCATATTTCGACTCGTATATTCATGATTAAAAAAATTTTTTTATTCTGTATTCACTATTCTAACATTTATTGCGTTCTGAGCGTGAAATAGTTTCTTTAAATTACTTGAGAGTTCGTTCAGCACTGGGTCCTAGTTTACTTGAGGAGAATGGGTTTGTGTAGTTAATCGATGGCATAGCCGTTGCAAGCTCCATTTGAGCAACATGAAATTTTGGACGGCTTAGTGTGGCGAAAAATCCCCTTTCACTATTCTGTTCATTGCCTTATGTACGATTCGCCTGACATTTTTCACTGCTCGCTTATCACCTTGAATTCAAAACTAATTCACCCTTCCTAATGAGCTACTCGGACTGCTTACAGTCCTGTCAGGGTATCGTTATGGCTTGTATTCTTACCCATGACATCAGCATCCCAAAATTTCTAAATTCGTCGATACCTTTTGCCAGAGAAGACTCCCCGTTTCAATCCCTCGTTTCATTTCCCTAGCTGATCTGTGCTGCTTATCTGGATCATCGAGCTCACGTGACTGATCCTGTTACCCTATTCATTTAAAAAATATTTCCACTGTCTGAGAAAAACAGTCATTGTTGCAAGGTTTTTGCCGTCATGATTTTGCCCTAATCTGGAATTAAACCAGAGTTTTTCTTGATCTCATAGCGAATTTAAAATGTACTAATTGCAAAAATTTTTTACAAAACGTCACTATTTCGTTGGGGTCTTGTGGCATAGGTATTATTGTTAGAACTGAGAACTAATAAGAGAACTGAAACATGTTCGTTAGGTGTGGTATCGGCAGCTTCAAAAGTAAGGTTTGTGTAAAGCAATTAGCGGTAACTCCCCCACTCTGGGCGTTGAGCATCATTGCGTGTTCTAAAGATATGGAACGGGTCTCGTTTGAAGACATGTTGACGTACCGTAATTGTGTACCGGAAACTAGGCTGGAAAGTAAAATTCTAAGCCATATCAGAGGTCGTTGGCATTGCTTGCTCTCTTTTACCTCAAGCTATTTTGTGGGATTTAAATTTTTGTTCAAAATCATGCGCAATTTTTCCATTCCAGCCAATAATTAACGTTCAAAAGCATGTTATATCTTCTAAAATGTACCAAACAAGCCCGAGCGTTGCCGCACGTTACGTATTCCGTTTTATCCTTCGATATTTTTTGTAACTAAATCAGTTAATAAAAAGCTCTAACGAATTTCACCAATTCTTAATTCTAAATCATCAAACAATTTTCGATTGCAGGAAATGAAAGTTTTTCTGACATTAGCTCTGGCATCCATATTGCATCTTTTTTATATTTTATGGATGAATATTTACCTTATGGCCAGACTTTAGCTGGCCTTTTCGCTTTGCGTTAGTTAGGCATACCTTGAGTAGTGAAATGAGTTTCTTGGTTCGACGTGTTGCTTTGCTTGACGTGACAAATTCCAGTCTACATTGTAGTCTTTGTGGGATAACGAGCAAGTGCAGAAATCTAAATCTAGCTAATGAATTTTGTTTATACAGACCATCAATCTATGAATCAGAAATAAAAGTTGAACCCTTCTGTGGAAAACCTTTATTCGTCGAGTTTACTCACGAGTTTTGAGGCACCCATTTTCCTTGTCAAATTCTTGTCTTGGAATATCACGGCCTGGCACTGGTTCAAGACCAACTGTTGCTCCAAGTGGCTTGGCAACCTTCTCGAGCCCAGAAGAAGAAACATTGGTGGCTGGTTTTTGTCTTGCCCCGTCGCACGACTAGACTTCCTGTTGCTCAAGAGCTCTCTGGTGCAAACGATGAAAGTTCTCATGATTTCTTTTATCAGAAAGCTGGCTATTTTTAACCTTTGTTTCTCTTACGTTGAGGCTCATTTGATGCTGTCAAAGTCCCGGTATACTTGCTCGTTCATGAGGCTTAGAATAATTGTTTCCATCTGAAGTTATAAGAGCGATTTCATTTGTTCCAATCATGGTTGTTGGCTTGCGTGGAGTGGCTCAACTTAACCCAGATTTTATTGGTGTGTAGGATTTCTATGGCTTTGTGAATGGGCATTTGATAATTTGATTCGCATTTTATCTACCTTTTTCTTTGTCTTTTGATGGTCCTACTAACTCGCCCGCTTCCGAGTAAAATTCAAATTTCTACTTACTCTAGCAAATAATATACTTATATTTCTTACTTGAGTAAATCAGAGCATTCCCTGTTTCCAAATATAACCCTTATCAACTATTAGTTTGACTAACGAGTGCGCCGAGTAGTCGTTCAGTATGTTCAATTTGAGGGGGTTAAACAATAAATACCATTAAGTGGAATCACTTCTCGTGTAGTCGAATTTACATGGTGAATAAATAAAAAATTACCCCCCTGACTCGTACTATTCGAGTCGCTTCAAAATTGAGCACTGAGAAACGTTCTTAACTATTTATCTTTTTATTAACCGTCCGATTCTGATACGGCATTTGGGATATTGCAGCAAAATAAAAATCCTTCTTCAGTTGAAGTTCAAAACTTGAATAAATTTAACAGTAGTTTTGAAGAAATAGAAAACGGAAATTCCTCGAAGAGCATCATTCATTTAATGGCAGAAACCAAGTTCCTCGACCGAGAGGAAAACACCCATTCGAGGGAAAAGCAATTGCACTGATTGTAGAGGACGGCCAGGTAAGAGGGCAGTTTGGATGCTGGGACGTGAATGTTAGGAGCCTTTCGGTCGCAATGTAGGGTCAGGTTAAAAAGCTGCCATAAAGCGATCGCTCTATGACTATAGCGGAGGCCGCTGAAAGCTGGTCTTCTCATTCCTCTCAATAAATGCGAGCGACGACATCGTAACAGTTAAACTTGAGGCCCTCTATCGCTTGCTCATCGCAGCGTAAGGAAAACTCCATTACAGTCTCGCAGGTTCCCATTAGGCATCGAAAATATAGCTCCGGCAGCTGCAACCTCGCTCACGGGAGCCTCTTCTAAAAAAACCTCTGCCAACAGCCAGATAGACTGGAGAACTTTGCCGCTTGATGGCGCCTGATGATCTCGAGACACAGCCTTGCATCGCCATCGCTCAAGCTCAAGGCCAACCGTGGCTGCTCTCCTCGGTCTTTCTTAGACATTTCCGAGAAGAAATTCTGAAGTATTCCGTTCGTTTTCAAAGTTGAGCCATCGTTGAATTTTGAATTTGGATTTTCCTTTTGTTTCCGAAGTTTGTTCTTCGAGGTACAGACATTTTATAAATAAATTGCTGTCCTAGCAGCAATGATATGAATTTCATTGTTCCCGTCGATCTCGATGCATCTTTGGAAGATTTCTCACAAGTCGTAGAGAGAGTTTTTCGTTCTCACGAATAGAGTTCCACAAACTTGTTCCGTTTGTTCTGAAGTTGCTTGACACACATCGCGCTGAAGTCCCTCGAAGCGCAAACGATAGCTAGCTTGCTACTTGAGGCTGGAGGCAATAAAAACTTGCGTCAGATCGCTTTCTATGACGGACACCCTTCTCTCATGCCGGACACCCTTCTCTCATGCCGGACACCCTTCTCTCATGCCGGACACCCTTCTCTCATGCCGGACACCCTTCTCTCATTCCAATCACTTTTCCCTCACGTAGCCAGATATCCTTCACTTCCAGAGTTCCGCTCCGCTACGATAGAGGAAAGGTGACAAGTTTATTCGACAACTCGGCTTTGGGTCTCAGATTACCGAGCTGCGGCTAATGGACTACCACGATGCTATTCACGGGCTCACTTTATGTGATGCATGGCACGGCGCTCCCTCAAGCGATGTGCAGGAATCATTCATGACAAACCTTGTTTGCTACGTGAAAGGTTCGAAGTTACTCACGTTCCTTTCATATAGCTGGAAGTTTACTGGTCGGCTAAACAAGATATATCTAGTGTACTGAATGAAAGGTTTTAGCCGATCTAGAACGCATTTAAATTACTTTTTACGATCGATGCCTTGCATTTTTTCATCATGTTCTCAAGTGGCCAAATTTTGATTTTCTATGTAATTAGACTAAGTTCAGCGTCTTGAACACGAAAAACATTTTCAAATATTTTAAAAAGTGGTATGGTGAATTCAAGATACTACGATTTTCCCCCATAGAGGAAAATTCAACAAATGCATAGAAGAACTTTAATTTTCACTTGCATACATTTTCAACATTTGAACTACAAGGCATGAGCAATAGTTGCTTATGCCAAGCGTTTCCCCCTTGTGCTCCCTTGGACTTGAACTTCAGAACTCCTGCCACAGAGCCTTCACCTCGGGCTTTATGAAGCCGAGACCATCGATTTATTACAAACAATAATTAATTAAATTGGCGTGTCCCAGTTGTGCGAGCGCAGAGTGCACACCAGGGCCTGGCTGAGTGCCCGAGTCAGAGATAGCTCTTTTTTCGAAGCACACCGCCTCTTAGTTCTGAGTTCTGGCCTGAAAGTTTCCATGAATTTTAAATTTTCTAGGTTTGATTTACCATAGCATAAAAACGGAGCTTAGTTTACTTCTACTGCTGACGTTATTGAGTT
Organism: Platorchestia sp. MABIK; assembly: GCA_014220935.1. Lineage (NCBI taxonomy): Eukaryota > Metazoa > Arthropoda > Malacostraca > Amphipoda > Talitridae > Platorchestia > Platorchestia sp. MABIK. The sequence goes on from JACJUY010000332.1 coordinate 53,735, forward strand.
GGACTGTCATGTGAGCCATTGACTGGATATGTCCTTCGTAAATTATTTTCACTTTAGTTCGTTCATTTCCAGCCTCCATCTGTGGTAGCAGTTATACTAGCCGATAAACCATACATAGAAATTATCACTCTTCAAAACCTAAAATGCTTGGAGTGTATTTTGTGGGCTGTTCTGGCACCATCATATAATAAAATCTGTTATTTGAAGAGGCACTTCAGTTATTGTGAAGAAATTCGACATAGTCGGTCAACAATATTGCTCCTATAAAGGGCCTGGCCATTAGTATTCACTCAACTCTATTTTCGAGTGTATTTGAAAATTTTCGAGCTCTGGTTTGGAGGGAAGGGTACGGGTAGTTCAGGGAACGTATTTATCAAATAGTTTGAACGGGACTGAAAAAATTTGACACGAGAAAATCAACTGCAGAAAGAAATATATGAGCGAATAGGATTTAGCCAAAAAAAGTCCTTGGTATATAATGGCGTAACTTTATTTGCAATGCTGCAAGGAGACAGTAATTTATCTGGAAACGGACATTTAACACTCTGTTTGTGGTATTATGTTCCATTTTTGCAAGCAGTTGATCCTCAAATAAGCAAGGTTCCTTGGATTAATTAGTGCATAGCAGTCCTGAATTTTCGCCACAAATGTCCAATAGGACTGAGGGCAGGCGATTGGCTAGGCCACGGAAGGACACTTATTATCTTATTGGCGTACTATTCTTTCGTTCATTTCGCTGTTTATTTAGGGTCATTTGTCTTACTGAAAAGTCTATTTGCGTCGGCCGTAGAATTTTCTCCCATTAGGAAGTAACTTCTTCCCAACTATTTGCCCGTACATAGAACTATCGATTTTTCTTTAATAAAGAAAAGTTCCCCTACACCATGGACAGCAAGTGAGCCCTACACCAAATGTTGCTGCCTCCTCCGTACATGACGATGAGGTGTTTCGGTTTCAGAGGCAGTGATTATTCTCCTCCTAGCATGGCAAGCTTCGTTTTGGCCAAAAAGGTAAATTTTCCTTCTATCGTACCAAATAATAGGTTTCAAAAACTCAATTCTTTCGTCAAATATATTTACAAAATGTTCAATGGTTCTTCACATATTTTTCTGTAAGAGGAGGAGTTCTGCGAGGAATGAATGCAAATAGACCACTCAGATGCAATTTTTTCGAAACCGTTTTTCGACTGACGGGAACTTCTAGCCACTTGAGTTTTTTTTTCAAAGAAATAATTGAATTTTTACAAGCTCATTCGTCACCTTATGCAGCATACAGCGTCGAGAGAAGCCCGTGATCTTGCGGAGAGTTTCGGCTTTCGGCAGATTGGAGATTGTCGCGCATCTCGATGCTTCTGAGCTATTGCACCAACAGTTCTGTGCGGAAACTCAACGTGTTCGGCAATTTTCCTATCGGTTAATACTTCATTACGAAGTACAAGTATTTATTTGCGAGTAGCTTCAGATATTTCATTAACTCTTGGCATTATATTCACCGAGTAACCATTTTCAACATAATGTGGCGAGGCGTTGATTGTGCCCGTCGTTGTTTATTAGCATTACATGTTTCCATTTGAGTTCATGGAAGCTTTCTTGAAAGTTTCAATTCAAATACTCATGTTCTGCAGTGAAATTCCTAATTTTTGTTTAATAAATAAATTATATCAATTATTTAGCACGTTCCTTAAAGCATTTACCATGTTGGGCTTACGTCTGCCCCACACAATCTTGACCACATTACCGTTTTTGCAGCATCAGAAACAACATAAGTTAATTGAGCATTTTTATTCACTCAAACGGTAAAAAATTACCTCTGCAAGACTCTTCATACCTTCCAAAACCTGGTCAACACCATTCTAAGAAAAATCATTGATACGACGGATATAACTGAATTTCACCCCTTTAATTTCTCACAAGTGAGGCGAAATCTCTGACCATTCTTGTGATGTCACAATTGGACAGGCCTGCAGATGTACGAGACATTGACAACAGTACGTCGAGCGCGTGTTACTCTGTGTGTCTTGCACAGTCCGTTTTACTGTGCGCCCGTCATAGCGGCGTGATTTTTTGGGAGATTTTGCATGATTTAGAGCACCATTTGTCAGATGAGCATAGCCACATTCACTGGGCTCTACAGCACTTTTATAGCACCGTTTTATTTATTGTTTCGCCGATCAGCTTTCTGGCACTCAAACTCGATCCATATACATACTTCTTTACCATTTCCAATGAACCTTGCATTCAACTCTTGCACTAATCATTAAAGTGTGTTCATGAGAAAAGGTCCGACTTTATGTTGCACAATTTGTGTTTACTACGTCCGTCATCTGATGAGCTTTTCTGTACTCTAAATTTTCCGGAATTTATGAGTGCTACACTGTTTGATGGCGAGTGTGTGGGGGGTGTAGGCATCCATCCATACGCAGGGCGCATTGTTCGTCTCGAGTAATAACGACGGGGATAAATCACAGCTCTAGGCAGTGTAGTGCGCAGGCCTTTGTGCCGACTCGTAGTGGTTTTATAGAGTCTCAGTTCTCTGCTCCAAAACATGCGAAGAAATTCTTTCTTGCATCGAACATGGCTGAATATATCTTCTTAGTTCCTATCGAAAAACAACCTGGTGCCATTTATGTTGCCATTTATCAATGCTATGAATACTGGCATGCGTGGCATACGTTTCATCTGCCTATTTTGACGTCGCGTTGTTACGTGGTGCACTGCTCAATACGAGCGACGAGAAATGTTAAGCTATGGTCACTCGGAAATGGGTCTCGGCGCCCGGCGCCCGACTTAGAGGTGCATGCTGAGCTCGAGTGTCGGGATTTGGTAGACTGCAGCAGACAACAAACACATCGCATTGCATTGCGCTGGTCTAATTGCTGGGCCACTACTGCTCTCAGCTCCAGCACGGCCTCTAACTTGGCATTGTAATGAGCCTCCACCCCCCAGACGTCGACACCATCTCATTACTGCAGCTGAGCATCAGTGACGGTTTTTTTTGCCGCGCCTGCGCCAAGTTTTGTATTATAAGCACAAGAGAGGAATTTTATGAGACATAAATTATGTCAAGGATTAAATCGCAGGTCTTTTCACTGAAAATAAAAGTATTTTTTATATTGTTGCCCTCACATAAACGACCTACTACCGAGCTTAAACGGATTATCAGATAGTTATGGGAACTGCATGTATGTTGATCCGTCGATGTACGACTATTTAATTTTTTTTATCATTTCTCGTGCTTTGTTCTACTAAACTCTGAGTAGATGTGATACCGTTGGATTTCTCGTGTGATTTGCCCACGAATCTATTTACTGTTTCTTCATCATAGCTCAAGTTTTTGAACTTGAAGGTAAGTCAGTAGTTTTCAATTAGTTTTCGATTACCCGTTCAATTTTGATTTTAATTCGTCCGTTAACATGTCCTTAATAACATAACCTCATTTAAACAAAGAACCATACAGCAAATGATCATCGATTTTAGTTACGGAAGACTCATTTGGGGTCTCTTTAAAATGGAAGTTTCAAACCCTTCCAGTCGCTGCAAATTAGAGCGGTAGCTCGGCTTGCAAACTAAAGCCATATTTTTATTAGATGAGAGTGCTAGGCGAAGCGTTGCTCCATAAATTTTGGCAGCTAAAGAGGAGAGCGAGACATGAGGAGGTCCAGCATCGGATGTTACAGCAGCTCAAATGCCCGCTCGTTGGGGTCCTCAAGATTTGCTGAAGAGATCACCAGCGTGATGTGAATGACCGCTTAATTGTCTAGAGCAGAGTTACGTTGATGAGATCAGTACGCGAACGAAAACACGAATGCCTCATGGAAGAAGTTTAGAAACAATGGTCCATGTTTCCCATATCTTCTGGCTTACGCAAAGAAACTGTGACGTCACACTAGTTATTCGAGATCTAGCGTCGTTTGGAATGAATCGAAAGCACGAAATTAAGTTAGCTTCTATCTATCCTTTATTTCCATGGAACAGAGTTAAGTTGGCTTTTGAAAATTCTTAAGAGGTATCTATGATATTTGTTCTGTCAAATGAGTGTTTAAAAATAAAAACGTAGCTCTCTATTATTCTCAAGACAAAGTAGAAGCAGAGTAGATCTTGTTTGCACCCGGCGTTAGATCGCCCCACCAGATTGAACAATTTAAACGAAGGAAATTTTGCACGCATTTTCTTTTAACATAAGCAGTGTCGTCATTTTAACTTTGAAACACAGCAGCAATAAAAGGTAATGCTAGTTCGTGTATTTTTTTCATTTTGATCGTATACAGCACGAGGTCGTCAAAATCGTCTGCTGGAATAGAAGTCAGACGCAGTTCAACAAATCAACGAAAACTTCTTAAAAAAAATTTTTATGCATTAAAAACGGTCACAGATAGCATTATTTCTTTCGGATACTGCGCCCTTTCACAGGACGACTGCGCATCCCTCATTTAATCGTGAATAAATCAGAAAAAAACTTAATCTGTAAGACTCAAATCTACAAATTAGGAATCTACCTGCAGTATCTTTGCACATCATTTTATTTTTTGATCACTCGGAATGAATATCAGAAAAGTTTTAATTAAAATTAAATGGTGGAATATATTTAAAACCATTGAGTTCCTTAAAAATCGGCTGCCACCTTTCGACCACTAGTGTTACGTGACTGCTGTGTGCCACATCTAAGAGCAGACCTACAGAAATGGGTTAATGGTTAATCAATGTGCAGAAGTATCAAAAGTAATTTAAGATTTTGATCACAATTTCCAATTCAAATTCATTGTTATGATTCAGCAGAAGTAGCTTCACATTTTTTACGACGCGTAAGTCCTGCACTGGACGAATATCAGCCATTTTACCAACATTAAACATGCAGCTCGACATTTTTCACCTCTGCCTTGACAATGGCCCTCCACTCAGCCATGAAACAGTTTCAGGAACATGATTCTCATATATTTCAGCTCAGTTCTAGCTAAGTCCATCTCACTTTCTGTTCGTTGTATACTGATTGTGAGTTAACAGCCTAACCGATCTATGTGAATGACGAAGTGAAAGTAATTAAGCTTTTGACAGGCAAGCAGTGTAAATTTTTATTGACTAAGTCTCGGAAAATTTTCAGGCTCAAAAGTTGGGAAAGGTTTCGATGGTGTAGCATGTCGTCAAGGCGATTTTTCGTCTTTGTTGTGAGGGAAATTGCACAAGTTTAGTCAGTGAAGTGGAATAGTTGAGGGAGCTAGCGGGTGAGGAGCGGTGGTCAAGTGGCTCTTGCTCCACCAGCTCTCAGGAACGCCAGGCTGGTCTGGCCTGAGCTGGGGAATACGACACTGCGAGGGGTGAAAAGACATACCTTGTGCACAGGTTCTCTTAATTAAATTTTAAATGATGTCTTCCTTCTTTTCTCCCTTCTTTTGAACACCTTTGTTGTATTGAGCGGCTAAGTACCATATAGCTAAAGTCAAATTATTATTTAAAATTAACGTTTAAGGTCAAAATTGATATTCTGTATAAGTTGTGAATAAATTTTGGTTATTCGAGGAGGCGAATGGTTCAAAAGCATTGATATTGAGAAACTGTGAAAAAGAGGGAAAAGAGACCGGTAGCCCTAAGCGAACGATGATAAAAATTGAAACTCAGTTTTTCAAGAACGTATGCGAAGAACACTTTTGTATTCACGCTGACGGATAGACAAATGTTAGGCAATGAGAATAGACTCAGTTGGAAGTTATATGGATAATGCAAATAAACTCTGAAGGCGTACGGATATCTCAGTGCAAAGAACTCTCCCATCAGGTAGGAAAAGATAGTGTATACGCTCAGTGTGCAAGAGAAATGTGGTACGAGAAGGAAATATGGGTGGGAAAATGGTGAAGAAAAAGTTACTTATGGGAGAAAAATAGTTGTGAGAAGTTAGCGGAGAAATTGCTGAGAATGTTGGTATGCGAAAGGAATGGTTAGCGCACGAAGGGTGTGTAGGCAAGAAAAAAGAAAAATGTTGAAGAATGTAGGCGTGTATGTGAGCGAAATAATGGTGCACGGTAAGTAGGGTTTGTCGGTATAAATAAATGAAGTGCATGGTAGGTTGTGTGAGTGAGAGAGCGGTGTTGTAGGAAGGGTCTTAGGGAGCGAGGAACGGTAGCGGAGCGGGTGAGAAGCAAAACAGGCGACCATTGTTGTTGTGAGGAGTGTTGACCAATATCGAGAGAGGCGTTAGGAGGCAAACAACCTTCTCTCTCTGCCCCTCTCTGTCTCGGCGCCCCTGTGTTGACCGCTGATCTTGGCCTGACAATGCCAGTCCCACTTCTCTCACTTGCTTCTGCAAAAAAAGATCTGCTGTCACTGGCACATTTGGAAAATAATACGAGTGCCGCACAAGCGCTCGTGATCGTTCTTTTGCAGTCAGATTCAGGTGGCAACTGTGTCTTTAAAATGGGATAAATGATTTGGAAATAATTTTTACTATCACTTTCATTTTTATTCAGCGCGTGGACTTTTCTTTCCTAGGGAATTGTGTCAGATTTCAACGTGTTCTCTTGTTTCTCTTTTGTTTTTGATTTTTATATGAAGTCATTCTAGTCTCGAATGCGAGGCGTCAATGGGTTCAACTTCAGGTTAATGACTAAAATCATCGGGAAAACAAAAGTATTCAGTTTGATTTTCACTCGCAAAAGTATTAATGAATCTCGAACGTGTCTCAAAAGTTCCATCTTTATTCCTTAATAAAGGGCTTAAAATAATTTCTCTGCTCGGCTCAAAATTGAACCGCTGTTTTTCTGGGACTAACAATCTAGCTACGAGATCCTTCACGAAAAAATTCGTTTCGTTTCCAAAACAGAAAACTTTCTTCACTCGTTAGTGACATTTGAAGAGAAAAACACGCTACATTTCGTTACCTCAAAATAGGTTACCTATAAATTTATTTCTTGAGAACTTGCGTTCAAGTGGATGCTTTCTTATGAGCGCTACAAATTCTAAACTTAACTCTAGCACGTGAATGACTTGTTTGTAAAAGTTTTTTTCACATAAATAATTACTACTGTTACTCCATTCATTACCTAACCAATTAATTATGAAATAACACTTGATATTATGTTCATTCGATGTTACAGTGTACGTGTATAATATTTACTATGCTCATGTGAAATTATAGTATTCGTGTATAATATTTATTACGCTCATGTGATATTATAGTGTACGTGTATGATATTTATTATGTTCATGGGATATTACAGTGAACGTGTATAATATTTATCATGCTCATGTGATATTACAGTGTACGTGTATATAATTTATTATGCTCATGTGATGTTACAGTGTACGTGTATAATATTTATTATGCTCATGTGATGTTACAGTGTACGTGTATAATATTTATTATGCTCATGTGATATTATAGTGTACGTGTATAATATTTATTATGCTCATGTGATATTACAGTGTACGTGTATAATATTTATTATGCTCATGTGATATTACAGTGTACGTGTATAATATTTATTATGCTCATGTGATATTATAGTGTACGTGTATAATATTTATTATGCTCATGTGATATTATAGTGTACGTGTATAATATTTATTATGCTCACGTGATATTATAATGTACGTGTATTTGCGCTTCGTCATATGTGTGCCGCCAAATCCTCCACATACATCTGACGGGCTCAATAAGGCCTGCCTGCCTGCCACCCTCAGTCAGCACACCCGGACACACCAGACTCCAGGTCTACATTGTATCAGAGTGGAACTCGTGTCTGTTCCGGCGGTTCTACTCCTCAGTCGCGTCAACGTGAGAGCTACTTTTCAGTCTGCGGTGGCTCAATCTGCTCAAAATTTGCGAATTTGGATCCCTGTCAGTGAGGTAGATTTTGAGCTACCATGCACTGAAACTTTTTCGGTTATGTGAAGCAACAAAATTGTGCGGTGCTGATACTAGAATTGCTAATAACATGCATGAGAGTTTATTGTCTCGACAATTTTTCGTTCCTACTACAAATAGATTCCCTCATTCCTAAGCTGCCTGCGAAATGCGGCAAACCATTTTATTTAGTATTAGAGCTTTAGTGATCCGTTCTCTCTTGTGTGATTACTCGGATTGTTTTGCTACTTCTACTCAACTTAAGGATGAACATTGATGATCTGAAAACATTACAATAAAACATAAATACCCCATTCTGGTTGACGTTCTCGCGAATGGGGGAAAAGTTCAGATTTCTTGAACGACTCTGCTTAAGGCTGCCGGCTGTTTTTTATACCATTGCAGTAAATTACGTGACTAAATAACTAGCTAGTGTAATGTAAACTCAACTTTTCCCATGAACAAGTTTCCGAGATACTTCTAACTGGCATAGTAGTGGATTCCTGAAGCAATAGTTTGGTTTCCTTCGGTTTTAACCATCTTTCATGAATTCACTGTTTAATTTCAAAACGATGATGCTTCTCTTTGAACGTGTAACATGAATAAACAAGCGCGCTTCTGCGTGCATTTATTATAAGTTACTCGAGTTTTTTTATTACTTTACGCAACAATTCAACAGCTTTGAAGTTCGCTTTAAGAGTCACATTTCCTCTTCTAGATTATTATGACAAAATCACTCTAGTGCCACGTGTCGAAAGTCTACTACTGATAATTTAAGAAAGCCATTTATTCTGTGAGCGAAGTATAAATTTCTAGTAAATCATGTTAGCGTGCGTCTATTAAGGTGTCTATGTTTGGACGTAAATAGTTTCCTTTAGAAGAAGGAAATTTTACAGTTCATTTTTTGATACTCACATTCCTGAAAGAAGTGCTGCTGGCAAAAAGCATACCGGGTTTGTTCTAGACCTGCTCGTAACATCATCCATCACACCGGACGCTGGCAGCTCTGCGTGCGTATACGCTCGCATATGCCGGCCGAGTAATTCCTTGCAGATTTTAATGATTTTAAACACGACGGAGCGTTTGTTGCGAGCGTGTGCTCTTTGCAGGGACGAAAAATCGCTTCCAAAAAGACTGAAACTGTAGATATTTCTACAAAGTTTTCATGGCGCTGAGTGGATTGTGGATATGAGGAGAAAAAAGAGCTTCCCGTTTTTTTATTACTGGATAAATTTAGATGCCTATTCTCAGTATTTTCAAATTTGCGCGCACGACCTTGTTTGTTCTCTCAGCCTCTTTTTTCATGGAAGTCTTTTAGGTCTGAAAAATTTTAATGATTACACTTTTTCGGGAGCAAAGTAAGTAGTTTCCTTAATCAGCTTGCGTTTCTTCTGAATACATTTTAACTAATTTTGCACTCTACGAGTTTAGTTCCTGTGATCTGAGCATGTGTTTTACCTTTCATGGAATAATCGTAGCTTTTTCTCGCACTCAACTATTAAAACCAATAAGCTTTTAAGTTTGTGGACGTCTTTTCTGAAGCCGTTATTCTGGGCAAGGGCCCCAACGACGGGAGATGTGCACCACGGTTTCAAATTTGTTTGTGAACAGAATTGTAAATTTGTTCAATTTTACATACCTCTACCAGTTTCAATGTGAGTTTCTGCAGTCTGCTTTGAAAAGACACGAATTTTTTAACTATAACTTTTATAAGAATTGCCCCCTCAGGGGATGCATCTCACATCTATGGGAGTTGGCTACCCTTGGGAAAATGTGAGGTCTCGAGCTAAAGGTTAGGTGTTCCTTCTTTTTGTTGAAATGGAATAGATTTTTGCTGTGTTACGGACCATTTTTTTCGGTTCGTTGCTGTCCTGTTTTTGAGCAACTGTTATTGTCATCTTCAATTTTTATATTAACTCATGAACTTGATTCCTTCACTGTTTCCATACGCAGGGGATTTTGTGTGGGAACGTACCTTGCGCATTGATTCCACGTTTCCTAAGGTCCTCATCACCTGGTGCCCTCTTTCTTTCTCTCTTTCGAATATCTTTGAAGAAAAGCTCAAACAAATTTAAAATTAAATTTTTGAACATTTGTATTTATGCGGGTATAGGAGAAACAATGCTTCGATGAAATGAGCGATTAAATGTTACGATGCGTACACATAAATTTTTTGGCGGGCTGAAAGTATGAAGAGGTTGAATATGTTTCGTTACGGAACTAATACAACAATTATGGAGAGGTACGGGTCCTCTGAAGCCAGTACGCGATATCCATTACACCCGCATATTTCTCCTTTATTTTTTTTAACACAAGTGGTCTTGATGCGCCACTGCCCGCGTGAAAGTGAAAAGTTAAAAAGAAAGTCTGATTTGAAGAGAGCTGCTCAACGAGTCAAGGCTGCCGAATCAACAAAGAAATTCGCTAGAGAAGTGATCATAGTACGCAGAACTCTCCAGTTTTAAGTTACCTGAAAGGCGACGGACAGCATCGCTGCATGAGGAGGAGCGGGCTATGGCTGAACGTGTGGTTGCTTTAGGGGGTTATGGGTGTGCGTTGGGTGTCCTTGAGTTCCGTATTTCTGTTATATTATTTTGGGAAGAAGCTGGTCATGCAGTCGCTCAATAATTGAAAGACAACACACCAGTGTAGAGTGAAAGAATCTCTGTGTTTAAGCGACATAAAAATCTAACGAGTAAACGCACTTGAGAAAACAACGCAGGAAAGAGGCAAATGAAGGACTAGAAGTTGTGACCACGAGAAATATGCCTACGCTAATGCCTTCGCTAAGCCTATTATCTGATGCATATGCTGAAAATGTAGTTGATGTTGAAAGAAGCTCTTAATTTCAAAAACTCTTTAGTTTGGCTGTATTTGCAACAAATATGTGAACATTATAGCTCTCTTCTAGGTAAATCTGGCTTGTGCAGTGAATTAGCGAGGAGAGAAATAGTGAAAAAAATTTTTGAAATGATTTATTTTGACCGTTCCGCGCTTAGACTCATTTTAACAGAACTCTTTTTGGACATAAAATGACATTCAACAGAGAATCACATTGAAAGTATCAAATTGAAAATTTTAAATCGAGAGAAAGCCAAATATGAAGATCTAAGATATTTTTCCGAACTGTTATAGACACTGTACAGGATAATAATTAATTCTGCATATATATGGCTAGTGAAACTGATGTTACACTTTGTTCTTAGGCAGCTTATAAAGAAATGAAGGGCCTATTTCCTAAAAGTCAACAAGTTAAAAATAAGAAATTATGTAGGAGAAAAAATCAGAATGAAAAGATTGTAGTTTTTTCTTGCATTTTAATTTCCTCTTCTCAATTGTTTTTAATTTCATTGGGATCAGGAAATTTCCGGCTTCGTAATTAAAATAATGGTCTGCCCATAAGGCAGTTTCATATATTACTCGAATATGTATACTTGCTTTCACTCATAATTCAGTTCAAATAACCATGAGACTATTTAAGGTAAATGTCAACAGCAAGAACAAAGTTGATGTGACCTGGTAACCCCAACCTTACCCGAGTGCAGTTGACGGAATGGTGAATAAAGGATTCTGGCCAATAGGATTTTGAGGCATGCTGCTTTTCTATGGTTATAACACAGGCTGTGCTGTTTATTTGTTTTTCCTCAATTATGCATAAAATTTCCCTTCAGCTTAGTGTTCTCATTCCATTGTTCGCAAATTTGTCTCTCTCTCTCTATACAAGCGGGGGAAAGAATGAGCATTTTTTGTACAAACTAGCTTCGTTTCATCATTTCTAGAATTGATTAAACTTAGATTTCATGTGAGAAAATTTAAAACAAAATATCTCTTTTACTGTGGAAAACATTTGCACATTGAGTGAAAAACCACGAGTTGAAAACGTATTCTAAAGGCCTGGATTCTTAATTACTTTCCTGCCTCCGCGTTGCTGTAACATTTCTGTCGAGTGCTTCGTACAACATCTATCTAATTTTTCCATGTAACCCTCCCTTCAACCGGCTTCTTTAACATTTCCCTTGCCTGTCCTTCGTTAACCTTCCCCTCACCCATACTTTGATAATATTCCCCTCACCCATCCTTCCATAATATTCCCCTCACCCATCCTTCGATAATATTCCCCTCGCCCATCCTTCGTTAATGTTCCCCTCACCCATCCTTTGATAATTTTCCCCTCACCCATCCTTTGATAATATTACTCTTACCCATCCCCCGTTAACATTCCCCTCACCCACCCTCTGGTAACATTCCATTCACCCATCCTTTGGTAAAATTGCCCTCACCCACCCTTGGGTAACATTCCATTCACCCATCCTTTGGTAAAATTCCCCTCACCCACCCTTGGGTAACATTCCATTCACCCATCCTTTGGTAACATTCCCCTCACCCATCCTTTGGTAACATTCCCCTCACCCATCCTTTGGTAACATTCCCTTCACTCATCCTCCGTTAACATCCCTTCTACCCCCTAGACACCACCAAAGCATAAAATGAAAGAAGCCTTCGTTGACCCTAGCCACTAATGTCCTGTGGTTGCCGGAGAAGCCGAGCATAAAGCTTGCTGCATGAGAACTGAAGCCAGCTTTAAACATCAAAGGTGAGTTGGGAAATTGTGAGAGGGTTATGAAGTTCGTAGCAGTGCTCTACCGTAGGTCAATTCTTGAAAAATAAAACTTCAGTAGATTAGAGTTGTTTCTTTGTAGAGTAGTTCTTCGCGTGTGCGTGAAATCATACATGGAGTGCTCTAGGTAATTTTGAAAACATGAGGTACCCATGGCCCTTCTGACATGTGCGAGTTCTGTAATGGCGCTTGCAACTCTCTCTCCTTTTGTGACTATGTAATGTCATCACACTGACGTCCTTATTGCGTGTTTAAGATGCTCTCATTGTACTATCAAACTATTACAAACCCATTAGGATCCATTATCTGTAAAGTGTATATTTTTCTGTGAAAGATATATGGGTAATGATTCGAACATTTCTGGGAGGTTCCCTTGGTGCAAACGAGTTGAAAAATAATAAGTGAATGAGTTCGTTCACGTTTGCTTGCAACGCTGTATTTGAAATATTTTTCTGCAACAATTTGTCAGAATTGAATGTACAGTAACCTTCTTGAGCGTAACTTATAAAATCTTTAGGCTGTTGAGTACGCGTGGCACCTTTTGACCGACGGCCGACTGGCGAAAGTCCGAAAACTGTGTTCTTTGATCGTTGCCTTGTACAGATTTCACTTTGAAATTTGCGGAAGGTTTGAAATAACTTGACATCTAATTTTCACCTAATTACTCTCACAGCACAATTTCTTTACAAAATGATTGCGCAGTTCCACTCAATAATAAGTTTAACCAGTTTCATAGCCATCCAGTCGAGCATGTTTTTTTTTGCCAACTAAGGCGTTTCAGAGACCTTGTTTGTGTCGATTAAACTTCCGCTAAAAATAGCGCAGGCTCTGAGAAAAATAGAAAGGAGCAAAGGCCCTTGTAATTTGTTCGGTAATGCATGCACCCTGAGAGAGCTGGAGATCTTTTGGTGGCAGCCAGCAACCTCTGCTGCAGCAGACAGCGAGAGCGACCTATGCACAGCGAGCGAGCTGTGCCCTCACATCTAGAGACTACAGGAAGGGTCTCCTAAACTTGCCTTTAATGGTATTCGATTTTAACTTTTCTGACTTTAACACACTTTAGAAAAGTAATCTCGAACGCTGCAGCTCCTCAGGACATAATGAAGGACCGACTTCGATGAATATCTTCATTTGAAATAGATCCCTTTGTTTCTGGCAATCAGAGAAATATTTGTACGCTGCGAAAAAGCTTTCAGGTTCTCCATCGGCAACGTGGGCGCGGAACGTGTTTGTGAATATGTTTATGTTTCAGCTTATATTTAGCTTAGTTTGATCTTTGTTAGGACTGAATTTTGAAGCTAAAAAATAGTGTCGTTCTTTTTTACAAATAAATATATTTTTGAGCTGCATTCAGTACAGTTATTTATCTGAAATCCATCATAAAATAAATGTTAAGAATTCCTACAAAAATAATCGGTTATTCATGAGTCTGGAAATCGTTGGTCAACGCTTTTGTGCTGCATCGCAACTTTCGAAAGCGGAGATGGAAGGTACGATTAAAATACATTTTTCCGAGATGTTCTGCTGTTTGAAGCGCTGCAATATCTGGAAATATATGAAGACGCAATGAAATATTTCGGACAATGTCCTTCCATGTGCTAATTTTCCACATCTGCAGTACTTAGTCGATGACTTCAAGGCTGTTCTGAGAAGGAAATACGAGTGTACGAATAATTTACTATTTTGTAAAGGTTTTTCGACGCTTCTAAGCCCAAATTTACTTCGTGCTCAAAGAATAAATCCTTTTCAATTTAAAAGCAAGTTTAAAATACTGTGTGTATTTAGCAGAAAAGTAAGGCTGGAATGGCAAATATTTTTTGGAAAAGCTAACCCGCGTACGTAAGAAATCACCATTCGAATTTCAAAACTAACAGTAGAGTTTAAAACGAATTTTATCGAAGGCAAACTGAGCGTAGGATGCACTTCCTGCTGGCGGCGTTGAGTCAGACGAACACCACTGCATTTTCATGTATACATGTAAAAATGTATACATTTATTTTTATATTTATGTATATAAATATAAGTACATATTCATATATATTTCATATCGCACAAAAAGCCTGAGCCAGCGGCTGCCGCGACTTGCACAGTTTGCAGGCAATCCCTCATAACTCGGACAAGCTATTTTGCTCCGGCCACTTTTGTGGCGGATCCCAAAACTAGCGAGCAATAGTTATCTTGCAGTTAATAATGCAATACAAACTAGTCCGTTTTGAGCATAAAATAGCATCTCATGTTTGTGAGTTAGCATGAATTTGTGAACGAATGCGCAAGTCACGTCCAGAAGAGACGCCAGTTTGTCACCGGTTTACATTGGCTTGCTTATTCAAGAAGCAACGCTATCGGTGGAGAATTCCAGTGAACATTTCTGACAGCCTAGTACATATCAGCACTTAAATTAGATGTAAACTAATTGGATGTGCAGTGTTAAAACCATCCCAAATCTTCTTTTTTATATTTATTGTCAGTTCAACGCAGTATGATACTGCAAACGTTTTGAAGGCGATGAATACAGTCACACGTTTCTTAATTTGTGCTTGTGCTTGAATCTCTGTGGCGAATGCTCCCAGAGGGAGAATTTGAAGTAGGCTTCCTTTCATTGAAATAAAATAAGTTAGTTTTGTTTCGGACCACTTGATTTCGATTCATTGCTGTTCTGTCTTTTAGCGCCTATTACTCTCTTCTTCAACTTTCATCTTGTTTCATAAACGTACTTCGTAACTCGCTGTTATTATGCGCAGGAGGTCTTATGTGGAAACACACCTAGTGAAAAGATTCCCCTTTCTCTCAACTCGATACTATGTGTTGGTTTCGTCCTTCTTCTCTTTGGAACACTTTTGTCTTGTCTGGAGAAGAATTAACTAACTAACCTAATCTAATCGTGGCTTGTAACATTAAAAGAATGTCCTTCTCTGATCACTGCATCATTTTTTGTAGTTTACCATGCCAACTAAATCAAAAGTCGTTGCTTTGAATTTTTTGACCTCTTCGGCAGAATTTTCAGTTGAGAATATGTTCTTGGAAATTTCGCTTTCAAACTTCAGACTGCTGAGCCAAAATTAAAGTTGTTCTAATTTTTCTCACTGGTGACGATGAAATGAAGCTCCTATTGTGAAGTCCTGATTTTAGTTTCGAGAAATATTTTATGTAATTTTGGGTAAGAATTCACTCTTTCTGTCTATTTTAAATAACTTCATCGTCGAAATTTTGCTTGTGTGTGTCCGTTCCTATCGATTTTTTTTGTGATGGTCACTTTGAACTCTCCAATTAATGAACCTTTGTCTTTATTGGAGTTAATTCGGCCTTTTAGGGAACGAAAATTAAAACAAAAGGAAATTTCTTTCATGTGTCTTGAAATGAGTTTTTCCAAATCTTCACTAGGATTGTTTATGTATGAGTTCAGAATACAATCCCCAAAATGTCTAGGGGTTTCCCTAATAGTAATGATGGTATTGGAATTCATCTTTTGAATTTCTCTTTTCATCACAATTCCGTCAAAATAGCTCAATCATCAGAATATGGAAGTGTTCAACAGCATTTCATCATTCATGGCTCACAACTGTTTCAAAAGTTGAAGCTCTAATCTTCTGAAGGTTATCAGTTTTGAAATTTTCTTTCCACTGAACCTTATTTAACCTCTACCTAGTGGCTGAAATTACCCGTGTATTAATTTATGGATTCACTCACATGCTCCATTCTTTCTAACCTCACTTCGCCTAGTATTTGTGGAGTCGTCTAAGATTCTGTAGAAGTTGATTTTTTTAAGACATTTGGTTGAATTGATTTCATTCAATTTTAAATGGGGATTAAAATAAGTGCTCCTAAGAATTTTCCTGAACAAAAAAAACATTTTATTTATGTGGGCTTTTAATTACTAACGCATTGCTTTGGTGGCCGCATGCCTGAACTCCTGTATGATCAGAGCTCTGGACTTGGAGTTACTTCAACAAAACTCCGGTGTTCTTTGCTGCCAACTTCTGAAACTTTTGACAAGCAGCGCATTTTCGTGACGTTCGACTAAGCCATTGGATTATTCCGGAGCTTTTCCTTCCGTCAGATCCTGGAGATTGTCCGATGAGAGAATAATGATTCCCTATAAACGGGGATTATAGTGCGTTGCCTCAAAAGATCGTTGTTCGTCGCAGCCCTTGTCTCACGTTCTTTCGATCAGCGCTTTGTGCATTGAGGAAGATTTTTGTCCTGTTGAGATAATGGCATGCTCGTTATGGCAGGGAAAGAGGTGACATAGTACCCTTGAGAAATTCTATGCGATACAGTTCCACATTTGGCCACTCGGCTTTGATAGTGTTACATGATCCAGACAGAATCTAGAACACAATGATTCCCATCATCTTAATTGCTTGCCCGGTGTGTTTCATCCACGTGAGTAAAAAGCAAACTGAGGTTATCAAAAAAGGGAAAGTAGCGTGACACATCAAATGTATATTTTACTACTAGATGAAAATCTTTCACAGGTTTCCGTTTCAAATATGCACAGTGGAGGTGGCAAAAACACTGCACAGAAAGTTTAATAGCCGTCCTTTCGAATGCTCTCAAAGTTGGCGTGATGATCGGTCTGGAAACCAGAAAATGAGTGTTTTTGCTCCACTTTGGAGAGCAATTATTGGGCGGCATTGAGAACTGAGGCGATCACGCTTCTGACCCTACATTTGCTATTCATGGCCCACAGCTGCAGCCTTTGAATACTGGCGCTGCTGGTCCTCCGGTTTGTGTTGGTGCAGCTGTTACTACACTTGATGCGGTTGTTACGAGTTGGTATTTGTTTGTATTTGTTACTTCTCACAGTACTGCTGTTGAAGACTGTCATGAAGAATGTAACATGCATTTTCCATTGGTTCCCTTTTCTGGCTCTATGAAATATTTGTTTCGAAGCTATGATATTCGCTAAGATTTTATGAATTGTACAACTATCCAATAGGGGACTAAGCAGAAATTGTTCCGCATTTTATGAAAGCGATTTGCATTAATGCTGCATAATTCAATTAAAACAAATTATGGCAACGACCTGTGATCTTAGCAAAATCTAACGAGTTGATGTGAATGAATAAGTGGTGAAAGCAGACTAATTAGAATTTTCTTGTTTAAAACCGAAATAGAAAACGTTCAATTTCAGATCAGTAAATTCTATCACTGGCTTAATAATACTAAATTAAAGTTACTTCGAGGTATTGGAGTAAGTTCGACTCATGAAAGTTTGGAAGCTTTATGAGATGAGGTACATCAAAATCTTCCACCTAAGCTAACAAACTGAATGCTTCGTTGCAAGTTAGTGACACCGTTATAAGCCTTTATGCATCGACACGCAAGTTTCGGCAAGAAGATTTTTCTCCATAAAAAGTAGAATTACAGTGGAAGCTTCACCAACTTTCAGGTAATGAATCACGGACAAAAATTTGGCCTTGTCGCTCAATCATGGCAAATTTATAGCTCTTTTTGCGTGTTAACGTTCTCAACTCGTTTCATCTTGCCACCTCACGTGACGGCAGTGTTCTATAAAATTAATTAAATACCTTCATATATTTTATGCGTCACCGTCAAAAGCTTAGCTTAAATTACATACGGGAAAGCTTCTGGGTTCTTCAGCTTCACAAGTCTAGCTGTGGCCACACAGAGTTTGAGCTTTAGGTGCTGCGCGACCTTATGCGGATATTGTGGACGAGCTTTTCAGCCACTAAACAGTTTTGAACTTGCTCGCGTGTAATATTGAAAAGAACACGTGGTCTTGATTAACAGCACATGATGAGAGGACAAGATGAAATACTCTGAAAATGAATTTAAAATTTATTTTACTAAATGATGTATAATGGCGAGAAGTCAACAAGATGCATGCGAACTGTTCAAACGGTATCCTCGTTAATCCGCTCGAGTTTTTGTAACTGAAAAAGGCATGTCTTCGGAATGCGGTTGCAAGGGCTCAACTTTAATCCACGACCGTAAACGATTTATAGATTTAGCTCCAATAGAAATGGTGACCACTATCCATTAAATGCGAACGGAATGCAGAAATTCAAGATAGATTCATTTTACCGCCTCACCGTCCTACTTCAGATCTAAATTATAAACCTCGCTGTATCGACTTTTATCGGTACTGCTGGAATGGCTTGAAGTGTATTTATTTGTGCCAACAGAGTTATGAGGTGCTCTGGTTTACTTCGAATGTATTTGAAGAGGCAGTTGAGAGTGAGCTTCTACCTTTTATCTGCATAGGCTTAAAATATGTATCTATGATGAGAAACAGCGCATAGAAAAAGGGAAGTGGCAATTGTGGACAATGAGTTACTTTATCCTCAAAATGTGTTTTATTGTTTATTCCTAAGTTAGACTCCAGTATATCCTATAATTACCCCGGGGCTCTAATGAGGTGGATGAAGATTTGTTCACGCTTTATCACCGCTGAAGAAGTCAAACTTCTACGCAAAGCTATGAGGCCCCGGGTTGATGGTTAATTGGCCTTCTTTTTGTTGAAATGGAACAGGATTTTTGTTTTGTTACGGACCATCCTTTTTTCGGTTCAGTGCTGTCCTGTTTTTTAGCACCTACTACTTTCTTCTTCAACTTTTATCTTGTTTCATAAACTTTTTTCTTAGCGTAGTGTTTATACGCACTTTGTGCGTAGATTCTGCGTTTCCTTAACTCCAAACTAAATGGTGCCTTAATCCTTCCTCTCTTTGAACATCTTTGTTTTGGTAAAGGGAGACTATAACTTTTTTATCATCAATCGATCAATCTACGCAAAGCTCCAAAGGCGTTTCACAAAAGATCCACGGCCTCATGCACGTGCATCCACGGCCTCGGACGCTGCAAAATTTTATTTCTAACCGTTTTTTCGTTCGGGCAGTGAATCCTGTTGATGCGGCATCCAGCAGTCATGTTGGAATATTCCTTGAAAGCTGCTTGGTAAGGAAATTTTTGGGTAACTATGAGTCTCCAGATGTCATCGTCTCTCAAAAAAAGTAGAAAAACGTCACAGGTGTGTGAATGTAAGTGCGTTTTGTAGAGTAGTAGTTAATTTTTTGGGATAAAACACTGATTGCAGTGGCGAAAACTCTCGAAATGCTGCCAAATTTATGGCGACTATTCTTCGGAAATCTCTCACTTCATTAATCTTGTAACACATTTTTGGAACAGTACTCGTTATGCACTCAACAGACTTCAAATTAAGTCTCTAAGCTTAACGGAAAAAAAAATTATTAGGTTCAGGTGTCTGATTGTCTAAAACTATTGCTCTCACACCTTTCTGAAATCTCATGCAAGTCAATTAAATTCAAAGAGTACCCTAAGTAAGCTTAAATTTTACAAAAACATAATAATTCGTTGGAGTTGAAAGGGCAGAAAAGTTCCACTTTGACAAAGCTGTAACTGCGCGGCTCGAGTGTAACCTGCTTATTTTGCTGTCGTCTGGTACCTTGTCTGCATTTTAAGATGGATGGATTATATTAAGGTTACATGTCAACCACCAACAAAGAGTCCCAACAGCCTCGACCCGCTTTGGAAGGCGAGGTAGCATATGGTGCTGGTTGCGGCCTTCATCATTTTTTATTTAAAACGAAAAAAAAACAATTCCGCTCATCGATTTTCTCTGTGCTCCCCCACAATGAGAGTACAGTGGCAGCTTATTTTTTTTTAGCAAAACTTAGGAACTTCTCTGTAAAGAACTTCGAGGTTCTTTGGATGCGTAAAGGGTATTTCAAAAACGTGCAGGCTTATCCAAAAGGTTTCTGTAACAATATAGTACAAACACTTAAGATCTAGCACTAAGAACAGATTTTAATTGTTCACTTCAATTTCGCAAATTATGCTGTTCAATAAACTAGAACATATTGAACGAAGATATGAAATTTTTCAAAGACATGAAATTAATTTAAGAATTACTGCACGATATAAAATAGTTCATGAAAGACTAGCAGAAAACATTAAAACCTTATCAAATAATTTGCCCCTTCCGTGCATACTCTTCCGTGCATTGACAGCAAATGAAACACCGAGATCGCACACAGACCTTAATATGCCCATGTTAAAATGGGCCTACCACACGCTCTGAGCTTCGCTAACATTCTCTTTGTTAACAAGTAGAGGTATTCATGATCCGTCTTCGTTTAGCGCCATGCCTGAATGTCTTGGATCTTAAGGCCTTACATTTGCTCTGAGGTAACCAAAATACTCGTTGCAGATAGAGCGACAATATACGCTTCCGTGGATTCATTCATGTATTCTGCTACTGAGTCTATGAAAATCATTTGTTTCTTCTCTTGATGCTATGAGTAGGTATTTGCTACGCAAAAACCTACTTTTCATGCAACCATCTTCCATTTCTAAATACAGCGTCGGCCGTGAAGTTTGGTGCCTACTAAATAAAAATGTATGTTTTATTTGAAACAACCGGTTTTATTTATGTATTGAGCTCTGTATGATTTACGTTGTCTCGAAAACTCCATGCGAAACTTATCTGCACATCATTTTTTAGCCTCTAAAATCTGTTTTATACTCGATCCACTGACACCATTTTTTAAACAACCGCAGCGCACCTTTTCTGGGAGTCCGCTAACAGTTATGAGAAGTTGCTGTGCCTCCATCGGTGGTCTTACTTCATGGACCGCTTTCCAGTTGATCTGCGTTGTTCCCAGTTTTCTGGAACTTGTTCCAGTTTTCTGGAAAAGTGTGTAGTTGATCCTACACACTGTGACGTGTGTAGGAACGGTTCGTTCAATGTTTTCTGGTACAGACAGCTCCGAAGAACCCGACTTAGCCATTAGTTTAATTTGTATTCTTTGGTTTTTCAATAGCGCAACGCATTTTTTTTACATCAATCTAGCACATATGAAACAAAAACTTACAGTTCTCATTTTGCTATGCATGGAAACTAATGGCCTGCATTTTAGTGTCTTTTACATGTCTCTATTTTCCTCATATTTCATATCTAAGAAACTCCCTGTCGGCATTGACGTAATCTTTCAACACGTGTCGTTAGGTGACAGTCTGTTCGTAGAAATGATTTGTTCGCTGATCATCGTGATAGAATCTTGATCTGCAGTATTAACACTTTGACGGCGACTTGATCGAGCTACCAGCGGTACGCGGATGGAATTTTCATAATGTTGCTGACCGAACAGTAGTCTCAAACTCAATTATCATTAATACTTAATCAAAGCTAAATAATAGCTCGATCCAGTTAACGTTGGCAATTTACAATATGGCTTAATACAATTGACTTGCAATGTGAGTTGAATGTTAAACTTCAGTTTTATCTGGCGCTGTAAAAGTGTTCAGTGTAATATTGGCGGACTCAATAAAGAGCCCTGCTTGGTAGTGCGTTCCAGTTGAGAAATGCTTTTAGCCGTATTCCTGTTTTCATTGGTAAGGATTACGGTACTTTGTCGTAACTAGGGCTAGCAGTTAACGAAGTCTTAATTACAATGTACTCTAAAATGAAAACAATATGGGGATTACAATGAGAGATTATCTCGTGAGCACTCGCTGTTGATGCATGAAAGTGCTTTTCTCTGAAAACCAGCAAACTCACTTCGAGGTTCTCGCATAGTACGGAGAATTTTAAAACAGAAGTGCTCAGCTTCATATTATTTACAATTGAATATATGCCGAGTAATGAATAAAGCTCATAGCTACAAATTATCTGACGGGAGCAGAACATGCAGCAGCCCCTTGAGGCAAAGAAATAACAGGAATAGCTATCAAGTTAACTCATTATTTTTGGCTGAATCTCAGAGCTGGTATTCATTTGCTACTTTCCCCAAATTAATAATTCACCTTGAAAGTGAGCGAAATTGACCATGTCTTGATCTATTTGGCTACATTTACTTCAACATTGCAGTTTTATATTTTCCTCCCGTGTGTCATTTTATTAGACCTAGGTGTTCATTTAGCTAGAAATTGTTGATGTACTTCTACTAGTCTATCGAGGACCATTTTAGCTCTGCCTTGTCCTAATTTGTACTCCTTCTGCGCACTACAGTGCTTTGCGTGGATCTGTTCCTCCCTCCTCAATCCTAAGAGATGTTGTTACTTTTAAACTGTTGTGAAGTCTGACTTCTCTTCCCATCTTGTCTTTTCCTATATTTTCTTTCTTCAACTCCCCATATTCCCTGCCCTAGAAGGGCTTTGCGTATTCATGAGTTTTTCAATTTGTATCTCCATTTACGAGTTTCACTTTCGTTCCCACATTCTTCTACATTCTTCTTTAGAGAAATAAGTTATTGCGCATCACAGAGACTTTACTCTGGGTTTGTCAGCACAGAGGCAACGTACATTCGACCAGCTCTATGATGAAGTTATGAACTTTCAGTTGTGTTGATTGCATGAAGTAAGAATTTTGGCTCTTAAGTGAATGTAGCATATTTGGAGATATGCTAAACATCATTGATAAATAGAAAAGTGAAAACAAAGGGAAATTGATTTAGCACCTGCACTGAATGAAAATGTAATTGTCATCTTCCGTTCGAAAGGGTTATTGCAGTGAAAATTTCTAGCATTGAGTTTGAACTCGCGGTCATCCTGTTCATTTCGTGATAGGTCCCGAGCTGAGAGAAAGAAAGGCCTCAATTTCGTTGATATAGAATAGTTTTTTCTTACGGACTCCTTTTTCGGCTCACTTGGTCCTTTTCTCAGCACCTATTGTATTCTTCTTCAGCTTCCATCTAGCGCTCCCAGGAAGAAAATGTGTGAGAGCCCGAGCAGAAAGTTAGGGAGGCCTTCTTTTTGTCGAAATAAAATGTTTTTTGTTATGTTGAAGACCATCTTTTTTCGCTTCACTGCTGTCGTGTTTTTCAGCGCCTACTATTTTTTTAAATTTTTATCCCGTTACAACTTACTGTTTCTATGCCTCTTCTGCATAGATTCCGCGTTCCCTCATCTCCATACTAAAAAGTGCCTTCTTCCTTCCTCTTTTCGGAATGCTTTTTTTTTATCGGTTAGGGAGGCTTAAGCTAACATCTAATCCAATGCAATTTTCAGTTTTTATCATGGGTCATCAGTATTTTTTTTTTTTGTCCTTCTGTTTCCACGATCTGAGTGCGGGGGCAAACTTTGTGCACAAATATACCCTTAGTTCCCTCAGTTCCATACTCAATGCTGCCTTCCTAGTTTTCGTTCTTTGAAACCTTTTGTAAGGGTTAAGAAGGCTTACATAAACACTAATCTAATCTGGCTCATTTTTCAGTGTTATGTTTAAATTTATCATCACTTGTATGGACAGAAATCTGTTAGAGCATGCATGAGCTTTCACGCTTGAAAAAACGGAATAATTTCGTGTTCTCCATGTTTCATATTGGGTGATGTTAAGCTATTTTCTTCGTCGAAATAAATAGATAATCAAGTCAACAAATCCCTAATTGTCAAGTAATCGACTCCTTCAATTTTTATACCACCAAATCCCAATGGTGCAACAATCAGCTGCATCAGCCCTGATCAAGACATTTTAAAATAAAGGGATAGCGGACGAAGCAATTTCATGCACAAGAGTTTCGTTAGATAGCCGACGAAAACAACAGAATGTAGGTGCTAAACTAAATTTGTTTACTGCAGACCAGTTTTTACATTCGCATTGACTTGACTTTTTTGAAACGTGCAATCGCAATTCATGCTGAAAACAATTTTTGCACCACTCTTGTTTCTCTTCGCAAGCTTCATGAAATACAGCAGCGCTTGTCCTCAGAGACAAGTAGAGCGCAATTTGCCCAACTCGGGCCCTGTAACCAAGTGGTCCCGGGTCGCTGGTCAAAGCAGCGCTCGCCCGGACACTCCGTGGAAGTTTGTCCTCTAGTCCAAGCAATCTGGCCGTGTGTGCAGTGCCATCTGCAGCCGTCACTCCGGCGCCTACGAGCTATCTGTGGAGAAGCCGCAAAAGATCATCTTCCGCCGAGAATGAAGGTTTCTACTTCGTATTTGATCTAGTAATGGTATATATGGAGCTCTCCGAGGTGATGGGCTTATTACGCTTAATTGTTGGGCTTGGTCTATCTCTTAAAGATTGCTCAAGTTATGTTTTACGTTCGTAGGGCTATATTTCTGTGAGGTTAGACAATTCACCCAAAATTAAAACAAAAGCGTAAACGAGTTCATACTTTAGCTTGAAGACTTGTGTTCCAGATCTGCGTATTTTGTTTCCGTTTTCTCACATCGACTTAATTAAAGATCAAATTATGTTATGGTGTTATAATTTTATATATTAGTAAATACTGTACTGTTATGTTAGAAATGGCAGCACTTACTGTATCTGTCTTCATTACGCGATGAAGGAGAAATGAGACAACAAATTATAGTGTGTTTAATCATCAAATTCCAAGGTCAGCGTAGTTAGTGCAAATGTTAAATGTTGACGTAAACTGCACTTCAATTTAGACAAATCTGATAGAGGAAAACGCGGAGAAAACCATTTACAACGATCTGGTTTCTACATTATTTGGAACGCCATTAGCATGCAAACTTTATTTCTCATTGCCTCACTGGATGATTCAACATTGCCTTTGATGGTTCATGTGAAGAGCAGAGCAGCACTTAATCAGCTTTTAATTTATAAGAGCTGTAAAAATGGTTGTCCTGCGTATTCTAATTTGTAATTTGTGCACGTTAATGCACACGAGATTTATGCGTTTCACGCGTATCACAGAATTTTGTTCACTATTTCACTCGTATCGTACAGAACGCTCAGTTTCCTGATTTACCATTGGCCCTCAGTTCTACATCGCGAGCGCGAGTCGTCAAAGGAATGTGTAAACCTAATTCGATTTTGCGCTGCGAAATTATAAAGAGCTATCGTATGACGTCGTTTGAAAATTTAATGCATCAACCCTGACTCAGAACAAAATGTATCTATGATATAAATATGGATTCAACAGTGCAGCTTTTTTCATATTCCTGCCAGAATTTTGTCCCTGAATCAGGGACGAAAGAAATACACCTAGAATGTTTACACTGAAATGTTAACCGAAATGCAGCAGTGGGAAGGGGGAGATGTGAATTTCTAGCATAAGTATTTGATGAGTACTAATGTAAAGCATCAAATTTATACAGACCTGTTCTCAGCCGTAACTTGATAGACAAAAGCGATCCCGGACCTTCGCATGCACATGTTGGCGTTGGACTGTTCCAGGAAACGGGTTTTGGCCTCAGTTATTCTTTCCTGTGGTGTAAAAATTTGAGAGCGTCCTGCACAGATAGTTAATGAGCAGAACTTATTGCGTGAACAAATAAATGGTAGAGTTGTTTGATAAAATGGTGCACTGGAAAACCGAAATATTTCCACTTCGCATACGCAGAATCATCTCTAGATCATATAATTATTAGGCAATTCCTCTTATATGGTTGATCGTGGAAAATTAAATCTATGCTCCTCTTGTCTCTTGCTTTTCGCTACACTGAATTTAAAATATTTGTCAAAAAATTTTCTCTCCCTTGAATTTTACGATTTTCATTTTTAGCGCGACTGTCGTAAATTTTCAACTAAAAAATATTTTCTTTTAGTAATATCCTGTCGTAGGAGCTGATAACTAACAATGCATTCAGTCGTATACTATTAAAAGGATCAGAATAATTTGTACTTTGTCATTGATAACCTTCTATACTCTTAACCAAAAATATAACGACATGACAATTCAAGCTCATAATGATGTGTTTGTTGTAAAACATTTTAATATAGTAATAATCGTGAAATTCCCCTTTCAAATGTTGGGCAACTTCTCTCAAAAAACTGAAAATACGGTAAAACGTGAAAAGTAAAAACAGTGAAGGGATCAACGGTCAAACCTGAGAAATAAGAACGGTGAAATCCGTTATCTCTCATGGGGCACAATAAAAAAAAGTGAACTCTGAGAACAAAACTTAAACACTTCGATCCCTCCTGAATCACCATAAAAACGGTCTAACTTGAAAACTTGAAACGGGGATGCACCCTAATTTACCGTGCAAATCGGTCTAGCCGCTGCAACGACGGTGGTTGTAAACGGTTTACGTCCATGGCACAACACTCAAACATGAGGGAATAGAACTTCTGCTCTGTGTCCTGTAGATTTAGTTCGTGCACTTTGTAAGGCTTCACTTTGACTTCAGTAGAGCAGTTAATTATTGCCTTTTGCGATGCATCACTGTCTAGATCATGCACTAAAAAAATGTTATGACTCGATAATCTGTATCAGACGGTTAACAAAACACCGTAAAAAATGATTGTTTTTTGCATTACTGAAGTCGCATTCGACCTGAAAAAAATGAGCTACGTAACAGTACACATATGCACGAAGTTTCTCCATCTGCATGGAGCTTGTCTCTTGTTCTGCGGCTAACATTAGCTGAGATAAAAAATTAAAAAAAAGAACGGTCAACTGATTTAACAAATTTTTCCAGCCAATCAAAATGTCACCGACACGACAAAAAACAATGACCCTGACAAAGGAATTTAATTTCTACAAAGTTTATTTTTGGCTTGCGAAGGAAGCTTATGCCGCAAATTTTTCATTTTCATCAGAAAGGTTAAAAACAGTATTGAGAAACAGGCCACTTCCAGTGCACATTTTTATTACGGATTACAATTATAACCAATACAACTGAACGGTCCGAACGTTTAGATTTTTCTCAACAGCTAGAAATAATACATCAATAAGCTGCGGGTAATGTGAAAATTTTTCTTCAAATAAAAACCAGGTTAGGAAAGTAAAACTCCAAAGAGAAGACAAAGCCAACAAAGCTTTAAACACGTATGTTCAAAATACGACACATTGATCTTTTTTCTCAAGACCTATACTATCTGCAAAAGATCCGTGCATTGGGTTCTTTAAAATAGGTTGATCTCGTAATATGAACAATGAACATAGATTGTAGAATGCGTGAGTGCAGTGGACTGGAGGTCGAAGCAATTGCCTGGAAATTTTCTAGCTTCAAAGCCAGAGAACGTTTTTCTACATGAATGTGTACAACAGAGTGAGATGGATTTGAAATTGGTCTGCCAGCGCGAAAATTCCTACCTGCACGTTCTGCCATGAAAACAGAGGTAGCTCTAGCAGTAGAGCCTACGTAGCCGCCGCACTACGGGCGCAACTGCGCTTGTTGGTGACAAGCTAGAGCCTGCCTCCACAGAGTTTGACTTCTTATATGAAAAAACACAGAGTAAAAAATTTTATGACTAGAATAACTTTAAACGAAAAACAAAATAAATACCATGATAAAAGCAACAGCTACTTTTACCCAAGATTTCTGGAAAAATGGAAAGAGAGCTAACAGTTCTACTTCAGGGACCTTGATTAAGCCAGAGGTGCAGTACAATTTTCGGTCGAGAGAATTTTAATAAAATATTCAGCAAGCCGCTACGGAAAGCCATTAGCTCTGGAGTACTATTTTAAAAATTCAAATTCTTTGTGCACTATATCGAAGTTGAAACTTACGCAGTAAGCCGTATGAAATGAGTTTCATATCGCGTTCATTTTAAAACAGAAAGAAAAAGACATCTAAAACTGTTCTGGAAACCCGAAAATGAATGGATAGGGTGTATTTATGTTCTAGCATGATACTAGATATAACATTAGGAGACTTAGATTTATTTTAATCTAAGCTCAGTGCATTTTATTGTAAAATGACAAAAAGGTGTCGTCTATACAACGTTCTTCAATTCACTTGAAATCGGTGGGACACAATTCTACTTAACGCTTATGATGAGAATACATGAAAATAATTGCAAACGTTAGCTCAAGTGGGAGCCCCATTCCTCTCTGGCAGCTGCATTTTTCCTTCTTCTTCTAATGAATGAATTTTACGAAAAACAAAACATCGATACATTAGAGAAGCCTTTTGAAGTAAATGTTTATACAGTTAGCGACAAAATTATTCGTAAGCCTTTCGTCTTTCGAAACTTTCTAGAATTACTCGAAAGCTATTGTTGCTACAGGCATATGATTTTTACAGGGTGTGAAGCACATATTAGTGACAATAATACGAAGTTTCTAGAACAAAACTTTGTTTTTGAAACATTTATTACGCTGAACTTCAGAAACACGTCAAGACAAAATTATTCACACAGTGAGTAGTATTCCATTTTATTGAGGTGAATCTACCATTTGAGTACATTTTTAATTATCAATAGCGTGACCTTTCTTCTTCATCACATTTAAAGCCTTTTATTATATTTTTTTGACAAGATTTTTCGTAGATTCAGATGAAATATTGTTACATTCTTCAATGGCGATGCGTTTCAATTCCTGAGGACTCTTTGGAGCGCACTTGTTGATGTTAACTTTTAATTCCCGCCACAAATTTTCAATGGGATTGAGATCAGGCAACACATTTATCTTATTTCTTTGGAGCCAGCTAGTTGTAGACTTGGCCATGTGCTTTGGGTCGTTGTCTTATTGAGATACCCACCGCCTTCCAAGTCCCAAACTATTAGCTGATACCTTCATATTTTTGTCCAAAATAGAAATATAGCCATCAGAGTTCATCTTTCCTTCAATTGCAACCAATTTTCTAGTACCCGATGCAGCAAAACAACCCGAAAACATCAGTGATCCACCTCCGTATTTAACTTTTGGCACATTGTTCTTCGCCAGGAAAGCTTCACCATTTTTACGCCAAATCTTCTTCACGTGATTGAGCCTAAAAAGCTCGATTTTGGTTTCGTCACTCCATAATACTCTCTCACAAAAGCCTCTGTCCTTATCCAAGTGTGACTTGGGAAAGTTCAAGCGAGCAGCAACATGACATGGTTCGTGGAGTGGTGTCTTTCGAGGTCGGCGTCCGTGTAGGCCTTCCTTGTTTAGACAGCCCTGGATTATGCGATTGCTCACGCTAGTTTCCTGAGCGTTCAATCTCTCGGCAATGTCGTCCAGCTTCACTCGTGGATTAGCTCCACCAGTGGATTTTAGATAGGAATTTTTTCAATCAAACAAGTATAAAGGTAAATAGTTCTCAAAGAGATGTAATTTTCTAAATTGTATTTCTCGATTGTGTAGGCTTGTGCTGAAGTTAGGGTTTGTCCTGATAGGAGTGACTTGAGCAAATATACAAACAAATGTTTACATGGACATTTACATATGTAGATACTTATGTGCAAAAAAGTTATCAGGAGGCTTCCTGATTTTAAGTAAATAGGAGAGAACTAAAAATACCGTATAAAACATTTACTCGAATTAAGAATTGCAAGTAAATCAATAAAATTGAACGTTTCGATCACTCACTCATCTTCAGCAAAACAAATTTACATGAAAAACATGAATAGAATTAGAAAGTTGATGAATTGAAAAAACAAACCTTAACAAAAAATTAATCTAAAAAACTACCTGATAGCTATTGACAACGGAAAAGAACTAAGTTGGTTGTTTAAAATCGACTTATTTCTTCAAATGAAGAGAGACTCCAAAATCCTTAAATCGGAAGCAAATTTAGATCTAGTAAGAATTTTAAAATTACTGATGTCAAACGGGCTATTGCAATGCTCTGAATGATCTCTAATGGCTGAATGTGAAGGACTAGCTAAAATATTTCCTGTGCGGAAACTCCTACCTCGATGCTCGGCCACCCTACAGCCTAGAGTACGCGGCGTCAAACCGAGTTTGACGATTAGATTTGTTTGTCATACTTTCCGGGCATAAACGTCAAGGTGGTTTTAGTTAATAGTTTCAAAATAGGCTCATTTTTTCGTTTCAAAGACATTCTTCCTACCGCGATGCAGGCCTCCCTAATTTACAAATTTTGTTGTGCACGATGTGCATCCGAGTACGTCGGCTTGACGTCGCGTACTCCAGGCTGTAGGGTGGCCGAGCATCGAGGTAGGAGTTTCAGCACAGGAAATATTTTATCTTGTCCTTCACATTCAGCCATTAGAGATCATTCAGAGCATTGCAATAGCCCGTTTGACATCAGTAATTTTAAAATTCTAACTAGATCTTAATTTGCTTCCGATTAAAGAATTTTAGAGTCTCTCTACATTTTAAGAAATGAGCTGATTTTATATAACCAACTTAGTTCTTGCCCGTTGTCAATAGTTAGCAGGTAGCTTTTAAAATTAGTTTTTTGTTTTGGTTTGTTTTTCAATTTATTAACTTTCTAATTCATTTCATGTTTTTTCAGGGAAATTTGTTTTGCTGAAGATGAGCGAATGCTCGAAACGTTCAATTTTATCGTTTTAACTTGCAATTTTTAATTCGAGTAAATGTTTTATACGGTATTTTTAATTCCCTCCTTTTTACCCAGATATTTATGTGTATATTTGTTTATTTGTGTGTGTATTGGTACAGATATTTATTTATTTTATCTTCAATTTCTCCAGGGTTTGCTCTTTTGATATATTTTCACAAATGAAAACTGATTTAACTATTCTATAATGCTACGTTAAGATGTTGAAAAAAGTTTGGGAAGCAGATTCTCAAATAGAAATAGTTATGAATATGACCATCTAAGTTGCAAAATTGAATTCCAGTTTAATATGCAAAGTAATTTCGAAATCGCTTGGAGTTCATGAGCTCAACGAAAGAATGGTGTGGCAGCGAACGGAATCTCTGCGTTTGATTTGATTAAATTTTAAGAGAGAAAAACTTTTTGATCGATTGCATTTTGCTGCGAGAGCTGTCGATGAGATCAAGTTAATTCGAAATGGTGCAGCTAGACTCTATTTTTTTTAAGCGAAGTCGGCTCAGACTTTAACTAATTTAGCATTCAACAATGTATCTATGGTAATTATTCTCGAACACGATTTTATGCTGTCGTCCTAGCTTGAAGAATCGATTATGAGTCTTTGTTATAGCTTATCATGACTTTTATTGTTAACACTAATATCACACGGTTGTATTTTAGATGATTATTTTGGTTGTAGTAGAAAAGTTTGCGTTGTGTAGATTATGGTAAATTATCTTCAATCTAATGAGACTTGTTCTAAATATCTTTTCGTGTCCCAAAGTGTAACGTGGGAGTAAATTTAGAAAACTTGTATCTTGCTCAAGTCAGGAGGGAGTGGTCATCACTATAAACATCATTGCGCATTAATTAAAAGGTTGACAGTGACAATACTTGGAGCTGGTATTAAAAAATGTAATTTTAAAACAAATGAGAACATAAGACCATTTCCGTACATTTGATGGCTTTTGAGCAATCAAGATGCTAAAATTGAGTGTCTTTTTTAGCCCACCCTGCATTGAGCGATTATTCTTGCTGATAACAGGAGATTGAGGGGAAATATTTTTGCTACATTGGGAGGCAGACTGTACCTGCCGTCACAACGCAAGAAGGCAATGCAGGACCTGAAACGACTCCAGGCTGTGACGGTCCGCTTGGGTCACAAACGAAGAAATCTTGTTGAATTTCTTTCGACACTTGCAGTAGGTATGCATACGTTAGTGCAGTGTGCTATGTTGAATATTACGAGTTGAATAATGTATTTATTTTCAATTATCCCCGTTAGGTTTTGCTTGACTTGCGATTGATTAGGCTTAAGAATGTTTTCTTTTTTCTCCTGTTTCACCTCTGATGATGGAATTTTAATAATTCCGAAACGTTTGCAATAAACGTAATGTTCGTTTTTACTCGGGTTCTTCTTTTTATTCTACTATATTAGGCTGTAGTTAATGATCTACTAATTACGATGCAATCGATTTTTAAAACAAAAAAGTTGTTGCTAATGAGCCAACTCGAATGCATCATCTCATCTTATCTTCAAGTTTTTATTTAATCTTATATTTTTTTGAAGTCGATAATGGCCAATACTCAAACTATCTAATAATGTTCGGCGCTCCTACTTTAATTTGCAAGCTCGAAATGGCATCTACATTCATGCTACACAACTTTCAGTTCCTGCAATTCGCTAGACAATCACAACAGGCAACTTTTGTCGTTGGTACAGGAGCGCCCCAGTCATGCCAAACGGTCACCAGCTCCGAGCCAAAGCTCTTTTGCAGCGCATCGTAACTCTCCGGAGGTCGGTGATCGTAATTCACTAACAAATAAATTAAAGTCTCCGATTTATCGTGATGAAAGATGATGGAGCAAATTAGCAGAAGGCGCTCCTAGATGAGATCTAACTTGTCTTTATCGAATTGAAATAGTAGTCGGAGACACCAGAAACAGCATGGCCATTCAAGTCACAAGGGGTGCAATTTGTAAACGAAACGTTGGTTCATCTCCAGCTGCTCTCGTGTTCAGGATGCCGAAACGGATATAAAATGAACTGGAAGTCCTACTCATCGGAAGCTTCTAAAAGAAGGCACAGAGTGTCTTGACAGGATGGCAGCCCGCAGACATTGCTGTGGTTTTAGGACTTCCGACCGAGTTCTTTGAAGTGGGAGCAGTGTAGTCTTTGTACATGACTGTAGTGTGAGATACGCGTTCTCGGCAGAAATTATAATCTCCACTAACGAAGGGAACAATCGCTGCTAGAGACTGTAATTCAATGGTAGCTCGGCCTTCTTGAGGCGTCTCTTTTGCGCAAGTCGATAATGAGGGGAAATTGTCCGCAGTGTCCGCTTGACACTGGTCCCTTATGTGAAATAAAAATTTACAAACAATATAGTATGATAAACTAAATCGATAACGAGAATATCCACTGACACTTTTGCGGTTGCTCTCACAAATAATGAAATGCCCGCATCGAAATTTAAGTTAGATCCATTCTGTACTGCCATTTCAGAAGCATTTAATTAAAATTTAATTTTCGTAACTCTTATATTCAAACCATAAAATTATAGTAATCTATCACGGATGATTTTCGTTTTTCGGGCACATTGCATACCTAAAAATTGCTAGGTGAATTTTTCTACCATGCTCAGGTGACCTATGGCCTGTGCGGCTATTCCCTATGAGTGTGATAAGAGTTTTTCTTATTACATTGGGAATTTCCATCTTTTACTCCTCTGTTACTCTTATGATTTCGGAATTTGACATGAAAGTGACATGCAAAAGTGTTCGTCCTCCTTAACGAACTTTAGGAATTTCATGTTCGTCTGTGATATTTATAGTTGCCTCCTTAACGACTTCAGGCTTACGTTAGGGATAAGAGAAAATCAGCGAGGCTTTTTTCTCAT
Organism: Platorchestia sp. MABIK; assembly: GCA_014220935.1. Taxonomy (NCBI): domain Eukaryota; kingdom Metazoa; phylum Arthropoda; class Malacostraca; order Amphipoda; family Talitridae; genus Platorchestia; species Platorchestia sp. MABIK. Next base: position 87,212 of record JACJUY010000332.1, read on the forward strand.
GGAAATTTTTCATCGCTTCTTGGAATTTTGAGCGGCGAGCATGCCATAAAACCATCACCTTTGCTGGATTTCTCCACTGCATTTAATGATAAATCTTTAAAACTTTCTCTGTCTCGACACGTAAAGCCTGCAATCGTTTTGTTCCATGTTGGGCAAAGCTATTCTGTTATTTTTATTCATAGGCTGGCTTAATATGCTGTGCGAAGACTGAAATTTATTGAACACTAAAGAACGTACTGCAAATTCATGTAAGTAAATTTCTGCTCCGCGTTGAAGATTTATGAGCATTAGTCTTTTGGAAGGATCACAGTCTCTCACTCTACTGTTCAAGTGCTGTAATATCCTGGTTTTTTGTATGTGTAAATTAACATTCGTGGGCAAAACTCTAGCAATTCAAGATCACCTTGTTTAAATTAAAATCATTCGTTTTCGTTGTGAGCGAAATTCGTCTGTAATCGGCTTAAGTTCAGTCAATCATGTGGAGACTCTTCGAAGCGCTGCCGGTCTCCCAGCACGTTCGTTTCCACGGAACTTCTCAGAAGCGATCGAGTATCTCGGGCGAGCGCGGCTGCTCGGAACGAAGCGATATGCTCGTGCTTTAGAGGGCGTCTCAGGGCGGCACTAAAACGCTTCCTGTCGTTCTCCGTCTTGAATTTCAGAGCTCGAACTTGTGTGGGAAAAAGAATCGTTTTTATGCCTCTCTGGGAGGCTGGCGGTCGAGTTCCTGCACAGAGCATTGTGTTGAACTCGACACTCTTGCGCTCCTCGGATTCATGTCTTTGTTATTGTCTGAGGCTTTGTTGTGCTTTTGATGTGCTTTGTTGTTGAAATGATGTGCTTTTGCAGATTTATATGCGGAAGATTTGCTTCGCGTCAGGAAATTTTGCAATCTTTATGTGACTCTACTGCATGATTGGAATGCGCTGCTGTGTCTGATCTTTCTCGACGTAACTTCGAAACTCATCGTCAACTTGAAGTGTTTGAGACGTTCTGATGGACAAACTAATGTTTGGAAAGCTGTGGTAGAAATAATATGTGTACTTGAATGTATACATAAAGAGCGTTTCTAAGTTCTCTCAGTTGTGTCGTTCTTGCGAATAACCGTCTGGAAATCTCGGTGCGAAACTTATCGATGTTTGAAAAATGATTTTTCTTATACTGCCTTGTTAAATAGTGGGATCTTTGTTATAGAATGTTTGTGTTTTAAAAATCTTGGGAAATTGTGGGGATGTTCCCTTGAAAAATAACTAGCCTTTTTTTCTATGACGTAAACTGCTTGAATAATTCAACGGTTATTCTAGAAACTTTGTATTTTTGTCCCTAATATGTGCTTCACACCATGTGAAAATCTAATGTCTGTGGCAACAATAGTTTTTGACTAATTCTAGAAAAGTTTGAGAGACGAGGGGTGTACGAATAATTTTGTTGCAAACTGTAAATGATCACGAATTACGGCTGATCTCAGCCTAACTAACAATAATCTAAAATCACTATCATTCTGTCCGTAAGTTCAGTGCATTGACAAGCATGATTTCTCCATTTCCCTTATCCTTGTGAGTGATATTCCCCTGTGAATTTTTTACGACAATCATTTGGGCAGAAAAGTTACTGATGCTGCTAGCGTCCGCTTGACACTGGTCGTAATATTTCGCGAAAACCAAGTAAATGCGACAGGCTGGCTGTAGGTCAAACTTTGATGGATCATTTGTGAGTGCTTGTGTTAGAATGTTCGCGTTAGGGCTTCCACAGCTGTGGGGACGTAAAGCAGGAAGAAGACACGTAACAACGACAGTGGCGAATCCTGACAAAGATAACGAGTGCAGCTCGGTCAGTTGAGATTTACACGCGAGACGAACTTTTGCATCGCTCGCAAATGCTCTTCAGTTACTTAAACATCGCTTATCGAACGATTCCTTGTACTGTTTAGCTACATTACGCGAAACAACATTTTGCTGTAATGTAAGTTTGAAGGAATCTATTCATGCTCTTCAGTATTTCGTCTATCGTCCTGATATTTCGAAACATCTAAAAGTTTGACTTGTTCTATGATTTTTAAAGTGACAATTTTGATAGCATTTGGGAAGCATTAGGAATTTTACAATAAGATGCTTTGCCCCAAGCAGATCTTAAGTTCTAGAAAGTATTAAGAACCTCTCCTAGAGAAATGCACAACTGCATTTCAGTTAGCATTGAACAATTTGGCTTTCCATTTCGGTTCTCAAATTTGGAAAAGAGTGAGAGAGAGAGAGAGAGAGGGAGGAAATATCCCTGTCCGATTAAATTGTCGCCCAACGCATTTTCTTGGTCACACTGGATGACTTGGGTAGTGACGAGAACGTACGAGTATAGCCAGATACTCGTTGTTTTGATTTTATTTTTGATTTTTTCCTGCATCTCTTCTCTTTGTATACCTGTGTTCCAATGGTTGTAAACACCCCCTGGAGTGACATGTGAGGTTCCGAGGTGAAGGTTAGGTAGGCTTTCCTTTTATTGAAACAAAATAAGTTTTAAATTTTTGATGGGTATTATCTTTTTTCTGCTCACTACTGTCCGTTTTTCAACTTATATTACTTCCTTTATCAACCATTATCTTGTCTTCTCTATAAGTAGATGACTTGACTTGTTCTACGACTAAAAGATGGTATGACACTGCGCTATACTGGCAAATGGCGTTCAAACTTCTGCCCTTTATTGAAACGGCCATACGAAACTGGTTTTCTACTGTGTACTAAAACTGATTCACAGGTATGATGGCTAATGCGTATTTTTGTGACGGATTTCACTTTTCTTATTCATGAAAAAATCGTCGATGATATTTTCGCTCCAGAGTTACATTACTTTATAAATAAGTACGACAAAATCGAAGACAATGTTTTACGACAAAAAAGGCTTATGAACAAGGATAGACTATGTCACTGCAAGTGCTTTCTTTACCATGAGAAGACTGAGTAGCATTCTCTGTTCGTTCGTCGCGTTAGAAAACGCAATGGCTTGTGAGCTTCGTGAACATAGCAGAGCCATTGCCACTGTGGTCGATCACTGAGTGTCACTTTGCAGCGGCCAATTCATGTTCTTGCTGTCTCTCTGTGACGAGTGTGAACAAATCAGGGGCTTCGCGTACAGTCTTGATGCCTAAATTTTGTTCCTCGGAGGAATATGACTAATGTATCTGTGAGAATTAGCTCTACCACGGAGAGGATGGCAGGTCCCGAGCTGGAGGTTAAAAATGCTTTTCTTTTGTTGTGATCAATATCTTTTTTTCGCCACAGACCATCTGTTTCGAATCAATAGTATCCTTTATTTTTAGCGCATAAGAATGAAATTTTTCAATTTTGTTTTTTCTATGTGCTGGGTTTGGTGACAAACTTCATGCTCATTTTCGCAGTTTTACACATTCCATATTCAATGGTGCTTTTCTCCTTCCTCTCTTAAGAATACCTTTGTTGTGATTAGTTAGGCTTCACTTGATTCACCAAATTTCATTCAATCTCTAGGGAATACCTACGTTGTGGAAGGGAGGCTCAGACTAACTTATAGCACCAGCTTACCAGCTTACATTGTGGAACATTCTGGTAGACACCAGAGTGCTCATTGGTGAAAATGATCGAGAAGAGGCGCGTAGAATAGGTAAGTTTTGTATTTGAAGTACAGAGTGATTCATTTTAATTTGAAATATTCTAATTGGCGCTATGATTCAAAAGTGCTTGTTCCGCTGGTTCAACTTTCAGGCGTACATTTTTTTGTAATTTTCTGAAATCAATTTGATTTACGTCAATACTGACATTGATCTCACTTCAGATTGACCTAAGGAGTGACCAACAGAACTGTGTAGTAGTAATCTTTTTGAACTTATTGTTACTTTAATCGGTCACCCTGAAAATTGAATCTGTTTAACCTCTTGTGTAACGGTCCATGAAGTTGCAGAACTGTTTTTTCAATGCGATATTGACATAAGGGTTAACTACTATAGGAAGCGTTAGCGACCCTGGCTTGTCAACAAAAGCGTCTCGAAGCGTCAACAAATAGGCCGGTCGAGGTAAGCGCCAATAGAGCAAATTAACGAGTCGGCTCTAGGTGCGCCTCGAGCACGCACGAGAACACCAATTTGATTTTTTATCTTGTGACGGGACAGCTGTGGAGCACAACGGTAGGCTAATGCGCCTCCTTAGATACTCTTTTGTGTCGGGGGTTGCCTTGCTCGTGCATTAGAGTTCCTGAGCATATCGTGATCTTGGAACTTGGATCATGATCTTGGTCTGGCTGCTGCTTTCTTGGAACGAGAGCTAGTATTAATTCACTTTGTATTTTCCTTGAACGAAAATTTCAGGACTGGAATTAATATCTCTGAACATGAGAATGAAAAATTGAAATATGTTTGAATGTGAAATAAATACTTGAAGACCTCGTAAAAGAGTCTTACCATAACAACTCTGGACAATTATTTTCTTCGTTCAAGGGAGTCTAAATAAACATGACATATGACTGCGCCTACGCGTTGTGGTGCCTGCAATTTTTAAGTGATGCATTTTTTTGTGACTGCTCTTGACATCACCGTGTTAATAGAATTGATTTCATTTATTTCATTTGTATTTGAGGAGCACAAAGAATCTTTGTCTTCCTTAAACTCTGATGTACGATTGTTCCTCTTATCGACCTGCGTAGTTTTAATTTTGAGAAACCGGTTTGAGTTATCGTAGATTGAATGTGCCTGAAATTATTGATTATAAGTGGCTGAGGAATTAATTTGTTGGTTTATTTCATATGTTGAACATATTTTAGAAGTGAGTCTCTGCATTGCTTTATTTTATCGAAATAAGATACTGAGATCTCTTTTAGATAATATTACCAAAGATTTGCCATCTCTTACATAAACATGAGCTCCTAATTTCAGAAATTTCATAGCTGGAAAGTATTTGAAGACGATACATTTTTTCATTGAAGCTTTCTACCGTGGACCAATTCCTATGCAGATATGACCAGCATTTTCTAAAGCTCTACCTGATTTTCCTTTGTCAGAAATGCAATCTATAAAGCTCAGCTGCATTATTGGGAACTCCTTCAGATTGACCAAAAGATTGACCTAAATCGCATAAATTAGAAGTGTGATTCTTCATTACCTTTAAGGCATTGCTTCATTTTCGTTGGTATTCAGGGCTTCAAGTGACGTTGCTCCTGACCAAGGAGACGCAGACAGATCTAACTCAAGACAACGCTCATATTATTAGCTGTTCAAGTAGCAGTGACATCGTTGCAACTGGTACAGCGTAGCTTGCAGCATCCCACATGACGAACCTGAGCGCGACAGTCTCATGTGAAGTAAAATGATACTCGGACATATTGAGTGCTCTGAATAGGGATCAATCAGAGCAACCCTTTCGCAGGTTTCATAAGTCCTAATGATGCGGGGCAAAATTCCCAGCGCTGCATTGAAAGCGCTCTTCGAATAAGACAAAGGCGGTTATCAATGATCCTCGTTGACTGATCTCGTTGGTGCAGAAGTTACTATTTGAACAATACTGGAGCGATGTAATTAAATCTGGTCTCTGAGTGGAGGCATTTAGTCGGCAACCACAACTTGCATCCTTCTAGGAAATGTGGCTTCTGGCGTAATTTTTATTTTCGTGCTTGTTAACGAGTTTATCAGAATGTTTCCATGCCGATATTGTGGCTTATGAAAATGAAAAATTTTCTTCACATCATTTTCAACTTATAATTTACGAAAAAATCCCTATGGGGGAGTGGGGGTTTGGAGGATGGGCGACAGCTACTCCTGCATTTCCGTGAAGCGAGAGGCAATCAATTAACTTTACATATTGAGTTAAATAATTACCGTTTAAATAGTAAGCAGAATTTGCCTTGTTCCAGTTTCAATGGAATATTTTCTGTAGTTCAAGTAAATATCATGAATCTGGATAATGCCATCGTGTTAACTGAGGACGAAGGAATTTCAAAACAACCCATAACAGGCGCATGATGATGTAAGCATGAAACCGTCGAAGCTCAACATTGAAAGTTCATCCCGGGTTCAACCTTCCGTTTGCTAACAAACCNGCTACTCCTGCATTTCCGTGAAGCGAGAGGCAATCAATTAACTTTACATATTGAGTTAAATAATTACCGTTTAAATAGTAAGCAGAATTTGCCTTGTTCCAGTTTCAATGGAATATTTTCTGTTGTTCAAGTAAATATCATGAATCTGGATAATGCCATCGTGTTAACTGAGGACGAAGGAATTTCAAAACAACCCATAACAGGCGCATGATGATGTAAACATGAAACCGTCGAAGCTCAACATTGAAAGTTCATCCCGGGTTCAACCTTCCGTTTGCTAACAAACCTGTGAACTGTAAATGGAATCATAAATGACCTCACGGATTCCTTAAATTCTCGATTAATCCGACTTTATCATAGAGCCCCGTAACCAAGAAAGGATAGTTTTTGGACCCATTGTACATCATTGAGATCATTACCTGTCGTGATTGAGGTTCTTAATCCAAAATTAATCCCAGTAATTAAATTTTCTATTTACCGTAGGATTGTTCTGGGGTAAAAACACAAACGTTTACAACACTACGTTGAGTGTTCGTCGAAAACTTGTTAAGAAAATTCGAACGAAAAAGAGCTCGCTCTATTTTCATTCATTTATTTATATTATCGAGAAGTTCGAGCTACAAAATTTTATTTTTATGATGCAGTAGACCTCTGACTATATTTTGATCCCATGATTTGTAGCAAATTGAAATCGTTTAAAGTCTACGGTTACTGCTACCAATATTTAACTTACTTTTTGATCTGCCCGTTCCTTTCTGAAGAACACCTACACATCTGAAAAAAGAAAAGGTTAGAATGAATTGTGAGTTACATTCTCTTTAGAGGCTCGTAAAGCAAATGCAAGGTAGAAACGATAATTTGGTGGCCAAAAATTAACCAAATACTTCAAGTATTTTCAAGTATTTTCTTCCAGTATTTTCTTCAAGAATGATCGCTACTCAAAGCTCATGAAGCATTCATAATACCAAGACGTAAATACAATGTCACACCTGCAAAATTAACAGTGAGTTGAATCTCTAATTAGTTTCTTATTGAAACGAATGCATTAGAAGATTGATCATTCGTGAGAAGATTTTTGCCGATTTGTCATGTGGTAACTTCTGAAGGTTTTTATTTTCTGCATTTTTTGTGCCTCTAGTAATGAATTTTTATGTGTTTCTTGCAAGACACAAGCTCTACCATCCTCATAAACGTAATTGGTACTCTAATCTTCCCTTTTTACAAGTAAGTACGACTGTTCAAAGCTTCCAGAAGACAGAATTGCTTCGAGTCGAATATCTTCTCCACTACTGAGGTGAGGCATACAAAAATGTGAGGTCTTGAGCCGAACGTTATGTGCGCCTAACTTTTTTGGAAGAAAATGTTTTTCTGTTTTCTTATAAACATCATTTTTGGATTCACTGCTGATTTTTTCAGCTCCAATTTCTTTCGTCTTCAAATTTTATCTAGTTTCATAAATTTCTTTCAAGCGTGCTGCTTCTATGCGTAGGGTATGGAGACACACCTTGTACATTATCTCCTCATTCCCTTAAATTTATAACAAATAGAGCTCGCTCCTTTCCTCTCCTGGAATTCCTTTGTTTTCGCTGGGAAGGCTTCAACTGACTTACCCCTCGAGGTGATGAAAATACTGTATCTGTTACTTAGCGCTGCTAATAAGAAAATGCTAGGTTCCGTGCTGAAAGTTAGGTTTGCTTTCTGTTTGTTGAAACAAAATGTTTCTTTGTTTTGTAAAGGACTACATGTTGTCAGATCACTGCTGTCCTGTTTTTCAGCACCAACTATTTTTTCTTCAACTTTTAGCTTGTTAGATAAATTTCTTTCTTTATTTACTGTTTTATGCGCCTTGTGCTTTCCGTTAACTCCATAATGAAAAATACCTTCCTCTCTTTAGAACCCCTTTGTCGCAGTTAAAGAAGCTTAAACTAACATCAAACTAATCTGATGTTGGCTTTTAAGATCGTTTTTGAGTTCATTAACTAATACTTGGACGATTTTTTTAAGCCTACTGTAATCAGTAGGATAACATTTTGAGAAACGTAAAAATGAACACTCTGGTTATTCATGCACTTATTGTAAATGATAGTACAATATATAAATTGATTGATGGTTTGTGAAAGTTGATTGCTCTCTCGAGCTGCGGAATCGCAAATTTTTCTCAGTGGAGCCTGGTAAGTCATTAAAGCTCTTCATTCGATGAAGGTTTCGAAGCATGAATCTGGCTTTAATGAAAAAAAATGAGTAGGAAATTATTTTTACAAGTCATGGAGGAGAAATGGAATTGTTAAGCTTTTGCATGCTCAGAAAATGATACAATGTTCTCAAATGTTCGTGAGAAATAATGGCCGTTTTTAACTGTGGATGCACGAACAAATAGGATTTTAGAATCTCAAATAATAGAATTTTTTGATAAGTCATTCATGCTTTTTTCGAGGATTTATTCCAGTGTAATTAGTACCGTCGTAAATGCAGAGCATTTGGTTGCATGCGTTGATTCAAATTTAAATTAAATTGAACATTTTTTGAACTAGAATGCAATTTGTATAACGAGTTCACATGAATGAATCCATTTATCTCATGTTCTGTGATAAATTTCCTTAATTGGTTTCGCAAGAGGATGCATTTCATTTTCAAACCTAGGCGAACATATCCATGAAATTTAGATCGGCCGTATCGTGTTCCTTGCGTCAATAATGAGGGCAACAGGCACTGAAAGATCTACGGCTTCCATCCCTGCCGCGGCACGCGTGTTGTGAAAGCTGGGGGCATTGTGGTGATTTTTAGCATTGCGACGGTTCATGCCATAGTGGAGGCTTGTGATATTGCGGAGGCTTGTGGTATTGTGTATGTTTGTGATGTTGTGGAGGCCTGTGGCGTTGAGGAGGCTTTTGGCATTGTGGAGGCTTCTGGTATTGTGGAGGCCTTTGGCATTGTGGAAGTTTATGGCATTGTGGAGGCTTCTGGCATTGGGTGACTTTTGCATCGAGATGACTTTTGCATCGAGATGACTTTTGCATCGAGATGACTTTTGCATCGAGAT
>JACJUY010000332.1:98541-130244 GCA_014220935.1 Platorchestia sp. MABIK
TCGGGATGACTTTTGGCATCGGGATGACTTTTGGCATCGGGATGACTTTTGGCATCGGGATGACTTTTTGCATCGAGATGACTTCTGTTTCGGGAGATTTTTAACATTTTGAAGGCTTTTCACATTGTGGAAGCTTTTGTGTACGAAGGATTTTAATATTTTTAAGGTATTAACATTTCAGATATTTAAGAAATCGTTTTGCATTCACTTTTTAATAACTAAATTTCAATTAGCTAAATAACTCGTTCAAAAAATTCAATAAAAGCAATCCTGCGTATAAAATTGGAATATTCATCACAAGGATCTTCAATTTAGATTATGGTACGAGTAGTGATTCAAGAATGATAAATGGCAGCTGAGGGGCTATTCCTGCTCCGAACTCTCAGAAGGATCTTCAACTTTATACCCATTTAACTCGCACAATTTTCCAGCTCTTCACTACAACTTTGTTGGTTTAGCTCACTTGAAGGTAATTTGAAAAATTGGAAAAATGAACGTGTCGAGTGTTGCTCGATGCACTGATGACTCATGCCTGTAATTAATGCAAAATAAACAGTCATTCTAGACGTTCTAAATGAGTATAAAAATAAAAAATGTCATTGCAAGAGATTTTTTTCCATGAAACATAGTAGCTGAGTTACCGTATCTCTTCGTTGCAATGAGAGATGCCATTCCATTCCATAAAAAGCGATTGGTATTTTGATCCCCATTAGTGTTCAGAACTGATAATCATTTCAGATCTAGCTCTCACAACCGCTCAGACTGTTATTCAGCAGTTGGTTAACCTTTGCCATTGGAATTGAGCGGGTTATCGAAGTTTTGCAAGCCAGTTCTGTAATTGAGTTTGTAAACTAACTCTGGTGCAGCGGTATCTGGTTCACAGCGGGTAAATTTTACTGCTCGTACTGAAGTATTCATAGACGATGCAGATGGATATGATAGTGAGCCATTTGGACAATTATGCTGGCTGTATCAGATTACCAGCCTCCATTGGAAAGGCGTTGATGCTCACCCAAAAATAATCAAGATTGATTGCTTCCTTGCCACTCACATGCCGTCCTTTGACATCCTGATGGCTTTTATAGGTGCTGTTGCTTATAGGTTCTCCTGCAGAAGGAGCCTATAGACAATAACCGTCGGCCCTGAATCTGTGTTTACAGCCCGCCTGTGGAGTTGCGATCTTCATGGGAGCGTCAGGGCCTCAATGTTGAGAGAACATCACAGCCAAGTTAGACCAGAGAGCTTTTATCCTTTTGTTTGCACTTCATGTAACTTTCAAGTGCATCTCTAGCCTGAAGATTTAGTGTATGTGTGCGGCTGAAGCGGAAATCATTTTTGGAATGAAGTTAGCACAAAGGTAAAGTTTTCAGCGTGCTGAAGAACACACCAAAGACGAGTTAAAGCGTTGAAAAACATTTGAATAAACATTTAGAGGCTTACAGATGCGTGGTTCACACACTCGAAATTGAATAATTTGAACCGACAAGGATTTATTTGCGACGATGAACTTCGAAATACTTTGTTTGCTTATTGACAGAATTCCTCTGAAATCACTTGCGTGAATACTGCCGTGAGAAAAGTTCATGAATATTAAATGGTGTCGGTATATTTGGCTGTGTATAAACAAAGCTCCTAATGTTACCGGTAAAGTCACGTGTTGGGTGACGCTGAGGCAAAGCAGGGCCTGCTTCCCAGGGCGTGTTAAGCTCCGTTATGTAGGTCAAGCTGTTGCTAAGCTCTCAGCTCAGATCTGGCCGGATTTCTCTTTCTATAAACTGTGCAATGCTGAATTTAACACTGTTCAAGAAATGAAATATCAGTGTACGCGGTATTTAGTAAAACTGCGTGTGTGTTAGTTACAAAGCGTACCGTCAACACAGCATTAGTAAGTGAGGTCTCTGAAAAAGTTAGTTGCGTCATATTTTGTCTTCTCACGAATTATACAAGGCTTTGTAGAACCTGTTCATTTTATTAAAAGTTGCACGGTATTTTTATATGCATTGTTTTTTATCCTTTCCAACAAATGAAACTAATAGAAAACGCACATATATTCGTAAAATTTCTTTGATCACTCCGTCAAATTTAAATTACCTTCTCGCACAGCCACAGTAACCCAGTATTTTCTTCAATTCACTTCTGGGTTCCAACATCATTCCGTCGTACAAAAGTGTCGCAAGCGAGTGGACAGAAGAGACCTCTACATTAGCTAGGCGAGTATCCAGTTCCTCAGAATTTGCGTCGTCCCCAAAACGGACGCTGAGCAAATGTCTCTCAGGGCTTCTCATTAGGCAGTTTTGAACCGCCACTCCACATTCTGCCAGCCGAGCGAGACCGCCAGCTGGAGAGCCTCCGTTGCAGCCAACGGATGGAGTCGGAGCAATTACAGGGAGCCCCAAGTCGAATGTATGAATATCGGAGAAATTTTACTGTAGCTTGGAGCCCCGCGTTCGTCATGATCAAGGATTATGGAATCACAAGGGTTAAATGGCTGACCCCTGTGTGAATGCAGAGTCTGGGAAGGTGAGTGGTGCCATCGTCAGTGACATCGTCGCTTGCTGTGGCTTTATGTATTTATATTTCTTTGGCAGGTCGTCATCGGGAGATCGAAATGTACACGCGAGGTCCTTTTTTGCATCGTTTTGGCGAATTCCAATTCGACTTACTGTAGAACAGTGCTGCTCATGTTTTATGACAAGAGGTCGCAACAGCTCCTCAATTTTTTCTATAATGAGTTTCCGACTTCGAAGTAAACGTCGTTATTCTTTTGGAGTATGATGAGGATTGTGTGCAAATTAAATTTTATTGAATTGCTCCTAGAGCTCAAAATTAAGGCTCGCAGAGTTTCACAACCATTATAAAGAGGAGGTGCTGCTCGTTCCCCTTTATCAAACGTTCCATTTTTGGGGATTTCTATAAAATTGATGCGTTTTTTCACACAAAAGATCGTTAATTTCTCCTTTTTAGTCAAATGGTTGACAGTAAACCAAGACTGAAGACTAGTATTGGTTTGGTTGCTAGTTTCCCAGTCTAGAGTGGATTATGTTTTTCGTGTTGACAGTTCGCATTGAATATAGCTGTGTTCATTTCGGTCGAAAGGTGTGCAAGCTATATGAAAGCGAGTCTTTCTAGTAAAGTGAGGAAAATTATCAATTGCTTTTCACACCTGTTTAATAGTATCAATTCTCAAGTTCCATTTCCAGTCAATGCAGTAGATACGATGACGTTAATTTTCTCTTGTATCAAACTTAGTTTCAAAAACCTATAGGTTTTACCCAAGCCTAATGTCTCGAACTTGTGCATTACTCCGTATCAGAATGATCTTACTCTTACGTGCGTTTACTCGCAACGAAAATGTAATTCCTTGTGAGTTGTACTTAAACGTGAGAGGAAGCGTCACTTGAATCGCAGTTCGATCACCGGACATTTTCCCTCTGCAGGTGGGAAAAATGGAAGCTGTTGTATGGACTGGGCGTATCGCAGGCACTCGCTCAGCCGATCCGTTTCGAGAGCTCAGGCCGTTGCCACTGATCCATTATTCAAGAGGGGCGCATCTATCAGGCTTCCTTTTCCCCTTTGTCCGATTTATCTCTGGCGCAACAATCAAGGCAAATGAGTTGGAGTTCCACTCCTCAGCCTGCTAATTTTGGAAGTTTTTGCTCGAATTTTAGGCTTCCAATCAATACGGAGGTGATTGGCGGGGCTGGGTTGGGCAGCCGTCCATTAGCAGCGCCAACACGACTGCCATTAGTGCTCTCTCCAAGCCTTTTGGTCTTTTCTTGGAAACCAAAATCTCATGCCTGAAGGGTCGAAAAATTTGAGGTTGGCAAGAGAGTAGCGAGGTAGTGAACCCTTCCAACGAGGTCGACGTCGAAGTTTCGGCGGAAGGTAGGCGAGATGCTTCAAGAAGCGGTCAAGTCCACTGGGCTGGACCTTCCTCATACATTTGAATGACCGCTTCATCAAGCTAGAGGGCCATTTGCGAGCAAGAACAATGGTGAGGTGGCATGAGTTATTATTGCGTAGTCTCTAAATCTCCTGATTCTGTCCTCATGAGGCTGAGAAGAGAGCGACTCACACGATGACCACTCAAGTTTACATTGCTAGCCGATTTTTCAGCCATTCTTGACAGCAGTCAGAACGAGAATTCCTTTTTTTTTGTAGTTTCGTCAGAAAGTTTATTTGATATTCAATCACGTCCCTGTCGTTAAATGTGTTTATAAGCACGAGTGTAGAAAAGAGTCAATTTGTGAGATCCTGTCAGGCCTTTGGTAAAAGAGAATTTTAACTAAAGAAAATGTATTCTTTCATTTTTGTAAACAGTCTGATTCCCGATGGTCTTCCTGAAGTTACAAGGCAGCATTAGGTGGCAAATAGCAGTAATAACCGGAATCAGATGTTGCTCTACTACTACAGGTGCTAGAAATTGAGTGTGGCTTAAATTTTGCAGGGTGCTGGCCTGATGCAACCATTCTTTCCTCTCGTTTTCCTAGTCCCTTATTTCGGACCGTCGATACCTGTTGAAGCCATTTCGTGTGGATTTTGTTCATCTCCCAAGAGATATTTCTCGATTTCATCTTCGTCAGTCAATTGAGACGACCGGTGTATTCGTATGCAATAACTCCATCGAATGTGTCTTAACTTGTACACGTTCACTTACTTCTGTTTTTTGTCAATTAAAGATGCCCTACCGCAGTTTAGTGCGAATTTTGCCGAATTTGGATGTCCACCGTCAGTACGCTTGGATAGAGATTGTAGGCCAAAAGTTCCTATTTACTCGAGTTTGTGGTTAGTACCTCCATTGCGGAAAAACTGCCGACTTCCATTACTAATTGAGAAGTTAATATCTTTATAATCACAGGGAAGTACGCGATTTTTTATGCTCCTGAGCTGGCAGCGGCTACTTTAAAACTTTTATCCCGACTTTTTTGTGGAGATGTTTCAAGTTTCCTTGTCCTGTCTACCTTGAGAAGTATCCAAACTTTGCGAGTTAGCTCGTCCATCTCCGCTGCTGCCCTCCATCAGGCACACCTAAACCTCCGCGGTAGATTTGCTGGATCTTCGCTTTGCTTCTTTCTGCTCCGTGTCTTTGGGACTTGCTATTACGATCTTAAACTTGAGTTCCCTTAATTCATATATGACTTCAAAATAATTGATTCTGCAAGTTAATTTGTTTATGATAATCTGTTTTCTTTGAAATGAAGCTCTGAAGTTCTATATGGCAGCTCATGGAAAGTTTTATGAAAAAATGTGTATTAAAAATCATCGAGAAAAGGCTCTATGAGTTAAAAAAAAAGTAGCTGACATTGACAACGTTATGTTCCGCGCATCGCCAAGCGTTAGATCTGTTATCCTATAGACAAAATTTTAGTATTCACTGGAAGAGGAAGAACGATTTGGGGAATTAATTTCTCGGAATGAATTACATTCGTTAAACTTGTATAACACCTATAAAATTAGTTCAGAGTTTTATTTATTCTAAGATTTATGTGAACAAATTGACCAGGTCCGAGGTGCAATATTTCTATGTCTTGTAAATCCCCATTTTCAAAGGTTGAATTTGCCAATAGCGTTCAAGCGAGCTAGATTCGAGATCGATAAGACATTTCCCAAACTACCTATAAAAAATTGTGAGTAACTCAGAGCAGTGTCTCTGTCTCGAATAATTTTTCTCACTCTAAAACAATCACGAAATGTACCCTTTCCACTTTTCAAGCTACAGTTCATAACACTTCGCAGCGACGAGAAAATAGAATGATAATGATGCGTGGACTTGAAAGCATTTCTTGCCGATGCTCAAATCAGGTACATACACTTTAACTAGTTGACTGCGATGAGTGAAATTGAAGTTCAAGATTAAATTTAAATTTAAAGTCATATATAATTAGCAAATTTATGAATACCAAGTATTAAATGGGTCCATTAAATAGCATTAATTTAAAAAAGATTGTTAGAATTTACAAACCACTCATCGATGGGTCGTTTCGCAGCAGGAAAAACCTAAGCACAACCCACCGGTGGGTCGTATTGCTGTCTAATGTAGCCGTAGGTTGGTTAAGATATTACATGTTATTTTTGGGTTGGGTCATTCATGAAGTCTGCTGAATTTATCTCGGTTTTGAATATGGAAATAAATGCAGGGATTCATAATGATCATGATACAATTGTAATGTATGTTCACCAGGTGTTGCTGCGTTCTTTATTCCGCCTTTACTTGTTATTATTGTTACTTTGGAAATTGAAGCCGTGAGTTCGAAAGCCATTTCAGCAAAAAAGTACCGATAAATGTTTGTGAAGCTGATAAAGAGTTTGAATTTTTTTTAAATGTTCAAAACGTGAGGGTTGAATAAATCCTAAAAATTCAAAGAAGTTGCCACCGATTTCATCGTGCATTTGAAAATACACTAACATACACCAATTGCATTCCCGAAATGTTGAATGAAGGGAAAGTGATCCCACTAAATGACTGATGAACGCCCATTGGCAATTTTAGACCTGTATTGTTTATCTAGATTAACAGTTAAATCGTTAATGTTAAAACGAATGATGTACTTGCATTGCATAATTTTTCTGTTATTTAAAATTTTATTTTTTCTCGAAAAGATTACTTTTTTAATTTCCTTCTTGATTTTGATGAAAAATAATATCCGGGACAAGATATTAGGGCTCAGTGACAGTACACTGGCGCGGTCGTTGCTCGGTTTAGTATGTTTGTCAGCTATTGCTTAGCCCTTGGCGCTCGAAGATATTTTTTATCTGAATTCAACCATAAATCACTTTCGGAAAAGATGTCTCAGGTAAAAAGATAAAAAGTTTTTGGTTTATTTAGAGAGGATATTCCAACGATTAATGGTTCATATTTAAATAACTCAAAATACTTGTAGTCATTTTTCACATAATTGTGTTCTATTTAAAAAATATTAAACTGGGAAAAATTTATGTTTCTTATACCTATTCGATATTTCGTTCTCAGTTGTACGAGATATTTTTTTGTACCAATGATTTCCTGCCACTTGATCATAATTTTTATTTTACTGATATCAGAGGCCCTTATAATTTCACACTTATTGCATTCAATTGACAAACCGATCACAAAATCGGAAAAATTCCACTCGAACATTTTCTGGTATGCGAATCGAGAAGTTTATGTGCAAGCGAACCCTTACAGGTCCGCTTCTTTGTTCTCTTCAATGTTCGTTGAGCGAGCGACTCCCTCCTGGCGCATTCAGGGCAGGAAAATGCAATTACGTCACTTGATTGTGTTTATTTCTGACCCTGAAATTTAACTATACTTGCGTTCCGTAGCAAGTTTGGTCATTTAACTGAACGGAAAAAGTGCATGCTTTCGGTTAAAAATTAGTCCTTTGATTGAAGTTCCAGGAATTAAACTCAGGCTAAGATCGTATCTAATACGAAGTTTAAGGAAAAAATTATCTATCTTTTTGAATTCAATGGCGCAAAGTAAATTGCTCTTGTCATTATCCTCTGAGACTCTGTGGGTAGTTATTCTATGGATTGATGAATACTGCACTTGTCACACAGAGCGTCAATAATCATACCATGTTCGAGTTATCTTGAATAATATTTGTTATATCCTGCCTATTTGGGTAACCATTTGAAAGATATTTGCTTCTTGCCCTTGGTAATTATGACGAGCTGGCTATCAGACAATTGAGCGTAGCGTTCTGTTGGGTAAACGTACATTATGCAATGCCTCGTGCTGCCGTAAAGAATGCATGTGTTAACTGTTCCTCAACGACTTGGAAAACTAGAATGTCGCCAACTAAATTTTCTTCTCCACCACAGAGGGAAATTGAGTCATTATTTTATATTTCATGAGATCGAAAAGTGATTTGACCGCAATGTGTTTCCGGAACCAGCCGATCGAACTAAGAGCAAGATTTGGCTTTGAAAAGAAAAGGCGTGTTCTAGTCTTCCTTGTAGGTAGGGAAGAGGAGACTTTTCTTCACATTCTCCTTTCAAGTTCCGCTAGAGTTGAAGTTTTGTCAGCAGCTCTGCTGTGTTAGGGCTCATGAGCATCACCGCTTCTGTAGTTCTTCCATCACAGCTTCTTCAAAAAACATCATGCCAATTACAAATTTTTCAACAAATTTGGGAATGAAAGATTAAGAGACATTTCTTCCATTACGATTCCATTCTGTAGTCGGAAGCAATCTTCTTTTAAGTGAAAAGCTCGTTCAAAACGTGGCTTTTGATTGCAGCTGTTTTTGTTTCACTGGATGGGTTCATTTTCATTTTCTTGCTGGGCCGTCTTTAGAAATCACATTCCTAGTAGAGCGTCCTCGTGGTCAGAAAAACTATAATAACACTTTCACACAGATGATTATTTTGTTCGGTGATGAGCTATATTTATGTGCGATGAATTTGGCGAGTTTGAATGAACGTTAATTATAGTTTCTATACCCTGGCATGTGGAACTTACAATATTTTGTGCATCAAATAGCGTGCGGGAAAAGTATCATAATGTAAATTTTTCTGCGTTACACATTTTTCCCAGTGTGGCTTTGTTTGCGAAATTCTTTGCTATCCAGTCATTTTTTTCGGATTGTTGAGGCATCTTGTTTAGCGACTTTTTTCCGATATTGAATTTTCAAGGCATGTCAGCGGGACACAAGTTGAGTGTCTATAAGAATTAGCGCTTTCAAAAGGAATATTTGAGGTCCTGAGCCATAAGTATATGTTAGGTAAAACTTTTTTTGGTTGGAATGGAACAAGTTTTTAGTTTGCCACAGATCTTATTTTTCTGTTCTTTTCTCTTCTGATTTTCATCACCTACAACTTTCTCATTCAGTTTTTATCTTGTTTCATAAACTTCTTTCTCAACTTCCTGTTCTTATGCATCTCGTACATCGATTCAGCGGTCCCATAACTTCAGGCTAAATGATGCCTTCCTTCTTCATCTTTTTGGAGCTCCTTACTTTGCGGTTAGGGAGGCTAAAACTAATCTAACTTACGTTTTCAAGTTCGTTTTCGCCCTTTCAGCCTAAGGTGCGACTGATTTTTTTATGAGAGGATTACTTTGTAACTTCCTCTTGCCTGTTCTTGTGTCGGAATATTCCCAATTATTTTCACATGCCTCTGTTGAGGATATTAAACTGGGAAAGTTTTTTAGCGTGAAGATATTGATCAATGTGGTGTTTTGTTTCATCAAGGTACAGCAAAAGTCTGTTAATCTCACATTGATGAGCTATTTGCGTGTTTAGTACAGTCCAGTGACTTTGCGTCACTTGCAGTGAATTGAAGCATCTCCTAAGTGTGAGCAACAAGTTTCTTGACCTAGGCAGTTGTATCTGGAGTTCTGCAATCAATTTTTGTTTGCTATTCATCAACCAGCTTTTATGCATTCAGTCGTTACTTGTGATGGCAGCGTACGGGCGAGTGTCTTGGCCGATGCCGCTTCACAAAGAGCCATAATTTTCGATTGCGTCATAAATTTCGTCATATTGATCGTTTGAATACGATATAACCAGTCCATGCTCCTCTCGTGTTAGCCTCGCTTCATTTAGTGTGATGGCTATTAGCTATTTTTTAAAATTTGTATATAAATGTGTGGCGAAGTACTGCTGATATATTTGAAAATTCTTTTGACGAATAAAACCATTTTTCCGTAGTTTCAATTGTTCAGATGGTTCCTAAAAATTTCACTTGGTCATTCCAAAGAGTCTATTTTCATTTTTTTACGGATATTTTCGCAAGAAATCGCGTAAATGCTGCGACAACTCATACCCGAGTTGAAAAATTCTTTTCTGTGTGAGAAGGATTGTGTGTGTTGTTCCAGTTTTGTTTGAGCCCCATATAACCTAAATTAAAATCCGTTTGCGTCAAACCATGTCCTGAAGATGGATGCACAATCATTTGATCCAAGCAGTGTCACTTGAGGCACCGGTACGTGGAAAATGACAGTGTGTATCGTCGTGAAACGGAATTAGACTGTTCCTTTGTGTCTCTGTCTAGGCTGCATCTCGCTTATTTTTTTATTAATTGCTTATTCTTAACACCCAAACTGTACGATTAATTTTTTTATCTGGGTCAGAAAAGAAATGAGAAACATTTCTGACTATTTTACTCAGAAATGCGGATAAATACTAGAGAGATTTTAAGTGAATTTGTGATATTTACCTTCTCACGGGCGTAATGTGTTATTGTTGTCGATAACTTTTTGTACTTAGTGAGGTTTAAATTCAAAATTAAATAATATCAAACCGGAAGAGCCATACAGAGCAATCCTCGGAACACAAACTGTTGTGTGCAGTGAAAGAATGTGATATTATCCTACTCCAATGACGGCGTTCATTGTTAAAGACTTCGAGTAGTCGCACTACGAAACGGAGTTCTTCTGAATAAGTCAAAGTTCAAGATTAAATTCTCATTCATGTCTAAATGGAGCAATTGACGACCTTCTTGTTGACCAAACAAGTAATTTTTGTGATCCTACGCAGCTAAAACAGCTGCTGTATGCGAACGAAATGTAATCCCCCCATACGGTGTGGTTATTTACAAAAGTGGCTTACTGTGACTTGAATAAAAAGAGTGATTTGAAAATATTCATACATTTGCATGACGTCCTGTACGCTTGATCCAGTAGTAAAAGAGTTTTCGTTTGTTCTGTGCGCGAGTGGAGTTACAACTCTTGAGACATTATTTTGAAACAGAATAGCTCCCATCCACAGCGTGTTTTTACCAAACATTTCTTGAGTTGGCTATCATTCCTGTTTATTTATGTTTTTTCACATATTCCTCTACTTTTGCGGCTTCGCAAGGGACTTGAATGATTTTTTATTTAGCTATAGTGAAGCACAACTCATGAAATATTTACTAAAAGTCATGTATTTTTCAGTATCTATTCAGCTCTAAGAGTATCTCTGATTTTGATTATGTGCTATGCAACAATTTGAAATGTTCATCAATTTCTGATTTCCATGCGTGAAAATAATAACCGTGTTAACCTCTCTCATTCCAGATAATTTAGCGTTTAATTGGCTTCATGAAACAGTCGTAACTCCTGCCTCTAAAGTTATCGTTACTGATGGAAATACGTAACGTCGAAGTGCGTAATAAAGGCCGCTCATAACGCCTCATTCACGAGCTTCCACGAATATCAGATGCGCGAACTCTCTGGAGGCTTGACTGCGCTCAGCTCACACGCGCCGACGCCCACAAGCAGCCAAAGTTATTTTGATGCTCACTGTCTGAAATCGTGAAAAAATCCTAACATTTTCACTACAAAATGAAATTTCACCTGACGTTAAATAAACTTGCGACACATTGGGGCAGTTCTAGACCATCTTTTGATGACCGCTTGCATGTAGATGTGAGCATTATGGTTGAAAGCCTCTGCTGCATTTTAACCATTTTAGTTAGATATTCACACTCAGAACCGCATCAGTTTACACGCAATGATTATTTGGTCACTCCTAAAATATCGAAATAGAAGTTCTGTTTGGCGATGAAGCTGGTCTATGTGCTATTGGGAATTTTGCTACTTTTTTGAAGATGGCGATAGCCAAAATGCTGAATTCACTTCTACGGTTTTGCTTATTTCAATCTCGCTCAAATGTTAAAAACGATATTTGCTCATATCATTTGAGCGATAGGTAAATACATATCGTATTATTCACCTTTCTGCTATAAAGAGCATTAAAGCACTAAGACGAGCCTTAACTTTACAAGACCACTGTGCCAATTTGTTAGTAATTTCTGAATCGGCCGCTAAACCGCTGTATTTAATTTTTGGTACTTTACCTAGAGCATGAAAAAAAGCGCCCAAAGCTAAGAATAACCAACCAATCGTGGTCAAACCACACGCTTAGCCAGCACAAATGTCTGCCTCCATTTGTTTGAACTGACTTTGTGTGGTTTAACGTATAACAGTTAATTTCAGGGCCTCAGGACTGGAATGGTTTAACTCGATAGTTTTCTTCTTGTTAACGAAAATCAACTTGAGTCTGTTAGGGCAAATCGGTGACTTGACTCCGATTCAGCGAACGTGCTGATTCTTGAACCTTCCTGTGTCACACTGAAGAAAAATAAGCAGCTGGCCTTTATTTTTTTCTGGTGCTTGAGACACATAGCATTGCCTTCAATATCATAAACTACATCGCATGTAGAGTCTAACATCAGCTAGGTCATGTTATCATACATTTCTTCTGCAAAAAAGTTATCGGGAGGCTTCCTGATTTTAAGTAAAAAGGAGGGAACTAAAAATACCGTATAAAACATTTACTCGAAATAAAAATTGCAAGTTAAAACGATAAAATTGAACGTTTCGAGCATTCGCTCACCTTCAGTAAGACAAATTTACCTGAAAAAAACATGAAATGAATTAGAAAGTTGATGAATTGAAAAAACAAACAAAACGAAAAACTAATCTAAAAAACTACCTGTTAACTATTGACAACGGAAAAGAACTAAGTTGGTTGTTTAAAATCGGCTTATTTCTTAAAATGAAGAGAGACTCTAAAATCCTTAAATCGGAGGCAAATTTAGATCTAGTTAGAATTTTAAAATTTCTGATGTCAAACGGGCTAGTGCAATTCTCTGAATGATCCCTAATAGCTGAATGTGAAGGACTAGCTAAAATATTTCCTGTGCGGAAACTCCTACCACGATGCTCGGCCGCCTTACAGCCTAGAGTACGCGACGTCAAGCCGACGTACTCGGATGCACATCGTGCACAACAAAATTTGTAAATTAGGGAGGCCTGCATCGCGGTAGGAAGAATGTCTTTGAAACGAAAAAATGAGCCTATTTTGAAACTATTAACTAAAACCACCTTAAAGGTCATGCCCGGAATTTATTTGACAAACAAATTCAAAATTTCTCTCTTGTCAGTCGGAGGAAATGAAGAGAGAAATTTTGGATTTATTTGTCAAATATTTTCCGGGCATAAACTTTAAGGTGGTTTTAGTTGATTGTTTCAAAATAGGCTCATTTTTTCGTTTCAAAATGTCAGGAATGAAAAATTATCAGGCAGGATATAACAAAACGTTTTCAAGCATCGAGGTAGGAGTTACGGCAAAGGGAATATTTTAGCTAGTCCTTCACATTCAGCTACTAGGGATCATTCAGAGAATTGTAATAGCCCTTTAGACATCAGTAATTTTTAAATTCTTACTAGATCTAAATTTGCCTCTGATTTAAGGATTTTAGCGTCTCTCTTCATTTTAAGAAATAAACCGATTTTAAACAACCAACTTAGTTCTTTTCCGTTGTCAATACTTAACAGGTAGTTTTTTAGGTTACTTTTTTGTTGTGTTTGTTTTTTCAATTTATCAAGTTGCTAATTCATTTCATGTTTTTTTCAGGTAAATTTGTTTTGCTGAAGATGAGCGAATGCTCGAAACGTTCAATTATATTGTTTTACTTGCAATTTTCAATTCGAGTAAATGTTTTATACGAAATTTCTTGTTTGTGGGGAAATGAATGACATGACGCATTGCAGCACTCGAATATATTCCCGTTTTTTAGGATTGTTTCGTTATTACATTTGCGCCATTAGTGATCTATTTTGGTTAATTTCGGTTATGGAGTGACATGGTTCCTCATAGCAAACAACGCTATCTAATTTAGTCTTAGTCTTTACTTCTGCGTAAAATATGTGCCTTAGCCGAAGCTCATACATATGCGTGACCTATTTGAGACTAGAGAGATTGTTATATCGGCACAGTAGATGCCTTCATCTCTACCAGCATCAATTGGGTATGTAGATTTGAACTTGACATAAAAATATCTCAAGAACAAAAAAGACACGCGATGTTCGTTCCCCCTCAAGTTCTCAAAACCCTACGTAGAATATGCCTAATCTGTAAATTTTGATTTTTTGGACAAGTTCAACATCGCCAGCAAGCCGTTCGTACCTCTACATTGTTGGACTTTTCGAGTTTCCCTGCTGTCTACGTTAACTATTTTTTGTGATAAAAGTTTACAAAAGTAATAGTTTATTCGTGGCTTGCAAAAATGCTTGCTATGCAGGCTTGCGGTCCAAATTAGTGTTGACGGATCCGACGATGAGGAAAAAATGTTTCCAAGATTATCGAGGCAGATGCTGTGAATTCGGTGCTTCTTTTTTCAAGTGCTTATGACAAAGAGTTTTTCAAATCGTGGCGTTCCACATACTTCTGTACTGCTTATCTATGGGTCACTCTAGCGAAAAAATATGTACGAATATTCTCTTTGAGTTCGTCACTTGCATCATTCTCTAGATATAAATGTCTCAAGAAAAAAATGAATAAAAAAAAAATTTAACCACACACGTACAAGAAGTGAAAATGGAGCTAAATTTTGACAAGTACGTGTCTGAGTTGTGCGGGTTTCGAAAGCTGCCAGTTTTCGATACCAAATCGGAGGACAAATCGAAGTCTGCTCTTCAGAATTTCCCAGGTTGTCAATAAATCAATCTCCCCGTCTGCTTCCAGAGGTTGTCATCAATATCTTGTTTCGCATTGAGGAGCGAGCTCACGAGAAAACCAGGCTTGCTTTCCCAATTTTCACCATGTAAACTCGTGGGAAATATTTCGTTACACAAATAGCACGGCAAAAGCTTTGAATTCCATTTCTAATTTTCCCATTGTAAAATACGATGCATTGAGATTTACACACAATGAATTTCAGTTACAATCATTATTGAAAAGTGAAAGGCTCACAACCCTCGTTTTATATGAAATTATTTCCAGACAATTTAAAAAGACCCCGTTTGAGTATTTCCCCGTAGTGCATGTGCATTTTCCATTTATTTTTCAAAGCTGAAGCACTGGGTTTGCAGTACTGAATATTTCAGTTGTTAGACGTTAATTTCGCCCCGACTTGTCTGGCCAAATGTCAGCTCTGTTGCGACACTTCAAAGTTTGCTGAGTTAACGAAGGTCAAACGTGAACCTTACAGTGACATAGAAAGGAAAGGAGTCCCCTTTGATTCGATAAAATCAATGGGAAATGAAAATGAATAGTATGTATTTTCCCTTGTGCTGCAAATGTGAGCCGTGAACAGAGGCATAGCTTGAGGAGGAGTGCCATTGGAAATGACTACTTTTATATCTTCTAAAGATTTGAGCCTTTTTTATAAGCACAGGTGAATTGAAAAGTATGAAAATAAACGCAGGGCGATGCATTTGTGGAATTTTAAGTGTTGAAATTATCAGGCAGGATATAACAAAACGTTTTCAACTGTCTACGAATATTTTTTAGATAAATGAAGGCCAAAAAAAGCACCTAAATATTAACCTACAGTTGTTCTGACTGTTTAACGCAAAAAAGAGTGATAAAATATCCATATAGTGTTGCTGAGAATTCCAATAAACATTAGTTGCTGAACGAGTCGATTCCTCCGAGGTGTCGTGACCCGCCTCTGCCCACACGGCTCCACAGGCCCCACTGAGGAGAGGAAGGATCATGCGGCAGGCAGAGGAACGAAATTGCGGACGATCATTTGCTCTGAATTTTCAGAGCCTTTCTAATTTTTTCGAGCACGTTCGCCTTGACAGATTTTCCCAGGACTTGAAAAGATTTTGTGTTCGTGTCTAGTTATCGGAACTCTGAAAGAAATTTTTGAGTTTCAAAAGAGTTTTGCTCTAACGACTGAGGGAGTATGGTCATTTTTGAGTCTCGCTCTAAAGCGGCGAAATTTATGCAAAACACGTCGTGATACTTTAGTGAATTCAAACATTGTGCTCCTATTTAGAGATATTACATTATTTCTTTGTGAGCTGAATGATGCACTTTCCTCTAAATAAAGCGCTGAAATTATTGTCTGTCTTTAGTTCATCCTATTTAAGGGTATGGTTTGCTTTAAAGCGCTTCGTAGTGAAAGGAGTTGTCTACCTTCAATGCACCTTGCTTGACTTTGTTCTTCACTGTAGTGCAATTTGGGAACTGATTTGTTCACGATCTCAGATACGATGATACATACCAGGGAGTGAGTCACCTAGAATAGTTTTCTCTTTTCAGCATGTGTTGAAAATTTTCCGTCTTCCAAGGTATTCAGAGCCACTCAGCTAGTATATGTAAAGTTTGCTTTGTAGGTTGATGGATATGTTCTGCAAGTCGCCGTTTTTAATTTTCCTTTTTCAGTTGAAGCCGGTATAAAGTTCAACTATATCCTTTACAACGACGAGTATTTTGTAATAGCGTTGAGTCGACTTTATTCAAGTGTTTTTATTTTCATTCCTGACGGCGGTCAACTTCTATTGGTATTTATAAACATTCACGTTCAAGTGTCCTGCCGCAATTTATTCAACAGTTCTGTCTTTGTTCAAATTATTTGCAATTAATAAAAAAGTAACGCGATTCATTTATTCGAATTCGGCATGCCCTCATACAATTGACTGATTTATTTTTGAGTGATAGATCGAAAGGAGTTGTTCTCTTGAAAACATCTTTACGGTGTAATTTTCTTTTGTAATATCATTCAAAATTGAATTATTCATTGACTAAAAATGCGCAGCGCTATAACTATCGCAGTTACCTTCTTAGGACTATCAAAGATCGAGCCTTGTAGAACATCTTTCAGGCTTCGGTCTCCAGGTCCACTGCTGCTGCCTGCGCTGTGTGCCGAACCGATTTTGGTCTGGTGTAATACTAGCATCTGCGCGCTTTTTACGGAACCTTCAGTGCGGCGCTCCGATATTCGCTCTGCTCAACTTTAAGAATAGTTTTCTTGCTGAGCTTAGAGTAGCAGTGTTCTAAACTGCACAGGAAAGTAAGAACGATATAATTAAATACTGAGCAAGATTAATGCGTACACCGGTAATGGAACCGATCCAACCATCATGTCAGTGTGAATCAGCGCTCCCAGGAGGAAGGGGAGAAGTCCCGAGCTGATGGTTGTGTAGGCCTTCTTTCTTTGAAATAAAATGGATTTTTTGCATTACTTCGACCCATCTTTTTTCGTTTTGCTATTGTCCGATTCTTAGGCACCTATTATCGTCCTCTTCGAATTTTATCTTGTTTCAAAAACAACTTTTAATTTTGCTGTTTCGATGCACAAGGTGAGACGACACGTGATTATCAGTCCTCTTAATTCCATACTAAATGGTGCGTTCTTCCTTCCTCCCCTGGGAACACCTTGGTAATGATTATGTTAACAAAAACTAACAGCTAGCAACTGATACAATACAAATGTCAAAAGTATTCATTTGTAACTTTTTCAAATCTCTAACAGAATTGCTTGGAATTCTTAGTAATTATGGGAAGTCATTTGACGGCATTAATGTAGCTTTAACCATTTTCGTGAATCTACCACTAAAGTACAGAACGTAATGGCTTCATGCACGAGAACTGAGAAAGCTTGCTCTTAAATTGATCTAGTCTTATAGGACCATTGTATTCAATGCTATTAAAATCGGGGATCTACTCTCCAAATCGAGGATTTGACCGTTTTATATGGCTCGGTTTATATTGGTCTTGAATCTCATTACTGTGAACTAACATGTTGTCGGTTTTTGTTTTTAAATAGTATTATCGCTTTAGTACTGCCGATTGAGAGTCGCTTTAAGATTCTCCTGAGACTTTCTTTCACCATTGCTACGGTGCCGCTGTCTTTCCCTATCTTTTCAAAACGCTGAATCGTTACTGAGGAGACCCGCCATCGCTCTCTCGAAATACCTCGCTCTTGTAAAAAGTTTCTTTTGCTTTTTTCGTTGGTGGCATACTGAGGCGGAAAACAGAAGGAAATGCCATGACTGAGTAAAGTCACGTTTCTTGTGGCGCAAAAGTTGTCGACTCACTGACGAGAGGCTCGTTTTGCCGCGACGAGTTAGGATCCTTGGCTTTTCGCTTGTCGCTCAAACGCTCGTCAGATGCTGGTTCTCTACGTCTCTTTTATTCATGCAGAAATCCTTGCCGATAATCTACATGCCCATTTTTCTTTCTCGTACCTTTGATTGTGGCCTAGTGATTAAATGTCTCAAGAACAGTGAAAGAAAAACGATGTAAAAGCATTCTTTCGACGTCGTTTACTATCATTCCTGAAATCATTAGATTGCACGTGTGGTGCAATAACGACTAAAATTCTTAGAAAAAGTCGCAGTCAAAACGTTTCTACACGTTGAATCTAAACAAACAAAACAATAAAAGTTTATATATAATAGTTAGTTCTCACATCATGTGACTCCTAACCAGTAAAACAGTGGCAATTCTTCCGCGAAGCTGCTCGGAGGCGCGTCGCCTACGAGCGTAAGGTGACGCACGCCGGGACGCAGGGAGCGCCGCGCCACGTACGCTGTCCGCTTTAAGCGCCGGCGTGCCGCTGCGCAGCGCAGGTAAGCGGCGCTACCTACAAGTTGCGCCGTCCCACAAGTTCGCCGCCGGTGTACGAATAATTAATGTTCCCTTAAATTGAGCAGAAGCTTCTTGAGAGTTCATTAAAACTTTTTTAGGATTGAAATTTGTGGCGAAAGCGGTTTATTTATGCGCCGACTGATTAATCACGCTTGGGTCTGAAATGTAAACAAAGTTTGTTGTTGGAATTGCTCTGGAAACTAACAGGTTCTGTAGGCGTTTGTTTGTGTTCATTCGCCTAGCTCACTTTCTAAGACTTATTCCAGCACAGTTTTCTTAGTATTAAATGATCATACATTGCAAATACTTTCCATTACTGATAATCACCACATGTTTTTTAACCGGTGTATCTGTTTTTCCCCAAACCTAACAGAACAAGGCAAGGGCCATAGATCAACATTCTGTTTTCATGTTGAAAACTAAGGTGAGCAGTTGCCATGAGTCTTTCTGGCCTAGATCAGTTATCGCTCCGACGAATTCTCTTCCATGACAAGTTTCTTCACCGGACGTCATTACGACGCTCATTGACAGCTGCCGGACGCTTGCGAAACTCTTTTTGAGTCATGGAAGATATTTTGCTTTAGCTAAGACGAAATAAACTGTTCATGCAAAGCTGGCATTTCTCCTCGGTAAAAGTTTGGCAATACTTTTCTTTTGTAGCGCTCCCGCCATCGGGAGACTGTGACCAGGCTTTGCATTAAACTTCGAGTTCTTGGCTCTGCATTCTGAAGTTTTCTTGAACTCAGAAGTCCATTCCGCCCTTACCGGCTTCGAAGTAACTGACATTGCCTCAATTTTAGCAAATAATGGGGTATTGTGATCAATCAATTGTGTGTAATTGTTTCTTTTTAAAGAGGAATAGTGCGTGCGAGTGTTTTTCCAGCGTGTTATGTCTGTTCATAAGGACGGAGACTCGTTTCTAATGCATTATGAACACCCCTCTTTGTTTCGGTTTGGCTTAATTGAGATTGTGAGGGTAAGTCCATGACCGTCTCAATGTGACGAAAGGACACCACTATGGGTATACCTCGATTGCAAATAAACCTTTGAAACAGACTTGGAGGTGGAAAGGTCTCCGTATGGCACGCAAAGTGCCGGTGAATATGGGAACTGAGTGGACAGTTCCCTGGTTGCGTAAACCACGCTGTTTGATTTGAATGAATAACCGGATCTTCTTGTCGAGTTAAAGCAAGTACTGATTGCCAATTTTCTTTTCGGTAAATTTACCCCTTTTATTCAGTTGTTTAGCTTCAGAATTTCGCTGTCGTAATAACATATAATGACGGGGTTGATTTTCCTTGTGTTGGTAGTTGTAGCCGAATCGTGATTTAACTGACAACATAAAATTATGGAGTTAATAGTGTTCTATTGGCATTTATAATAGAGATTTTTAGCAAGAGGTGGGTACATCTCGCATTTGGTGGTGGAGTAGCTCAGAGAAGCAATCATTATGAAGCTACTCATCGAAACAGCTGCTCCAGGCGCCTTGACAGATCCTCCGAGTGATGAAGAATGACCATTGATGATACCTAGTAAGCCTCATCTATTTCAATTGCAGTTTACAAAACAGGGTAAAGAGCATTAGGTGCAAGAGAATACATGCAAGGAAGTCAATTCTCTAGCAGACTGTATTTTAAGGGTAAATTTAAAAGGGTGTTGCTATGTTATTTTTGAGAGGCAAAATAAACTTGGGACACTATTGAAAATCGAATTTTACTTACGCAGAGAAACTGTGCCCCAATTTTTTGCAGAGTAAACATAAAGACCCACTTACTTTCTGATGATGAGACACGATTGGAAGGCGCTACTTTAAGGCGATTAAATATTTCAAAATAAAATCTCGGTAATTACAGCATTTATGAGCTTTCAAGAGTTCATGAAGAAACTACCCGTCATTGTGCATGCAAAAACAAAACCCCGAGTTGCGCAGGGCGACGTGAGTGGCCTTAGCGTGCACTTCTCGAAAAGAAAGTTGTAGGGTTAATTTTTTGAAGACCAGTGGACTCTGTTCTCACTCTTTTACTGTGGCGTTTACTGATGTATCGTTATGACTGGAGTGCCGTTATGCTGCTTTTCCCTCACTTCGTCTCTTCTCTTTTTTTACTACTTTTTAAAGAAACTTTTATCATTTTGCTGATCTGTTTGAGTGTGTGAGCAACTTGGTTCATGAGTCTTGCTTCTTTCGAACTGTACAATATCGGACAAAATTTTTGCCGCATTAAATTAGGCTGTAGTGGAAAATGTCATCGCTGGTGTGGAACGCTGGTTGCGGGACCCTGGAAACTGTTCTCACCAGTAGGAGATTTAACGAGCATGGATTGCGAGTTTCAGGATAATACGATTATCAACATATTTCGAATTCCAGTATGTCATCGTATGGAGGGAAGATTTAAATCAGTTAAAATAATGCTTAATGAAATACGATTTGAATGACGTTAGTGTCATAATCCTGAATAAAAAACTCATAACAATGTTTATGGACCTTAAGTCCTAACATATCGAATAATTTTCTTGATATTTTCAGTATGGTAGACATAAGACGATATAACATGACACGTCTCATGCGACTCTCGTAAATTTCTCGTATGCTGTAGTTCGAGCAGGTCCAAGTCCTATTGAAACTTGGGGTGTGAACGCTGAGGTAAGTTGAGTCAATGTTCGAAGGTGCGCTGGGTTGAACGGATATTTAAGTCAAAAACAATCATTCATTTTTACTGCGATGTTTTGAAATGGTGTTTTTATTCTAGCCTATATCTGATCTGATTTCTCCTGTTTTTCTGAACCTAGTAATCGCATATCAACTTTTATCTTGTTTTTTTAATTTTTTCCTAACCTACTGCTTCTACACGCTTTGGATCTTACCCAGCAACACACCTAGCGCCTAAATTCCTGTTCCCTAAACTCGAAACTACACGGTGCCTTCCTCCTTCCTCTCTCTGGAATAGCTTGTAGTACTAGGGAGGCTTAAACTAACTCATACAGTCTAATCTAATTCGTCTCAGTCATTCATGGGTAATTTAAAAGCCCTTTAACTCTCTTTCGGTCTAGATTTCTACTAAAATGAAACATTACTTTTGATGATCTCCGAGGAAAGGTATGATGCCTGTTCATCTCAAATGGAGAACGTTATTTCACCCGTGGGTAGCTCCTTTCGTGTATTATACACTAGGTTAAATTTTTTAGAAATTTAGAGAACATTCTGCTCCTAAATCTGGCTCATTTCTGGTGCATGCATCATATACCCTTAATTAAGAAGATTGGAGTGCGTAGGTTTTCTAGTCTGTACTTTTTCAGCATTTCCTAATGATATAGAATGAGTAAGATTGATTTTCTAATCCGGGTCAGAGAATTGGCCTACGGAACAAATTTTAATGCGTTAGGTGAAAAAAACATCATCGACTAGTATAATGAAACGCGTCTGCGTCATTCCCTCTCTTTCCCGCACTCTTCCCTCTCTTTCCCGCACTCAGCAGTACGAGAACTGCACAACACACTGACGAAAAAGCTCTTGCAATCAATTTGGAGTTAATCTGTTTACAACAGTTAAGGCTACTCTACACTTATTGAACAGCAGGCGGTTAAACTCGTTAAGCAATGGGAAGGGTGGCTGCTCGAGACAAGCAGTGGCGCCATTATTTTGCTCGTTGTCCCTTGCTTCGCTGCCGTTCGGCCGAACACAGCTGATTATCTGCAGATAAGTCACGCACTTGTACCCTCCGTTACAAAGCTAAGCCGTTAAAGCCTCCAATATCGCATATCGAACGCTGAACTCCAAAGAAACGCTTTTTTATATCATTTCAGGCGTGACTAACATTGGATCGCTCTCTAGAGCTTACTGACGCATTCGTGTCGTGCAATTCCTTTCATCGCATTCTTTACTCAGTGTACTGGGTTCAGACGGTGCCTTAAGAGCTGCTAATTTCGTCGGTCCAAACTCAATTGTCGCATCTTTAACAACAGTTTTATTATTTAGAACCTTGATGAAAAAGTTAATTTCCCAAAAATAAAAAAATAAAATTATTTTACCTTGTATCTTGTCACGTCAAACAGAACATGGTGATAAATATTACAGCTCAAGAAATAGTATTAGTCAGCTGAAATTATTCTCCTGACGTTGCCGCCTCAGCTTAGACAATGGGAGTGACAATATTGCCTGTCTAGGCGAGATTCTGCGGTAAGAATTTCCGTGATCAAATACAATTTCATGCAGTGCGAAAAAGCGTCAGTCAATTTAAAGAATTTCAGAGGTGGTTTTGAGGGAGATAATTTTGCATTATGACTTCTAAAATTCATGGTCATTCAACACGTATTGACGTACAAAATGCAAAAGTTTCAGTGATCAGTTAATACGCATCCAGCAGCTTCTGAAACATTGTTGGGAACGCCACATTTCCTGTGCCACATTCAGCCCCTGTTTTCTCTGGCGTATAGTGAAGTGAATTGTCCCGCTCAATATTTTTGAACCGCAAGCTCATCTCTTAATAGGGACAGGTAGACTGAGATCTCACTAGGCAGCTTGCTGATTTTACCAGTCATTATCAACGTTTCTTAAAGGAAGCGCATTGGAGATGTTCACTAGCTGGTACTTACTGCGTTGCAGACTTCCTACAACGCTAACTTCGTCTTGCAGCAGCCAACAACGGACGATGAAACAACAGTCTAAAGCTGCACCATTTCTAAATATTATTTATGATAGTGGCAAACGAGCATCGAAACGCGTCAGAGAGATTTTTAAGTTTAAATATTTATTACCTTTTTGAATTTTAGATCCTGGAACCATTTGTAATTTTAGAGACCTAGAGAAATTGAATTACAGACTTGTGACTGCAAACGATAACAACATTTTCAACCAAACTTGCATAAATGAAGGACTGTTTTCCAGATGTTCTAATTTTAACTAGGAGTGAATATTTTTGCACATTCGATCGATATGCGTCGATGTTTTGCGCTCACATTTTGAGGAGAAATGCTAAAGTAATTTCTCCAAATTCCAAATTAACAGATGCACCATTGACCTATTATTTTGCCAATCATTCTGGCAGTGGACAATATATAAAAAACATTTTGAAAATCCCGTCCTGGTGTGTTTACTTAAAAACTTGAATAATAATTTCTATAGGTCCAATTTCAATGAGTTCATTTTATCTTAGCTATTCTTTGTTGGCGCAAATATTTTCTCTAAAAAACTGAAGACCATCGTTTCATCTGTATAAACTTTTAAGGCTGAGAAATTTTTCTTCTTCAATTATGTAACTATATTTTAGAAATGCTATCTTGAGGACGGTGTGAAGAACATATGGAATGGCTTTGGAAATTTTGCGAAGGGCTTGCATGAGAGGATATGACTATTCATAACCATGAGAGGATATAACCAATCATAACCATGAGAGGATATGATCAATCATAACCATGAGAGGATATAACCAATCATAACCATGAGAGGATATGACCAATCATAACCATGAGAGGATATGACCAATCATAACCATGAGAGGATATGACCAATCATAACCATGAGAGGATATGACCAATCATAACCATGAGAGGATATGACCAATCATAACCATGAGAGGATATGATCAATCATAACCATGAGAGGATATAACCAATCATAACCATGAGAGGATATAACCAATCATAACCATGAGAGGATATGACCAATCATAACCATGAGAGGATATAACCAATCATAACCATGAGAGGATATAACCAATCATAACCATGAAAGGAAATAACCAACCATAACCATGAAAGGAAATAACCAACCATAACCATGAAAGGAAATAACCAACCATAACCATGAAAGGGAATAACCAACCATAACCATGAAAAGAAATAACTAACCATAACCATGAAAGGAAATAACCAACCATAACCATGAAAGGAAATAACCAACCATAACCATGAAAGGAAATAACCAACCATAACCATGAAAGGAAATAACCAACCATAACCATGAAAGGAAATAACCAACCATAACCATGAAAGGAAATAACCAATTATTTGTGAGTACTTGTGACACTGACATTATTTCAGAACTGGAAGTAAATATTCGTGAATTTCGATGCGAGATTAAGTGACGGATATATACGGTAATCGAAAATTAACGAACATGTCCGAACATCATTCTAAATATTCCATGGTCATTATTTTGCTCGCAACATACCGTTCATCTCAGAACAATAGAGATTTGTGACAGACATCAGTGCCTTGTTTCCGATATGAAGTGGCCATTTGGAGATGATTATAAGCGTCGTGGTGAGGTAATATCCGCGTATCCGGCCTGGTAAGACCGGATACCCCGTATCCAGCACAGCGAGACCGGATACCCCGTATCCAGCACGGCGATACCGGATACCCCGTATCCAGCACGGCGATACCGGATACCCCGTATCCAGCACGGCGAGACCGGATACCCCGTATCCAGCACGGCGAGACCGGATACCCCGTATCCAGCACGGCGATACCGGATACCCCGTATCCAGCACGGCGATACCGGATACCCCGTATCCAGCACGGCGATACCGAATACCCCGTATCCAGCAGGGCGAGACCGGATACCCCGTATCCAGCAGGGCGAGACCGGATACCTCGTATCCAGCACGGCGAGACCGGATACCCCAGCTCTCACCACCCAGCTGTGCAGAGGTAGTATCCAGCTCGCGGTGACCAGCCAGTGGCTCTCGCTGCTCAGTTTGTTGAGCGACGCCGTGTAGTTGCCATGTGCGCCCTCAGCGCTCTGTAGTGCCACCTTCTCTTCATAGCTCCTCTCAGTGTCTCCCTTACTGCTCTCCGTCATTACCAGTCGTCATCCTCATTCTTTCTCACAGCTCCTGGAACTGTTGCTGGCGTCCCTGTGCCTCTAGTGTGACATAAGGAGCAGGAGACACTTGCGAACCTGTCTAGCTGTCTTGATCGCATAACCTGGGCGTTACTGGAGGTTTCGGGCGTATTTTGGACGGCTAGGCCCACTCATCCCTCTCTCGCTCGCTCGCTCCCTCTCTTGCTCTTGCCCTCCCCTTGCATGCCCTTCGCTTTCACTCACTTCCAATCTCTGAAGTATGAAGCAAATGCTCACCCATGCCAGTTCCGTAATGATCAACGCCCCGTGTCATTGTCCTCTGCAGCTCGTGTAACAAGGGGTGCACCGCTGGGAAGGGCGTTTTTGCCCTTGTTCTTGTCAGTTCACCGTTAACGTTTGCACGAAACGCAACTGGCAACTTTGTTGTCCGAAATGTTTGTTGGTGAAATTATTTTGATGACGTTGCTGTACTTGAGAGTGAATCTTGTTGCTAGAATTTACATAACGTCTGGCCGAGATTTGATTTTAGCTCACTGACTACGAAATTCATAGAACTTGGCTGATTTATTGATTTTTAAATTAATCTTGTTGAGAAATTTTTGCCGAAAGATGAACTCTCGATGCATGTTTGGAAAATATTTCTATATTTGATTATGATTAACAGTGCTGAGCTTGTACGCTTTGAAGGTATCAGGTCGGAAAACGAAATTCACAAAATAAATGTATCCTAGAGTGTACAAATTTCTCAACTTGGCTCGACTTAACAATTTTTCCTCGATCAGAGCCCACACATGAACGTTGTTCGTTTAATTTATGCAAAAGTGAAGTGCTCTTACGAGACCACGTTTTTATTGTGCCTTGTGAAGTTAAAACTAATGATTTGTTTCTTAAATTATATCTGCAATCGCTCCCGTTTGTTTCTGATGATTCCAGTGACAAAGCCCTGAATATTAGCGGGGTAAATGAAGACTATTTGAATAAACTCAGTCCCTGGGAAATTTCAAGGTTATGAATTTATTGCGTCAAATGAACAATCCATGATTATGTTTGCCAAAAATCAGTAACTCTTTTTTCTTCACTCTATTTCCCTATTTGCTTCATATTCATTCATATTTTAATTAAAAACTAAACTTTCTGCCTAAATTTCTAATGGTTTTCTTTCTTTCACTCCATCTCCCTAGATTGGTGTGTCTGCCTTCTATCTCAATAATGCGTTCATTCTGCGCATACTCGGTGCCCTGTTTTTCTTGATCTGTTTGCTGAACCTGTGACTTTTGAGACCTTACAGGCCCGCAGTGTTTCCCTTCTTAACACCCAAAAATATGCATTTCGTGTGATATTGTTACTGTGAACTCCGTGTGTTCTCCGTGGCTCCTTCGTCGTCGTGTTCTCATGTTTGAACTGCTCTGGACGCAGCTTATCTGTGTGAACTTCGTCGCCTAGGAATGTAGTTCGCTAGTTGTAGCAAGAGCTGAACTTCCTGCGTTCCAACCTGTATCATCCAGTCATCGTCTTCAGCTCGTTTAAGTGCACAGTGGAAAGAGGATGTGTAATAGCTCACTCACGGTCAGTTTGATGTGTTAATTGTTGATGTGTTCTGTTGAACATTCCCCGAAGTGTCACTGCTTTACAACGAAAATTCTTTGTAGGATTGGCAACAAACTGTCATTTTTTACCCGTTGTGTGTGACCGTCTTTCTTTTGCGAGCATGAGGTAGAAGAGCACGGCGTAAGAGACTTACAATATTGCCGGCTGCACTTCTTGACATGAACACCGTCGTGCTGAAAACGTCAGGACATCAGCCCAAGAATCCTCTCTGGATCGACGCCAAGCAATGATAATACTTTCTGTTGTGTTGTGCTGGTGCAATGTTTTCTCATCAAGTGCGCGGAACATGAATCATAATTAATGATTGCTTTGTGAAGATTTTTTCACTCAAGCCCTCTAATACATGAGTCAATTATACTTATGTAATGAATTATCTCTCCAATGTAAATGTTAAGCTCACTAGTAATCGTGATCTCAAACTCGCTCCGTACGCGTGATTCTGCGTCTTCAGAAATCCAATCACTGTTGTAGGGAACACCAATTAAACTTTTATGTAAGTTCTTTGAAACATGCACAAGAAGGAGAAAGACTGTGCTGAACTGATCGATAATACACAAAATGTTGTATAACCGTTCAAATCTGAAGCTTTCCTAGCTTACACCGCCTTCTAGTCAAACATTAGTCAAGCATTACATTACGGACTGGAGTTCTGCAGTGCTTAGTAAGACTGCCCTAGTTCTCACTGTTGTAACTACTTATTGAATACTAGGAGTAGGTCCCAGTACATGAGGCGACATGGCGGCACCTACAACCACGACCACGACCACCACGACCGCCACGTCTGGCATCAGGAGGGCGATACCCGTGATCACCAACGCTCCCAGCATGAGCAAACTTAGGATCTCAAGCTTCCTCTCCCAGAGCTTGTGAGTAAAAAATTGACATCATAGACAACAAAAGTACAGACTTCAATTTCTGTTCATTCACTTCAAAGCTCCGAGTTGCTTTTAAACCCTTTGAAATGATTTAAGGCTCTTCGGTGTTCTTTTGGACGCTGGAAGCCCTATGTGTTGACTCGCTTTAGTGGCTGAGTGCTTGAGCCTGCTGAAACTCTACGAGTCTCCCAATGATGCTCTCCAAAGTTTTCGCTGTCGTTTGAAGGTGTGCGCGAGTTCGTGTAGAAACTGGGAACATCCATGACTGAATGGATGTTCTTATTTCATGGATCTGTATCCATGATTTCCCCTATGATTTCTGTATCCACCCTCATGATTTCGAGAGAGCACAACTGCGCCCACATTGACTCACTACTACTCAAGCTCATGTATGTTGCTGCATGACAGGCGCAGAAAAACACACAAATTAATCGACAATAAAGATTAGAGCAATTGCTCATCTCTTTCAGATAAAAACAATTTCTTACATCTGCTATTGAAATGTATTTTGTACACGTTTTCGTTTCAAAAATAGTTCACCGTGCTTGTGCGGTAGTTACTGCCGCTAGTGCAGGTAATGACAAACTTTAGAACTTTTCCGGAAATTTCTTTGATTATTGAGTTTCATTGATCTATTCGTGACAACAAACTTAAAAAAGATCGAAATTCATTTGTTTCTTTATAGTGTAGGAATGCTCGTTTAAAGAGCCAAACGGTGACTTTCCAGCCTGTGTTTTCATACTTTCGAAGGGTCAATAAAATTATTAGTAAGAGTTATTTTACAAATTTGTGACCGATTTCGTGTTTGTAAGAATGGAAGCTTTGTGAAATCAATTTAAATTGTTCCAGAAGAGTACGTACACTAGTTTCTCAAGTAGAACTCAACCAGCTGCATTTTGAGCAACTCGGGAAAGTTTTCAGTATTCTAAGTCTTCTGCTAGCAAGCCAGCTCCTTAGCTTTGTATGACCTTATGGTTTAGAATATTCGACCTAGGCTAGAAGCGAACATGAATGCAATTTTCTAAATTTGAATGGAACTCGAAACTTCGCGTAGTAAGGCAAGCCGAAGAAAAACTACAGTCGTCACACAGCTTTCCTAGAAACAAATTTTCCTCGAAGACGCCGTACAATACGTCTTCTGCGACACTTGCATCCTTCACTGTCGGCCACACACGCCTTGTGTAGTACGTACGTACCTCCAGCCGGCCCGTTAGACGGTCATTTCGTGGAATTGTAAATTAAATTAAGTAATTACTGTGTCTCTCCGTCAACTTCAAATCTTGTTGAGAAGTCAAGGGCTTCTTGAGAAGAAACTCGGTTGTTTAACTGCGAAATTGAAAATGAATACATGATCTTGAAGCATTTCCGCCTTAAAGTGTAGTAACAAGAAAAAACTACTAACACAAAAATTCGAGTTGGTGTGTAAAGAAAAAGGCTTGTATAATTTCTAGACTGAAAATTCATTGAGCTACTCGTAAGAGATGCAAGTCAATTTGAACGAACTCAATAAGGAAGTAATTTTATAAACTCTTACCCTACACAGCGAATCCCTTCACTGACCAAAAGATAAATAATCGGGTAAGGTTCGTTCGGTTCGTCCATCTTACGCTATGAGGAAAGGAGCCTCCAGAGAGATCTTGTTCACTTGGGTATAATAGATAAGCTTACTTGACATCCATCTTTCGTGTCCACCTAGCTTCTTTAAGTTTTCGAACCTCCCTCGTAATTCCTTCTTTGCATTTTCTACCTCCTCCATTTTAATTTGCTGTTCCTGTATGCCGAGTGTTGCGTGGGAACCCACTTTGTGCATAGATACCTTGTTTTCTTAATTCCCTCCTAAATGGTGCGTTCCCTCCTAAATGGAGCGTTGTGATTAAGGAGGCTTAAGCTTATTTTGCAATCAAATCTTTTACATTGCATATCATTGTAATCCAATATCAAAATTTTCCTTATACTCACCTCGCTAATCTAATTTCATGTTGATGTGACAAATTTGTGCAGACGAGTATTGAAAATTTTCTAAGCCGTATTGTTCAGTGCAATCATAATCATGATCTTCAGCATAGATAGTATAATCAAAATCATCAATGCAAATGCCTTCTGTACGACAAAAATACCGTTATCATGGTTTTCACCGTTAATACCCACCCTTGAACGCGAGAAACACAAAACTTGTCCCTCCCCTGAGACGAGGCACTTCATTGCACCAGCCTCCCAGCCCATGTTACGGTGTCGCTGCCCTCAGTTGCAGCGCCCGTGTGGGCTGCGCGGCCTCTCTCAGCACTTAAATGCCGTCCTACTTTGTTGACTCGTTTGCAGATTTTGCTTCTGGTCCTAAATCTTGAACTGCTCATTAATTTTACTCGATTTTTCTTGTTACAGATTAGCTGGACACTGATTGCCTTGTTACTGATGGTTTATTTGTAAGCTCGTTACTGGACGGTTTGTTGTTACGTGTGTCATATATTGATAAAAGACTGGCTAGTTGTTCATTGGATAATGTGCTCCACTTACGGATAATCTCAAGAACCAATGACTCTGTCATTTTTTTATTGCTGAATAATTTTGTCAGTTTTATTGTTGTATTGACGTTTTATTATTGAAATATTTAAATTAAACTATTATTACTGTCCTTAATATCAGCGAGGTTATTATAGATAATTCAAGTTTCCTTTAAGGTCGAGAAAATAAACGTTTCACATTATTTGTTCCTGTCACTAGGATCGGCTTCTTACGCAAGTTTTTCATCTCGAAGGGTATCACTTTCTGACCATCTTTTTCTGGTTCACTGCTGTCATTTTTTCAACACTTTTTCTTTCTTCTTCAACTTTTATCTTGTTTAATATATTCCTAATCTTACAGTTTCGATCAGCAAAGCGTCGGGCCACACCTTGTGCATGGATCCTCCATTCCCATAATTTTTCACTGAATGGTGTCTTCCTCCTTTATCTCATGGGAACACCTTTGTTTTGTTTTGGAAGATCTAAACTAACTACTCTGATCTGTCATGAATAAACTAGAAAGTTTTGTTTTGTGCCGACGCTGAAAAGTTTTTTGGAAATCTGAAAGTGCTTAGTCGTAATTTTCTGTGTCTCTTAGTTACTAGACGGGGCTCTTTCCCACGTCTGCTACTTTGGGTTGGTCATTCAGTACATCACATCGCAGGTCAAATGACAAACTATCATAGTTCATCTGCTTGGTCAAGTGGTTGATACTGAGTCAAGTCAAAGCACGGGCCTTGGTGTGCCTTCTGAAGAAAATAATATAGCAAGTCATGTCGTAGATTCTGTGCAAGATCAAATTGCACGTCATGTGTAGATTCTGTGGTAGATCATACTGCACGTCTTAATAGAGATTTTGCAGTAGATCATAATGCAGATCACATCCATGATGCTGATACAGAGAATATTACAAATCACGTCGTAGGTTTCGTTGTCGATCACATTCAAGGCTAGGTTACGAGTTTAGTGGTTAATCATCACAAAAAATGTTTTAGATCAACTGGAAGCTGAACTCTTTATGTGCAGTAATTCCAGACTATTTCTATTCAGAACAGTGAAGGTGTGTCCGAGTGCACCAGGAGCGACCTTCAGCATCGATCGACTCTAATTTTCCATAACGAGGTGCCTCATTGGATACGGGATCAATGCTTGATTGCATCACCGGACATCTCGTTGGAGACTTAGTTACTGCTGAACTTGTGATCAGATCCCCCCTTCTTATTGTATTACTGTTAATGTAGACAAGACACTGAGCGGAGGGAGAGCTGGCGTCAAGCGCCCGCAGATCTCATCGCTGGGGCAGCTAATTGCTGCGTACAGCTGGAGAGTGCGTCCAGCTGCCAATTATTGCTGCGTATAGTTGCCAGTTGTCACGTGCATACACTTGACAAATGTTAGGTACAGCTGAAGGGTGCTTCCAGCAGCCAATTGCTGCGTCCAGATCCCAATTGTCACATATAAATCAAGGGAGCGTCCAGTAACCAATAGCTACGGATAGTTGAAGTGCGCGTGCAACAGCCAATTGCCGCGTACAGCTGGAGAGTGCGTCCTGCTGCCAATTACCCCGTACAGTTTCCAATTACCCCGTACAGTTGCCAATTATCACGCACAGTTGCCAATTACCCCG
>JACJUY010000332.1:130377-158491 GCA_014220935.1 Platorchestia sp. MABIK
GTTGCCAATTACCACGCACAGTTGCCAATTACCACGCACAGTTGCCAATTACCACGGACAGCTGGAGGGTGCGTCGACTACCATAACTCGCCTTCTATGAGAGTGTAGTCTCGTTTCAATTTACGTGGCATCGTAATTCACTTCTCATGACGAGGGCGGGAACGGGAGATGGACTGCAGGCATGTGAGAATTTCAGATCTCGCTGTTCATGTCATTTCCTAAGGTACATGTTCTGAAGCAAAGCAGTGTCCTTGCTTGCATATAGGTATATTGGATCTCTTTCTTTGGGAAAATTCAACATACTGGCAGTTATTGGCAGGTGACTAACCTCATGAAGGCATCAGAGTGATGTTCTGAAAAAACATGAGTGCGATTTGCGCTGTTGTGCCATTTTTTATTTGTATCTATCTCCATTTAAGTATAGGAAGAAATCACAATTTGCTTTTTAATGAGTTCATTGCAGTCATTTAGACTGATCAAAAGACTATCGTAAGATAGACGATCCTGTAGGGTGTACATTTTCACAGCGAAATTTAATCGATTTTTGGCCCGGCGTTATAGCTCCATACCGACTCTTTTTTATATACGAAAATAAGTTAGATAACCTCATGAGGTCAACTGAGAGGCTATGGTTCTCCTTTTGTGGGAAACTATTTGAGATGAATCTTCAGTTAGCTGAAAAAACACAAGAGCCATAAAGTCCTTCCTCTCTTGGGAGGACCTCAGCGCCATTTTCGGGGTGCGCAAAAATGTAACGGCTTTGTGAGAGGCCATCATTTACTTCTGCGTCGTAGAGGCGTCGAGCATATTGGCAAGAGCTCGTGGAAACAAAGGGACAAGCTCTTCTTCCCGGTCTGTAGAACACAAGATGCGCACCGCTGCTCATGCTCGCCTCAGACTGTCCCACATCCACAAAGTTGTCGAAAACTGCTTCTATTTTCCCATACTTTCGTCTGAAAATGGTCGTAAATTTGTAAAGTGTAGTTGCAGTTTGAAATGCACACATCCATCGAATCGAATCTTTCAGGAAGAAGCGGGATGGTGGCTTCTCATTTTGACTAACTTCTTCTTTCAACCTCTCTCTATGAAGCTGCTAAATGTCGTCTGGACGCTTCAGGACTTTACTGCTACTTGTAGTAAAAAGCGCTTAAGATAGTGGTTTGGTTGTGAGTGGGCAATAACAATAACTCGCTCATTTTTTATCCATCGCACAGTGGATTGCACATTCATCTTCCAAGTTCTCATTTCGTGAAATAATTGAACAAAGAGAAGAATATTCCAAGATGACTCTTACCTCAGATAAGATGCAAAGGAGAGCATATTTCCCCTTGTGGTCAGGATATACTCCCGTTACCATTGTTCTGGTGCGGGACATACTACTATTACCATTATTCCAGGGTTAGGATATACTTTTATTGTAATGCATAACGAGAAAATTCAAAGATAGCCTCGTGAAAAATTTTCAGTCTCCCATATCGCGGAACACTTCGGTTCACGGTAACATAAAGTCTGTCAAGATTACCTCTTAATATGGAGGTTAGAGGTCATAACGAGTCGTTATAAAGTCGAGTTCAAACTTCAATACAGTGTGGGTTTGGTGTGCAGAAAAAGACTCCTCGACTTGGCTGAAGGGCATCTAGCGTCCTGCCTAATGCAAGCATCTCTATGGAGATGCAGGACCAAGAGGGTGTCAAGCCGAGCTCTTATGAATAATTTGTCGAGGGTCTCAAGAGCAGCTCAACGAATTGCTTTGCCTTCGCATATTTACGGAGTTTCTTGCCTGTCCGTCGATTGAATTCTTCTCGAGGCTTTTTAGACGGAGACAAAAATCCAGCCATTGTGAGTCTCATCAAAACGAGTTCAAGCTTTATGGACTAACAGGGCATTGGAGAAGGAGGCCTGGCAAATGGATTTCTTAGAGCCCCTCATGCTCAGTGTGAGAGTCCGGATAGCAGTGGTTTACCC
The DNA here is from genome assembly GCA_014220935.1 of Platorchestia sp. MABIK. Taxonomy (NCBI): domain Eukaryota; kingdom Metazoa; phylum Arthropoda; class Malacostraca; order Amphipoda; family Talitridae; genus Platorchestia; species Platorchestia sp. MABIK. The sequence goes on from JACJUY010000332.1 coordinate 132,343, forward strand.
TGCACATGAAAGTGAAATTTTTATTTCTACTTACCTGTATCACACTCAACAAAAAATAGCGTTTTGCCTTGAAGTTCAACTCTCAAGTTAGCGAATATCGTACATTTTGATCACTATTATGATCCGTGAGTTAATCGCTGTATTTTCGCCTTGTTTAATTAAGCAAGCTTTCCATACAGTTTCTATAAATATTCAATATTACCTAACCTAAGATCTATTTAGATCTTTAGCAATATTAACTAACCTATGATCTGTTTTAGCAGAGGGTAGTTTAATGCAATGGTCCAATATTAAAATATTTAGTGCAATATTAAAATATCCAATACCCTAAGATCTATTAACTAAGCATTCAAATATTAAGATATTAACTAACCTAAGATCTTTAGCAATATTAATTAACCTAAGATCTTGCAATGCGCAGCAATACCATCCACCAAAGAATATTTTCTAACCCCAGAGCCAGCGGTCAACGTGAGTTCCCCTGGCGTCTGAACGCAACCGCAACCATCTCGAGGATTTGACTTGACCGAAGAGGGTAGTTTAGTGAACTCAAAATTTAAGTGAAAGCGAGTAAAGGCTTTATAGCTCAAGTATACAACGTAGTTTGGTGCCGAGTTCAGCTAGACTGACTATGTTGTTGTTGAACGCCTCTGAAGAAGTAAACCCGATACTGAAACGTTTTCATGTAGTGTTATAAATTTTCTCATAATAATTTTCTGATACTGATAATTCTCGACGAGACATTTTAATGTCTTTCTTTAACCATTACCAGATACTTAGATCGATCTCATTTCGATGGCTTGCGAAGAGCACCTGGTGCTATTGTCCCTTACACTCCAAACTTAGATTTCAAAATTATGCACAGTATAGTGCTAATGGGAACGCCGAATTTTTTGGTAGCCATTGTCGTTCTAGTGCTATTCAATAATCATATTCCTTAGTTGAATACTGTTTTCCTCGGCCTTCGGCGCCCTGAGGCTACCGCACGCTGTTAATTCGGCAGAGGCACCTTGTTCAGGGAGAAGGAAACCGTTGTGTGTCCTTACCGATGGGAAACTGATCTAAAAAATTGCAGACGATCTAGTCGAAGCATATTAAAGGTTTACAATGAGCTAAGGGTAATACATGGCCATACTACACGGATTCCGAAGGCTTCGGATACTTTTTGCCTCCATAGTCTCAGATTTTTGTTGTTAATCTTAGCATTTACAATGAATGTCTGATTCGTAAGTATTTTTCATCATTTTGTTATTTTTTCCCTTCTTTATTGGAAGTTTCTGATCTCACAGATAAATGGAAATTTGTGTAATAATAGAAAATGGAATTTTTTAGTGAGCCATTCAGGATTAAAATTATTCGAACGTTTCCAAGAATTCAATGTTATACTTAGCTGTGAATTGTTCCCATATAATGGGGGATGCTTTTGCAAAGGGGATTGTCCTTCAGCTTATCTTGGAGACTTGGCAGTAGTCAAAGATAAGTAGGGTTCCTGAATTACATGGGGGAGATATTCTGAAAATGTCTGTCATCGTCAATATGCCTGATGGAACTAGAGACTTCCAGTGGTTGGTTACCTTAACTACCTACTCACGATGAAGTCAGTGAGAATTGTTGAAAAGTCTGTTGTGGGTTTATATATGCATTGAGACAAGTTTATTCTTTTCATTTTATACTGATCTTTCTTTCGTACGCGGAAGGCCAGTGAAACAAGCAACTGGGTTTTTGTAAGAACGTCTCAGTTTTTCGCTGTTATTTCAATTTTGCAATTTCTTTTCATCAATAAGATTACGCCTTCTTTTCCCCGCTTAGCTACCTGTCATTTTCTCTTGTTTTATTCGTAAATTTCCTTCTCAATTTACTTTTATAAGTGGAGGGGAATACATCTTGAGAACATATTTCGTATTCACTTAACTCCACAATAAATAGCGCCTTCATCCTTCCTCTCTTTGGAACATTTTTGTTGCGATGTTTTATTAGTGCTCCTTGAACAGGATTTTCCCCAATACCCACCCATTGTTGACTCAGTATCACTTTTTGCAGGACTGTACGACTTGATAAGTTTTATAGTTATACAAAGTCATACTTTGAATTTCTTTGTTATATTTCCTTTCGCTTTCGGCCCGAGCTGAGAGTAAGGTAGACCTTCTTTCTGTTGAAGTAAAATATTTTTTTGTTATGTTAAGGCTCACCTTTTTCGGTTTACTGATGTCCTGTTTTTCAGCACCAACTACTTTCTTCTTCAACTTTTATTTCGTTTCATGAATTTTTTTCCCAACTTACTGTTTCTATGCCCCTTCTACATAGATTCCTCATTCCCCAATATCCATACTAAATAGTGCCTTTCTCCTTCCTCTCTTCGATACGCTCTTTTTTTACAGCGGTTACGTAGGCTTAAACTAGCCTATAATCTAATCTAATCTTTCCTTACGCTTGCGTTTGAAAGGTGAGCATTTCACGTAGCCAATTTTCTGTACAATAATTGTCTTTGATGCTGTTTTAATTCGTTTCTTTCTTTAATTTTCTGTCGTGCTCAAATGAATCCTGCTGATTAAACTCCCTATTAACACTTAATATGAACCAACACATTTCGTTCGAATGAGTACTGCCACGCTGTATCAACTAATAATGCTAAAAATACAGATGTTATTAAAAATTTCCAGGTGATTTTCGCTAAACCTTTCAACAAGTTTCTATTATCATCCTATTTTCCTGCACTTTACAGCGCGAATCTCATTTTCATGTATGCCAGTCAAATGCACGCACGCGAAGGCTGCAGCTACTCAATTTAGAGGATAAATCTCCATCAAGCATCAATTGACGTTACTGTGTAAATGAACAGCTTGATGGGTGCTTCACATGCCTTCTGGAAGCACACTGTACTGACGTCTTGAAATGAATGAATGATAGGATCACGTCGGTATAATTTCAATATAAGTGTGGTTGCTCGCGAAGAAGAAAATTGCTCTAGGTTTGTGATGTTTTAGGTGTACTTCACTAGGTAATTCCTAGGGTTGATTTCGTCTACGACGTGACGTTTTCAACGTGTTGGGGACATTAATTAATCTGATCGCTACATGGATATAATTTGTATCATGATGAAACTTTCAATTGTGTATCTCTTCACTTTCACGTGGAAGGGTACGAATCATTTTTCTTATTTGCATAATAACACCTTGTGTCCACTATGGCCGATGCCATCCACCAAAGAATCCCCTTTAACCCCCAGAGCCAGCGGTCAACATGAGTTCCCCTGGCGTCTGAACGCAACCCCGACCATCTCGATGATTTGACTCGACCGAAGGTAATTTTTAGGTCGACATTAATAACATTTCATGAACAGACTCGCAGCGCGGAGTTCCTGGAACTGGGGGGCTTGCCAACAGCGAGCTCATCAGAAAATTGAATTAAGGGCTGCTGGCGTAATTCGCAGGTAACCTGGTGCGCGCCTCGTTAATATTCTCAGTCCGGAAGGACGAGGTTTGCGCCTCCGCCATAGCCAGCAAATTTATGGGGCGCTGGCGACCGTGGCGGCGCCTCACTCTGGACGCCTCACGCGCCCCCCGAGCATCTCTGTCACCGTCGACGCTGGCGCCACTGCCGCCACAGACCAACTTTATATCCCGCTCAATTGGGAGCGCGTTTTCCTACTTTTTCTATTTGTTGATCCCATTTTGCGTGCTTGTTGTTGCTATTTGCGGGCTCATTGCTGCTATTTTGCGGGCTCATTGCTGCCGTTTTGCGTGCTCATTGCTGCCGTTTTGCGTGCTCATTGCTGCCGTTTTGCGTGCTCATTGCTGCCGTTTTGCGTGCTCATTGCTACTATTTTCCGTGCTGGTTGCTACAATTCTGCACCCTGGTCGCGGCTACTTTGCGTATTGAATGCTGTTATTGTGAGAGCTGGTCGCTGCTAGTTTAGGTGCTGGTCACGATATTTTGCCAATTTGGTGCTATTTTTGCGCGATGCTCAACGTAAAAATATTATGCTGGTTGTTATTACGTGTGAATGTCATTCCATATGCCTTGCATTTCAATATATTGTGGTGATCCTGTTCTATAATTTTCGTTTTCTTAATTACCACATCGGAAGCACATTTCGTTTAGCTACTGAATGATTTGCTGTAGCAACTTGGGTTCAGTTCAGTTTGGCCAGCAATATTGAATTTTTCTTGGGTTCCATTTGAATGAATATTTGGAAGCAAGACAATGCAGTGAAGGTTAATTTTCGGTGTTGCGACAATTCTTAAAAGAAACGGTTACTCGATTTTTTAGCTATGCTATGACTAGACTAAATATGGACAATTTATAGTTAACCACTGTATGCTCACGTTTAGCGGCTGTGTAACCATAGTAACAAAGCAACAAGAGATTACATCCATTTCATTTTTTTGCGGTTGAATTATGAATGCATGATGAGTTGAAAACTGTTAGATAGTTAGTTTTGCAAGTCCCTGTTCGGGCGCCAAATTGTTAGATATTTCGTAAGGCGTATTCTTCTTGGGCGCCAGTGATAGGTTATTTAGGTGGGTTAGTCCTGTTCGGCCCGATTGATAATTATTTGGCTGGGTTAGTCCTGTTCGGCCCGATTGATAATTATTTGGCTTGGTCCTTCTTGGGAGCCACCTTTATATATTTGTCCCTATCTTAGGGATTCTGAGGGCCGTATTTTCTGAGGCTTTTTATTTCGGAGGAATCTTCCTGATATTTTCAGGGATAAGAGGGAAGTCAGATTTTGACTAGTTATTTATTTTAAGATGGGGTTCGTCAATAGTTTTCAAGTGTTGCGAATCTTTCCGGTATCCTTCAGAGTTTGATCTGATTACAAGTTTTGAAAATTTTCGAGTCGTTTTTCAAGCTTTGGAGATGGCTAGTTGATTTTCAAGCGTTGAAGTTTCCGAACTGTTAAAACGAGCTTCGAATTTTTAGCCGAACTAAATCAAGCCAATGAAATTTTCCATTCCGTGACGGACAAATGTTTCCCAAGTATTTGTGATACGCGAGCTCAGTTCTTTGCGAGAAGAATTAATTTTCCTCCGTAGAACAGAGGCATCAGTCGACTTATCTTGGCTTCTGGCCTAACAAATACCTCGGCTAAAGTCACGAAAAGCTCGGATAGCCTTTCGGGTTACGGCGAGGCAATTTTTCGAAATACGTTAGTCTTGAGAAGTTTCAACGTCGTCTCCACAACAGCATTCGAAACTGCAGCAAAAATACTTCATTGATTCTTTACATTGTAATAGCACCAAATGGATACTAATTCAATATGAAATAGCGACGTTTGACTACTTTTTCAACGCACTTATACAGGCTCGCAGCCTGTCAAATCGTTGTTAATATTTTCTTTCACGTGGTGACTGCAGACTCAAATTTGATATAAAAATCAATTTTCGGTTACTGATATATTTCATCTCACGATGCAGCGTTGTAACCACTCACATCCTAGTTAAACTTTAATGAAAAGGGGACAAATTGTACTATAGAGATATGAAATATTCAAGCGATTGCACTCGCTTCGCATGAGAGCTATGTTTTATACGCAGCTCGTAGCTGCCCCGCATGATTCAGTATTAACAAAAGTTTATGAGGTTGCGAAATGATTTTTTTGCAGATGTTCCTCTAGCCAACACATCCCAGCCTAACTTTTCCGGCGCCTGCATGCATGTTTTTCGCCGCCAAAGCGATTTAATCGCCTAAATCGCTTGGGCGGCGAAACACATGCATGCAGGCGCCGAAAAAGTTAGACTGGGATTGCATCCGGTACAGCGGGTGGGTCATTTGTATGATGCAGTTGGAATTATGAGGATGGCCAGGATGATGTATTCGATTCAAGTGTATTAAGGCATTTGCTTTCTTCTGGCGGTCTCGAAAATTAAATGACATTTTAACTGAAGTTAGCCTTTTCATTATTAGATTGCTATTTTTCCATTTTTACTAATCAGTGCGTTTTATTTCATTCTCTTAGATGTTTCTCAGTGCTTTAATCGATGTAGGATTTCTGGTTCTATGCTATACATCCGGCTCTTTGTGAGCTCTTACGTGATAACATAGTGTAGTTATTATTACTTTCATTTTTCGCTTTAATATAAATCGAGTTGAGACATAAATATTTTTGACGGTTTATGAAACAATTACTCCATTTATTGCATTTCAAGTCTTTTCAGTATTTCCTAAGGGTATTTCCTGAGCTGATATATTCTGACTTCAAAACATTCAACAGCAAAACTTGGAGCTGCAAACTATCTCTGTAATGAACAGATGCACTCAGAACTCGCGTATCTGCGGGAATATATTTGACGTTTAGCTGGCGTGGTAATTGAAGGACGGTCGGGCCTTACAGGCGACCCTCGAGAGGGTCGGTCCAACGGTGACTGATGACTATTGGTCAATGGGGACTGCATGTTGTAATGTGAATGAAAGTAACATGAGCAACTGAACTGCACAATTGTGACTATTGACTGCCTCGCTGCGGCTATCAACATGCTTTAGGTCTTGTGAAGATGGCTCATCAATACAACACCAGCAGTGAATTGGTTAAAAGTTGGATCATTTTTGTGCAAATAACCAACCAATTTGAGACCCAGAAGCTACGCCTAACAGTATGTAGCCTGAGGTGAAGGCTTGGGTGTAGTTAAAAAGGTAATTAAAATAGAGAATTAAAGACTCATGCACGTGTCGAAGTGGGTACGCTTTTGTGCTGAAAACAGTGCAGTTTATTTATTCACATAATAATGAATTACTTCTGGGATTCTGGGACAAGGGAAGCTGATATTCTCCAGTATTCGTGGTCATTATTTGGCGAAAAAACTCATTCCTCTTTTTGTGTACGTATACAGACTCATTTAGAATTTTTAAATTATGACAGCGCTTTACAAAAGGCGTCGGTAACATCGACCCATTGCCGTTTCTTTTAGAGACATTGACTTGTAAAATTGACCCAGCGCGTAGAAATGAGTTACTTGAAAAATTATTTTGAGCACCTGACGATTTACATGTTGTTTGTGGATCTTTTTTCTTTTGAAACCTTCCCATTCATGCTATAAAATCCTTTTCATGCTTGTAGGTGTAAGCAGCGTGGAGTTCTCTGTACATAAGAAATCTCATCATACACTTGTTTGTCATGCACGCAAAGTTCACTCACAATTTCTGTAGAACAATAATGAAGACTTAATGTGTAAGTTTGGAGGATGGTTATTGTGATTACTAGCTGACGGGCTAAATGCGGGAGAAATACATATCACGAAACTGACATGATGACAGCTGGAGGTGCGTAGTGCACAGCCGTGCGTGTGTGATACGGACGCACCTGCGCAGTTCGCACAGCACCTGTTTGCTTGAGCGTGCCTCCTCATTATGCTCATACACCTGCTCTCCGCTGACACCCACCTGCTCTGAGCTGATGCCCACCTACCTAGAGCTGACACCAATGAACTTACGCCCACATGCTCTCAACTGAAATCTTCTTAATTGATGTCTTAATCCATCTTCTCGGTACTTTTAAACAATTGCTTAGTGTAGTGTACCCGCACTGAGCTGTCCTGACAGTGCCTTGCGATGTCAGTCTTGTTGATCTCTGTAGGGAGTAAACTGCCTGTTTTTTGTGCCAACTCACACTTACTCTACGCTAACTGACGTTTATTTTACTGTTTATCAACTGACTTTGACTTTCCTCCAACTGCACTTTACTTTACGCCAACTGCCGTTTACTTTTCGCCAACTACCGTTTACTTTACGCCAACTGCCGTTTACTTTACGCCAACTGCCGTTTACTTTACGCCAACTGCCGTTTACTTTATGCCAACTGCTGTTTACTTTACGCCAACTGCCGTTTACTTTACGCCAACTGCCGTTTACTTTACGCCAACTGCCGTTTACTTTACGCCAACTGCCGTTTACTTTACGCCAACTGCCGTTTACTTTATGCCAACTGCCGTTTACTTTACGCCAACTGCCGTTTACTTTACGCCAACTGCCGTTTACTTTACGCCAACTGCCGTTTACTTTACGCCAACTGCCGTTTACTTTACGCCAACTGCCGTTTACTTTACGCCAACTGCCGTTTACTTTGCGCCAACAGACGTCAAATTTAGGTCAGCATCCATCTACGTTACACCAACACCCGCATGCTATGCGCAAGTATCGACCTGCATATTGTACCAGTGTTCACTCATACTCTCATCAAGGTGCCGTGTCATGTCTTCTTTTTTGAATCGTTTTCATCGAGCTGCTCCGTGCTCAACCGTCGACTACAACAGGAATGCATTCGTATCTGTCTCATTATCGAATAATTTTTTGGTCCTTAGTCTCCGAGACGCTCAGAATTTAGCAGTCACAGTGGTGATACGCTACTTATATTCCTGATCTGACGTAATCTCATCGATTAGAATATGAATTATCTAACGTGCTTTATGATCAAGAGCATTTCCAAAGAAGAGCATCGTTAATCGATTAAGATGATAACTCAACTAACATCGAAGAGGAATATGAAAACATACACGATTAAACCTCTTAAGCTTCATCATTGCACGGCATAAAACAAACCGGTTGTACGTACTCGCTAGCCAGGAGGAGCCGTAGCCTGGCTAGCAGCTGATGTAGATCATTAGGCCGCGGCCAGACAAACAGCAGTGGAGCAGGGCAGAGCAGAGCAGGCCTGGCGCGGTATTTTATGTTAGCGGTATTCCTATTAGGGTGGCCAGACAACTAGCACAGACCAGAGCAGGGCAGCGCTGTCTGAATCAAGCGCCAGCGGCGTTTTATCTTGGATGATAAAACACCGCTCGGGAGCTAGCAGTCAGTTGCACCCTTGACTTCGTACGAGGAGGATGTCAAACTTCTGGTCTCCTCCATGCAAGCTATTCCTGCAATCGGGGGTGCATCTCATATTTCGATCATAACTACGTTAACGAACAATGATCATTTATGGCAGACGTCATGGAAGTTAGTATTCAGTGGGCTTGCATAGTTATTTATGCGTATATAGGTATTTTCCATCTCATAAATTGTAAATTTAAACCTATACCAAGCATTTTCTTTGTCACTCAAAGCGTACCACTGCCGAAAGCGTACACTTTAAAGCGTACCACTGCCGAACATTTTTATATTTGGTCTTTCGTGTTGGGCGCACGGCACTAAAATTGACTTCAAACATATCTTTTTTATGCTTCAACTCTTTCTGGATCAGCGGGAAGCGCTGGGCATGGCCGATACGGAAATGTTTAAGTTGGCCTTTTAACAGTTACATTGGTAAAAATAACTTTAAAAGCATGTAACTAAAAAACTATTAGATTCTCCAAAAAAGAACGTTGTGATGTTCAAGTTCTATGGGAAAATAACAATTACAGTGAAACTTGTGACGCCAACCAAATACAAAAGATCCTTATACACTTTTAAACTGTTCGTTAATTTTTAAATTCGAAATTTGGGTTGTTATATCCATAAATGTATGCCTTTATCCGCTTGAACGAATAATTTCCTTGTTCTGTAATGTATCTACACGTAAAGCACTGCAAAATAACTCTGATTCAAGTACCTATTAGGTTTCAAGTCAGTCGTCTGTGAATCATTTGCATGATTATTGTATCAGCAGTCATAACTTGCATGTCATGCAATTAATTTCTTGTGGTATATTCTGAAGCAATTGTAAAACAGTATCAAAGCCAATTAATACATTGTGTGTAACAATATTGTAGGGAAATCTAAAGTAAAATAGGACAGTGTACGGATGTAATCGTAATGCTAACAACATAATGCGTAGCATAGCACTATATATAAATAAATATTATTAGATGAAATATTCCAGTTCTACAGCTTTTAATAAGCGAAATTCGAGGTAACTGCAGTCACAACACACTGCTCTTCTTAGCAAAAAGATTGCAACTGCAGCGGACTCAGGACTAGCCACTGCTGTTTGTTTGGCCGCCCAACTTACTAGCGTCAGCTAGCAGCTACCAGAGGGTCGAAACTGCTCTGCTCTGCCCTGTTCCACTGCTGTTTGTCTGGCCGCGGCCTTTGGTTGGCTATTTTTGTGGCCAAATTTCGTTGAAAAATGGCTAACCTGGCAATTAAAGTGATACCTTCCTAGTAGCTGAACTACAAAAGTTAATCGAGTTATTTTGAATTTTTTTAACCTGCTCTGTTAGTATAATGTAGTCTCAATTGCTAAAATACAATTTTTTTAATCATGTTGGTGCTTTCCTTGCATCCGACCTACAGGAGTCACTCGAGTTTTTTATCTTCTATCCTAACCTTCTTTCTTGAAATAATAGTTTGTAATCATAAATGGTGACGAAGCAACAATAAGGATATGACAATAAAGACAAGAGTATTTTTTGACGTCAGGTAACGCTCGAAGTGGATTGGCATTATTGATATTCATATCTATTCATTAACTCATGAAAATTTTCCCTAATGTACCATAGGTAAGGTAGAATTATAAATAAGATGCGAATGATCGGAATTATTCTAGAATGTCAGCGCGTGTAGAGTGCATTGCTCTAAACATCACTTTTCCGTTAAGCTAGATTTTGCTTAATTTCTATCCTTCACTTGACATAGAAGTAAATTCAAATTTTTTCAGCGAGTCAGTTATTTAAATTCAACTGAATTTGTGTTAATTCAAAATTAGTGTTTGTTCGTTTCTGTATTTTATCAGTAATTGTTTCCCCTCAGGGGGATACAAGTATTGTATCTATGGGAATTAGCGCTCCCAGGGGGGCAATGTGAGGGCCCGAGCTAAAGGTTAGGTAGGCTTTCTTTGTGTTAAAATAACATAGGTTTTTGTTTTGTTATGGACCAACTTTTTTTCGGTTCACTGCTATCCTGTTTTTTCAACACCTGCTACTTTCTTCTTCAACTTTGATCTTGTTTCATGAACTTCTTTCTCACTTACTGTTTCTGTGCCCTTTCTGCATAGATTCCACGTTCCCTTAACTCCATACTTAATGGTGCCTTCTTCCTTCCTCTCTTTGGATCTCATTTATTGAGGATGGGGAGGCTTAAACTAACTAATAATCTAATCAGTAATTATTTCGTTCATTCACTTTCGCATTTTGATTTCATTGCACGCGGCTTTACGAAGCCGAGTTTTTTGTGGATGCATCAAACTGATTGATACCATCGCTCAATCTCGGTTGTCTCTTCAGTCCACCCTTCCTCGTTTCTTCTGAATTGTTGCGATGATGATATTTTGGCTTTGTTGTCGCGAGGCTGCGCAGTGAGATTTGTGAACAAAGGAGCGCCACCGAAAACAGCAGGGGCAAAATAAACTTTGAGGGAAAGTTCTGAAAATAAGTTGTTATTTCGGAGTACTTGTAAGAATTATGCCTTGAATTATTTCAAAGGCTCTTGAGACAAAGTGGAAAAGAAAAATGCAATTCTTTTACCATGTTTTCAGACGAACTTGTACTCGTACAACGAAGGTATAGCAGGCATTGCTCAAAATAAATAATTTTCCACAATTTAGAACTGCAGACACTGAACGAATAATAATTCCTCTTCTGTATAAATACCGTTGCGATTTCATCCCAAAAATTTCCAAATATTGAATATATTTTCCATTTAGCTGAGGTATTAGAGTTTTCCATACACATTTCTTTAATAGCTTATTAACATTGGCACTTTGAGGCACATGGACCAGTAATAATTTTGGTAACCAGGCTACCGGCTCTCAGCCTAAAGTCAAAAGGCACACTTGTTTCGCTGCTCGGCCAAGTACCGATCGTGACAGACGACTTGCGTGACGAACTGCTCAGTTCATCAGACAGCTCTGATATAAAAAGGGTTCTTGTCGAGCTATAAATCATGTGATTGTCCACCATATGTGTTGTTCAAGTGTTTGTTATGTTCTTCGTGCGTGTGTGATTCGAAGATATCATTTTATATTACAGCAAACTCAAATTCACCGTTCAGCTACATTATAATGATCGTTCTCGCTGTTTAGTTCTTTTATCTTATTCATAAGTCATTTATTTCTGATGACGTATTTTCTGGTATTTTCTGATGTTCGATAATTGCAAAGGATTAAATAAACAGGCTTCCAAATTTGTTATTTAATATAGAAATGATGACTTGAAAATCAACGATGACTTCTGATTCAAATAGTTAACACAATCGATGGACAGGAATTTATTTATAAAAAGCACATATCGAGGTGAGGCCTCATTACTGAATCAGTTAACGAAACACATATTATCTAATACATAATGTGAATTTACGCGTACATCCTAGATACTGAATAATGCTCCGTACACTGTGAGCAAATGCAGATTCCTACACGTAAGATAACATGATGAATGGTATAGTGGACACATGAAAGATTGTTACTCATCTGATTGCCAGTGCCGTCGCTTGCCCGTAGGCAGCGAGGCGTAACACGACTTCAACTTCTCACGTCTCGGTCGGTAATGCCCTAACGCTGTCTCGCAGACCGGCAGCCTCAGGCGACGCTGTCATGTCCGAGAACATACGTGTCCTTGTTCACGATTCTTTACATTAATAATTTAACGGAAATAGCAAGTGTCGTCAGATAATTAGATACAATTACGTTCGCATATTAATTAACAAGTAGTTATATGGAATGAACAAAATTCTATGTGTCTACGGATAGAGTTGAGATACGTGAAGAGAAATAGAGTAGAGGTATCTAGCACTACAGCTCTTTCAAGACGCTGGGGGGGGACGTGGAGTTCTCCAGAGTGGGGGTGTCAAGGTGGGGAAGTTTTCAAATGACGCTTTCTCGAGGTTGACGACTTGACGGTTGACGATTTGATGCAATGTTCGTAGAGCTGAACACATGCTGCTCTCATCGACGATAATATATTTTTGATGGCGGTTCTTTTCCGAAGGTGATCGTTGGCCAAACGAACCCTTCTTCGTAACGTTTATTTAAACACGACGTAGGGTTAAAGCGTAAACCATTACATGTTGAATAAACAGTCTGAAATGCATGTCCCGTGACTGTGTTGCCAATTTTATGCTTTTATACTTGCAGGTCTGACGCCTATTGCATTGCCCCAGAGCTCGACTCGAAAGTTCGAGAACTATGAATGAAAACTCGTATTTTGTCAAAATCCTTTCATGAAAGCCTATCGCCCTGGAACACCGAGAGATTATTACACCTCGCTAGCACACAAATTTGGACCTTAGATCATTGATTGCTAATCTAGATGAGAAATAACTCTTTTGTAACCCAACCTTTCATCGTTCATTAGAGATGTAAAAACATACCTTACAAGAAATAAACATCTATTCACCAGCGCGTATTAAAAGTTAGTGTTCACGTTTCGTACACTCGCATTTCGTTACTCAGAGGATTATGCCGCGTTTCAGGGGATGTCTGAGATAATGTGAACGCATGTTCGTTTCACAGAGAATACTTCTGTGCATCTCATTAATTTGCATCCTGGTGCCTGAGCTGACCTCGTGGAATAATTAATATCTTTGTGACGTTCTGCAGCAGCAGCGTATTTGCGACACAATTAGCGGTGTTCTGCAGTAGCTCTTTCCTGCGGTCATTTCGAGCTCGCCATTAGCTGAGCTCACAGCTTTGCGCCTGCTCGTGTCACCTCTGCTCTCTGGAATTTCTTTGCGGCAAATGATTCACAAAATAATATGTGGTAACTTATTACTGAGATGTTTCACGCCAATTGATGTTGAAGTTATTTCTTTGGTCGCTATTTTAGTGCTACACTACGTTATTTCGAAATCAATGGCTACTTCGTAATTTTTAAAAGGCTCTGTGAATTGGTAAAATTTTTCAAAGTAACACCGAAATACTTTACGAGCTCAATGTTAGCTGAACCAGCTTGGAACTGCGTTGATATTGAAGGAAACAATAGTCGCGATTTCGGCGAGTTCTCGCTCCCTTTCGAATTACGGTTACATGGCGTAATTTTGCAGCCTCTCGGATGAAATTAAACAGCAATTACCATGAATTTCTGGCTCGACCTGCTCGCCCGAGTCATCAGTTTCAAAAAGTGCCATTCATTGAAGCCATTTTTGGAAGTCTCCAATTAAGCTCCCGGTGCGTAATTACATGCTTCCTCTCCTGCCCTTCGAAATTTTTACATAGGATGATTTTAACGTTACCGATAATTAAATAATCAACTTTGAGACTTCGTGACCTTCTATTTCGAGCTTGACCACTCACAGGGGATTGTTTTTCGGATGGGAATTGAGGAGAAGAAGAACTTTCGGGAGCGATTTTTATTTTTTAAACACTCTGGAATCAGGGTTTTTACTTAGATTTTTTCAATTGCTTTGTGGTAGGGTAATTTTTTAATTAGGCAGGACTTGTGATTTTGGACCGTATTTTCATAGTAACGGCGCCTTAAGCGCACTCCTTACAGATGTAAGGAGTGCGCTGTGAAAATCTGCTTTAGTAGGTTCGGAACTTTCAAGACTAGCGCCAACATTGGCTCGCACGTAGTATCCTACTTTAAATTTAAAGTTTCTTCAAGTCCTTACAACTCGAAAACTAAGGAGTTTTGGGCGGTTTATCATTCGTGGAAATCGATTTATTTTGAATTTTTCTACCTATGGTTGAAATTTGCCCCGAAAAAAAACTCCCTATATATATTAGACTGGCTTCTGTTACAGATTGCTCATTAAGAATCAAATCCGTTCGAAATACGGGAATAGCCACCGAGCTTAAATATAATATCATATAAAACATGTAACGACGACGGAAATTGTAGTAGGAGGAGCAACTAAGTACAATCCCAAAGAGTGATTCTGATACTCTTAACCTCAAACGCATATTTATTTTCCACTTTCAAGAACTTATAGTGCAATCGTTCTGTGGGTGCTTTCTGCACGCTTACATTGTGTCATTAATTCTCTACATAAAAATTAATGATGATCTGCATCGTTGCTCTTGCCTTTTGTTCGCTGCCATTAGCGGCGCAATGGACTGTAGCTGCAATACACCGCTTGTTCTGCTCGTGTCTTGTCAGGGTTCCTACTCCTAATAATAGCCCCTTGCTCAATTCTGTTCAGAACTTGCGCCAAAGTTTTACTGGGAGATAAATTTCACTCGGCTATGGATTCCGCATATTAGTTCATGCCACTCAATTCTACAGACGAGAAATCTTTTTATAGCTTTTGTTTGAAGCCTGATCCACAGCGCTCTCCAGTTGACGACGCTTACTTCTCGCTAGAAGCGCTCTCTCTGAATTGGAAGTTGTGCTACTCAATCTAATTTGCTGGCAGACGTCAATCTCCACTTCAATCGCCGAGCCGCATTCTCTTAGCAATTCAAGACTTCCGTTTATTTTCCAATTACTCGAAAATGATTATTCGTAGGTACAGAGCTAGAATGGCAGTGTCTGTAAATTATATTGATGGCCACGACTGGATTCCGTTTTGAAGTACTTTCCTCCCCAAGCGCTGAGCGTTCCTCACTCATGTCTTAGTAGGATCAGCAGCCAGCAGATATTTTCGTAGAGTTGAGTGTATAAACTTGTGGAATTCTCGCCTCTTTCTTTGTTGAGAAATCCAAGTTTTCCGTTAGCCGAATCACAACCTGTTTACAACCGTCTTTTGATTTCGCGTTCATGTCATAGTATAATTAACATTTTTTATTCCGAAACTAGTTTGGAACTTTGTTAGCTCTTTCACTAGCGTTTGGTCACACACAGTATTGTGAAAGTGAAAAGCAACCATTTGCTTTTTTTTGCAAGTGAATACAATCGAAAAAAAAATTGAAGACGGGAAAGTGTTAAGCAGAATTATGGCAAGTTGGAGTTCTTGGCAAGATTTCTATTGATATTACTTGACATGAGAATATTGTGCATTAGGACATTTCACACATATGTGCTGATAGGTCAAATAATAAATGTTCATGCTCCAATCGAGTGAATTTCTAGCTCGAGTGGCGTACAGAAAAAATGTTTGGTGCCCAGCCTTTTGTTTCCAAAGCCTGAGTGATTATTGATACCTTCGTGTTTGCCTTTTTGGTTAGGCAAACAAGTCAAGATAAATCAAACAAGATGAGTCAACTATGCTTATGTAACTGCCAAATAATTCAGTGTCTGAGCATGAATTTTGGCTCCCGAGGTCACGCCTAGCTGCCGCTAAAGTTTGCGCGTAGTCTGAGTTTTACGTGGACGTGTATCTTTTCCATCATTTTTCTGACGAGGCCCAGTGACTTGTTGAAATCCTCTCGTAAATTGAAAACGTATAATAGGTCCTTGCATTGATCAGGGTTGTGCCTGCAAGGGATAGATGATTAACAGCTACCGCTCCTGCATGAATTATTTTACTTTGGGTGTGCGTCTGGATTGAGCTTTATTTTTCTTCCCCAGGATCAAACAAAAATTTTTAATTTTATTCGGAAAAATATGATGAATAAGGTTATTTGCTGACAAGTTGTTTTTGTGGATGTGTGAAAATTTTTCATTCAATATTTTTAGCATTTATTCATTTATTCACCGACCTAGTACTTTACTCCGTGGATCGTTGTACGCTTAATTGAAGTATAATACAAAATCTTTTTTTTTTAGAAATTATTTGAAGGACTCCAGGGACCCATTTCCATGCCTTGAGCTAGATCGCGAATGCGACGTCGTCTTGAGGAAGAGCGTTTTGCAAAGTTTAAACTCAATATTACCGACAGAAATGCATTATCTTTGAGGCTAAATGAGTTAAAAGAGTTCTTGCAACCTCTCATAAAACGGTCTGTCCTTTAGAAGCTTAAGGCTTCGAAAATACATTCTCTCGCGCGTAGCGGCCCGAGATTGGCATTTAGAACGCTCGTTTCAATCAAAGTCTGCTTTGCTCGCCGCGCCTTGACTGGTGCAGTAGTTATGATACGTGCAGTAATCGGTTCTTTAGAAGCCTATGTGACGCACTTGCAAACGCACAAGTTACCTCGGCTCTGACGAGGCTGCGTGAATTTTGGTTGAGGTTCATAATTCACATATTCCTGCGCTTGACCCCTGCTTTTAACTTCGTAAGATATGCTTTGCGAGTAACTTGGTTGTTTGGTCCTATTTTTTTATGCAAAGATATTGCCAGGTTACATAAAAAATATTGGGTATTGGATCCAAAATTGTTTTCTTGTAGTCACACTAATCATTGACAGCCTGGAGACGTCACTTAATTCAAATGTAACACGAACAGATAGCCCTTCAAAGTTACAACCCTTTCAAAGTATTCCGAATTTGGATTGTGTACTGCACACGTTGTAAAAATCAATGTGGGTCTCTCGTTATCACAGCTCATCTGGTATAAATAAATTACCAACAAACAGAAGACCACAATACATCCATTTCACGACCAGTTTCACGACAATTATTAAATCCATGACTTCCGAAATAGTTGATGATTTAACAGCCGTTTGAGTACAGAAGTGAATGACAAAACCTTCAGTATGATGCAATGCTCCCCTACTCTCCCAACTGTTATAAAAAGCATAACCATTCAACGTACCTATAACTCGTCTTCAAGTGCTCTTTAACCGTGTGTGATTCTTTATTTATCAGGAAGCTGTTTTTTTCAGTGTCTATCTTCGTCAGCTCACCTCCAATTACTCTCTTCGTGGGCTGGCTATTACTACTTCATTCATAAGCAACACGCTGAAGTTTGTGTGCTGTGCTGTTGTAAATTCTTTTGATTTTAACTATTCCTATTCCTGAGAGTTTGACCTGAGTACGTATTCTACAACAACAGTATCAAAGGCATAAGAATTCAGAACTCCAAGTCTAAGCCCCCTTCTTCTACTTTGTTTTTCATGATTTCTAAGCATTCACTTTCAAAAAGACAAAGTATTTTTTCATTGTACTTTTCACAATTTTCATTTTTCATGTTTCATTCCTGGTCAACAAGGTTTTTAGGAGCTACGGTAAATTATTTATCGTAATAAATAATTGTCCGATATATAATAACTTGTTACTTCTTTATCATAGTTCTTTACTGTAGTAAAGTGAAGCCTCCAAAACTGATCACTTTCATACATGCTTCGAGCCGCAGAGGTCTTTCCGAGCACCAATTCGTAAACATGAACATTTGCACTTTAATGTTCTAGGCGCACAATGGATCACCTCAGATTAACTCGTCGATGAACGGAATCGACCAGAGAACTCATGCTCCTCCAACTGGAACATAATTTTCTTCCTGGAATCAAGGCATGAATTGTCGGCCGCGTTAACGAGACTTTCAGCGCTAAATCGTTGAATGTCTAACGAGGTCATTTGGATTTTGTTTCAAAGAATCATTATAATTGTTGAAAATTCTTCTGCAGTGTCCGTAAATAATTGGAAAGGTTACGGGAATGGTTGTACGTAAGTTATCACTTTTTTCTGCGATTCAAGTAGCCTGAATCTGTCGCTTTGCATCTTAGAGTGTATTGATCACCCCTTACAAGTGATAAAAATCGACGATCATCTATAAAGATGTGAGAAAGAAGTTTGTAATTATAGTTGGGATTATTTTGAATCCCGGAATGTAATGTTAGGTTTTTACCGCCATTGCTTGGTTTCGTAACGTATCGACTTCACAGGTCATACGATCATTCTTGATCGTATGGCTTTCCTGGAAAGTTGATTGGGTTTTTCCTTAGTAGAATTTCAAGAGATTAAGCTTGCAGATAATGTTCTACACTTCTACATGGTGTTTATTGAAATCAGTTTAATAGATCAGATTGGCAAATGGCAGTGAAAATTAAAAAGCAAAAGTTGTCACATCAGTCACACCATTGAAATCTAACGTCTTAGGATGTTAATCATCGTCAGCGTGGAAGAATGAAAATTAGTAACGCATGGCAAAGGGGACAATGAATGCATATCTGGAGGCTGCCCCTCATCGAGCATCTCTGATTTTTTAGTCTTACAAGTAACATAACTACCCTCGGGAGAAGAAGCAATATTTTCACATTTCTCGTATAATTTGTATTGCTACTCATTGCTAAAATTTCCATGGTTGTAGCATCTCTTTGCAGAGTGCCAAATTTCTGCTCTGAATTGGAACTATATTTCTTCTCGGGGGCATAAGTACATCGTTAGAACGGACTCGGATCAAAGTCATTTTGATACTATATTGGTTTCAATTAACAGTTTCATCGAAATTCCATATTTTCGTTGTTTGCTGCTCTAGTGACAACTCAAGTCAAACTGCGCTTTAATCGCATAACATGTTTTTCAGAATTTCTATTCGGTCTACTGTTTCAAGGATTAATTTTTTTTATTGACCTTCATAGTTGCAGGAGTCTCAACATTACAATCGTCTCATTTTCTTGCAGGTGAACTCCATAGACCCTCTTCACTGAGTTTACCATTGTAGCTATATCCCTGCATTCTGTGCAGTTTATGCAGATTACACCACAATTAGCATAAATCACAGCTAATTCAACTACAAAGTTAAACCGCACTCATATTCCTGCATTGCTGAACTTCATTTTATGCTTAAGCCCTCATTGGAAGAGCTAACGAGCGAGCCACGGTCACTGGCGGGAACGAGACCAACAAGCCTTGCTTATGAAGAGCTCGGTGGCGGCCGTCGATATCGGATTTGCATCGCCTCTTCAGCGCGCGCTTGTGAGACCCTCTTGTTTCTCCCGCGCTGCCTGCAATAGACGCACACCTTCCCTTCTTGTTCTTGGTTGCTGCTGCAGCTGCTCGCATTAACTGGTCACGTTCACATCGAGGAGGCTTCGACGGTTTTTTTAATTCTGTGTGTAGAAAAATTAGAGCAGGAGTGTTCTGTTAGTACAGTATAATGTTGATTTTGAATTCTCCTGGTAGGTTTTCAGAATAATATTGCGGCTTGAACTGATCATGCTAAATATCATTACTATTTTGTCCGTCTAGAATATTTACTGAAGAATTGTAAAATTCAGTTATTCGTAAATCCACGGTAGTTAAGTTTTCTTTAGCGGGTAAAACGTTCTTATTTAGAGTAAAAATTCTGTATCGACACCTCGAGGCAAGTTCTTAAGGGTGAACTGTTTTCACATCAGGAATGGAATCGAAGTTCTTCCCAGGGGAGCAGGCTGGCTACAGAAAGCCCGTAATAAGCTATGCACCTGATATCTTGAGACGACAGAAATCGAAACCACGGCGAAGAAACTCGCTTTGACTTCATTTCAACAAGCGTGCGCTCGAACTTCTGATAGCTTCGAAGAAATACGCTTGTTTGAATCTAAAAAGAGTTTTTTACGTACATGTGCCTCCCTGGGCACCCTGAGAAACAAGAGGCTGACATCGTGGTCTCTCCAGTCCACAAGAATACCACCACGATCGAACACAGGCCAAAGACACAAAGACATTTGAGCTATTGCGAAAATGATGGTAGTACAAGTTCTTGCAGTCAAATTTATCTTGGAAAAGCGGAGGCTCCTTGCGCTCCCAATATTGTGATTTAGAAGACGAAGGCTCACGTGGGCAAGTGTAGCTGTAGCGCCGTAGTTTAGATCGATGCTACATTGTAGGGCTATTTCAGAGGCCGAGCTTGCGAGCATCGACCTGACAAGCTTCATTCAGGAGCCCGTCTTGTCCATTGCTATTCATGTGCTCTTGTTGTTGTGTGGCAGGTACTGATGGTGCGCAGGTGAGACATTTGTTGTGGTTCTTGCGCAGACGGTGTACTGGTATGCCTGTTCATGTGGTGCATGTATCAAAACTGTGTTTGTATTCTTTCAGGCCGGTGCTATTTCGTACTTCGGTGACGGTTTCAGACGCTGATTGCGCGCTCCAATTGTGTTGTGTTGTCTAATAGGGCTGCATTCAACTCTGTTTTGATGGCATGTTGGTGCAACTATTTGTCAGGGGCAACGCTCAGTGAGCTGAAAATAATCGTTCGAACATCTTAAAACCGATAGCATGACGGCTTTTTCAAGTGCGCTAGAAATAATGACAGTGCAGTGTCGAGCTTTTTTTTTTGGAGTATTGATAGTCATGTGATTTTGCCAACATGGCGCTGGGATTGATAGTGTGCTGGTATGCTATGTTCATCAATTCATTTGAACTTTTTTGTGTTCTGTAGATTTTGAAAAGTTAACGTACTGCTGTATGTTCACAACCGAAATGGGCGAGCTGGTTTGGTGACAATCTCGTTAGTATATTCCTAATTTTGCATCAGTACAGAGTTTGTTCTTGATTGGTTCCAGACAGACAAAGCTTTGAGTGGTCCCCTCAGGGGGATACAACTATTGTATCTATGGGAATTAGCGCTCCCAGGGGGACTATGTGAGGGCCCGAGCTAAGGGTTAGGTAGGCTTCCTTTTTGTTGAAATAACATAGGTTTTTGCTCTGTTACGGACCATCTTTTTTCGGTTCACTGCTGTCTTGTTTTTCAACACCTACTACTTTCTTCTTGAACTTTGATCTTGTTTCTTAAACTTTTTTCTCATCTTTCTGTTTCTATGCCCTTTCTGCGTAGATTCCACGTTCCCTAAACTCCATACTACATGGTGCCTTCCTCCTTCCTCTCTTTGGATCGCCTTTGTAGCGGATAGGGAGGCTTAAACTAACTAATAAACTAATAATCTAAAGCTTTGAGTGGTGTTTCCTTTAGAGTCTGTAGTGTCGTACTATCGGCACTTCTAGAGGTATTGTAGCAGAAGCTTTAACTTCACTTCAGTTCCCTAAGCCGCAAACTCGGGAGAAGGATAAGTGTACGCACAGCAAGGCTCCT
Organism: Platorchestia sp. MABIK; assembly: GCA_014220935.1. NCBI lineage: Eukaryota > Metazoa > Arthropoda > Malacostraca > Amphipoda > Talitridae > Platorchestia > Platorchestia sp. MABIK. The sequence continues at coordinate 153,967 of JACJUY010000332.1, forward strand.
AATAATGTACTGATTCCGTCGGTGACAGACCTTCCTTAAAACTGGCAATGCCAGGAAGTCAAACAAAGGCCTTCCGGTGTTTCTTAGGGGCACAGTGTAACAAGGACTTCGCCGGCCAGTTTCCGGCCGCTGCGGTCTGGGCATTTCAGACCCATCCGAACCTAAGTGCAATAAAGACATCCGGCGGGGCCTGCCAAGCAAGGCTCACACCGAGATACAACAGAGTCTTCTGCAATTTTTGTATATCCGCTGTCACTGCCGCTCTGTTCTAACTATTCTCATTGAATTAGGTTAATTACATATATTATCTTTCTGTCAAATTTGAGTTACTTCTGCTTCTAAGGTGCTGGTAGGTTTCTTTAAATATTGGGATGTCTTTCTTTCCAGTGAAAAGGTTTCCTGAAATGCAAATGTTACTGAAATCCTTCAGTTCATTTTTTTACTGCTAAAGTGATCTGCTTCATGCAAACTTGCACTTGGCATCATCGACGAAGAAAGACAACATTTTCAAACGCTGGGGACGTCTCGAGCGCAAAGCTTACGCAATGATTCAAGCCAACATTACTCGACACTATGCGTTGTACCACAAAGTACATCTAATCATGTAAATGTGCCAACAGCAGCGAAAATTTGTTGTTTTTCTACCGAAATTTTCATGGTCGAGTCTCGCGTACCCACTCCACCCTAGCGTGAGAATGAGTGCCCGTCTAACTTCTAGAACAGACAGTACAGCGCTCTGAAAATTTTCTGTTGTTGTTTTTCGCTACCAAGACTGACTTATTCGCAGAGTCGTGGTCAAGCTGACGAGTATTGACCTCGGAGATGGCCTTGAACTTAGGTTTGCCTTCCATAGCTACCGCCGCAGGATTTACCGTAAACATGGATGCAACAGCCTTTTGTGCATTTCTGGAATCAATGAACAAGCATTTTGGGCTTCTGATTCTGTTCTGCTGGTTATGACTGTTATTCTATGGCCCATATTCTTGTTTTCGCTGCTCGGGGCACGGTTAGACCGCGAATTTGAAAGCACTTTGCAAAATGCACTTCCTCTTTCATGGTAAAATTCTTGATCTGGTACCCCTCAGGGGGATACAATTATTGTATCTATGGGAATTAGCGCTCCCAGGGGGACAATGTGAGGGCCCGAGCTGAGAGTTAGGTAGGCTTTCTTTTTTTGTTGAAATAAAATGTTTTTGTTATGTTAAGGACCACCTTTTTTCGGTTCACTGCTGTCCTGTTTTTCGGTACCTACTACTTTCTTCTTCAACTTTGATCTTGTTTCACAATCTTCTTTCACAACTTACTGTTTCTATGCCCTTTCTGCGTAGATTCCGCGTTTCCTTAACTCCATACTAAATGGTGCCTTCCTCCTTCCTCTCTTTTGATCGCATTTATTGCTGCGGGTAGGGAGGCTAAAACTAACGACTATTCTAATCTTGATCTGGTAATCGATTTGCGGATTTTATTTCTTCTGAGAATGTTGAGCTGCATTGCCTGTTTGGATGTTCACATATGTTTGGAGTCCATCACCTTGACAGTTCTTTTATCCAGGGGGATTATGTGAGGTCCCGAGCTAAAGATTAGGTAGGCCTTCTTTTTGTTGAAATAGAATAGGTTTTTATTTTGTTACGGACCATCTTTTTTCGGTGCACTGCTGTCCTGTTTTTCAGCACCTACTCCTTTCTTCTTCATCTTTTATTTATTTCATGAATTTCTCTCTTAGCTTACGATTTTTATGCACCTTGTGCGTAGATTCCGCGTTCTCTTACCTCCATACTAAATGGTGCCTTCATTCTTCCTCTCGTTGAACATTCTATGTTGTGGTAAAGGGAGGCTAAAACTTTCTTTTTATCTAAAACAATCTGACAGTTCTTTTAGTCTTCGCTCAAGTTGTCGGCGAGTGTCTTCGTTGTTTCAGAATTTGAAATGCCTGGTTTATGAAACGTTTCCGAGGAATGAAGCGTCCGGAATCTAACTAGACGTTTCTAAGAAATCATGTCAGCAATTAATAAGAGAAACTTAAAAAGATGAATTTATGAAATGAAATGTAATTATGAGAATGTGACGGAAGAATTTGAGCAATGCAATTCGATGATCTGACGCCTCGAAATTTTTGAGTGCTCAGAACGCACTGCCATATATTTTCTCCTCAGTGGGTGCACTAGAAGGTTGATAAAATCTTGGCATCGACGAAACGTGACATTAGCCCTGCTTCACGTGAGTTCTGTTGTCATTTCTTGGACAAAGTATGGTATTGAAAACCTGATAGGTTCGAGCAATTTTTCATTCTCTCAATAATTTTCAATAATTGCAGCTATTAAAAGGTGGGAACGCAATGTAAAGGCTAATTCACTATCATTTATCAATGAGCTGAAGGACCAGCTGTGTGAATGAAAACTGAAATTAATGAAGCGCGTATGCTTTTAGAAATTCATTAGTTTATTCCAAGTATCCTCCTTTAGCTCGGATAACACGTCGAGGTCTATCAATAACTAGATCACATTATGCACACAATCAAATTTGCTTTCTCCGATGAGCGTTTCAGAACATCAATATTTATGAGAAGCCATCCGCACCTTCTGCTCTGGTATGGACTACACTCCCATGTTCATTGTGTTCTAATCTGGCAAAAAAAAGACAAAGTTTCTTTGACTAGAATGCCTTGAAATTCTCCCTGCACCAGCCCTGAAATTTTTTGGTGGTATTTGAGGTCGCTTTATCTTGTTTTAAATGGCACACCACAATTAAAACATTTCCGTAAAACTACTTCATTTTTAAATTTATTGAAGTAAATGTTGAGGCTGGTCTTCATGCTTTCTTCAGTGAAAAATTTTTATGCAGCTGTATGAAGTCCTCACATGTCCTCATCTATCATGACAAACGCAGTTTTTGGGATCTAGATGGTATCTGTTATTCTTATTTAAAAAACCGTCCAACATTTTGAGCCCAAACATTCTTTTAGTTTTGGACTGACTTAACCGCGATTAAATTTCTCTTACTCCTCAGGAGAATGGGCAGCGGGAAGTATTGCAGGTTCTCAAGAAAGTTTTTTAGACAATCTCTTCAGGGTTGGACTTAATTCGCCTTTCCATTATTTATAGCATATGAGTTTATTCTTTACTCCAATCTGGATGGTCAGGAGACTCATGTTCGCTTATTTGCTTGGTTTGCATTCGTTGCAGGGTTCCTGTTGATTTTATTGGTTCAACAGTAATTAGCTTTGGGGTCCTTACTGGTTGGGGTGGTTACAGGTAGCTCACAGCATCGCTGAAGCTCGTTTTCCTGAACACTCTACACTCTAAAGATCTCTTCACATGTCACTAACATTTTGAAGAATTTAACGGCTGTCTATCTCTGCTTTGTCTTTTCATGTTACAATGAGTTTCCCTTGGTTGGGAATATTGGCGAATTGGCGAAAATAGAGCATTGTATCAAAAGCATTGTTTATTTTTTCTGTGGACGTGGTGGTTAATTCCTTCTTTTTCGTGACAAGTTTTGTGTGTCCGTTCTGAGCGAACTAATTTTCATTTTCTATTTTGAGCTCAGATTATAATGAGTCATGTTAAAGAAAATTGTATTCATTAGAGAAATTTTTGACCTTAATGCCTTTTTCAGCGAAAAAGTGATAATTTTTCTTTAAAATCTTGCATCAATTTCGTGAAAAATAAGTCCGCTTCGAGAACCAACATTTTTCTAGTACGGCGATTGTGTTTCCAAAATTTTTTCTTCCTCCAACAAACGCTTACGTCACAATGTTTTGTTCGTAATGAATGGACATTTCCAATGAAACATACCAAGATAATCCCCTCCCTGAAACTGTTTAATACAGTTGAAAAAGAATGTTCAGAGAAATGGTATTACTGCTGGTCTTTGAAGATAGTTCAGAGAAGCATTTCTTGATGACGCTGTGCAATGTTTCTCTAGTCTGTGACAGATCCCGTTCGTATTCGTAGGTCTGCACAGGCCACCCGCATAAATTTTTACTTTCTTTTTGAAACAATTTTCTCTCGGAATTGAAACTTACTCACACTCAGTAATTCCATCTTGCTGAACTAAAAGTTTTAATGAGTCACTTGATTGTAAAACTGTACTTCACTAACAAAATGTGGTGCACTTCCCTTTCACTTTCAGCACTTACTTGATTGAAGGTGAATCATTATTGGGTATCTCATATTGGGTCCATTTACTGTCCCTTGATTCAAGCTTCGCTGGAAATTTCTGCTCAAACTCAACGTCATACTTGGCTTTTTTAAATCATTGCGCCACACCATACCGTTCTTAAGGCGAAGCTCGGCGGGTGAAAACTCACCGTAATTCAAGCACCGATCAGACTCCTCGTATTGGGGAAAGTTTTCCCAGAGTGGCATGAAATCACGTTGTATAAATAGGAAAATTTCAGCCTTCTGAGCCAAGAGAACCTGCATGCATATCCTTTGAGTGACGCCCCTGCGAGCGCTCGTCTAATCACTGGTCCGCCAGATTACGGCGTGGTCTCTCCTCGGCTGCCGCCCACCCTTGATGCGTC
>JACJUY010000332.1:159719-236569 GCA_014220935.1 Platorchestia sp. MABIK
TCATTGATGATACTTCTTTTAAAAATGATTCCATGAGACCAAGTTTGGCTTCATTGACTGCTTTTGTTCGGGTTCGAAGAGTTGACTAGCTGAAATTAAGTTTTTATTCATTTCAGACATCCTGAACAATGACAGCCCTCAGTATAGCTATGGTACTGTTAGGATGTCGATTAGTCTCCCTTTCAACTACGCTCAACGCGTTCGCAAAATTGAATACATTCAGGAGAGAAAAGGAGCAGTGGATCGACAGAGTGATGATGCACGTTTTCGTTTCGAAGAAAGTCGGCGACCTCCAAGGGTTTTCCTTCTATTCGCGAAACACTGTAGAAATTGAATAGAAGTTTAGTTTGAGGGTAGGGGTCCCTGAGAGCTAAAAGCCTCGATGACTTCAAGTACCACGGTAGTCGTCAAGCCCTCGATGCTCTACGCCTATTAACCTCTAGAGCAGGTGGTGCAGCAGCTCCACTCTCACCCTCGCAGATGGTTCGAATTAGTCTAGAATTGCTTGGCGCTCTCGAAATGGAGCAGTAAAAAGGGGTGAGATCAAAGTCTCAGGTGTTGACGACGAAAAAATTTTATTTACGAAAAACTTTGCAAGCCTTACACTGGGTTTAACGGAACTGTTCAATTTTGAAGACATTGTCACACTGTAAATGCCTAAAAAAACAGATTTTGCACAACACGTAATGGTCCACAGAATTTAAATCTGGCGAGTTTGAGGGCCAAATGTTAGGGGTCACATGATCGGAATAATTCTCTGATAACCTGTCTTGGTTACTGGCTTTTTAAGAAGCCGCTGAGAGATGCTGAAAAAGTTATGCCCTTCCATTGGATTCATTATTTATCCAAGGCTTTAACAACCATTAATATCAGTGTCCCTACCAGCATAAACCCTAAGACCCTGGAGAAAATATAAGGAGGCATGACATAACCTACACTACTCACAACTGAAACAATCTCAGTAGCCGCGAATTTGGTGCGCATTACCTTGGACATTCCAAAAGGATCTGCACGTAGCCACCACCTGTCGTTCTGTCGATTGATTTTCTGATCCTGGTCAAAGTTTTTTCGTAAGAAAAACAAAAGCATGCCATGCCCGTGGGTTTTTTTAATTTGTTAAGTGACTGTTTTCCACATGCGACAGTTTTCCTGTATCTTTGCTGAAGCGAAAATGCCTTTCCTCATCACACATGACTTGTTTCTCACGGAAGCGGAGTCTACTGCGGATGTCTGCGAAGGGGAGCAGTATTTACCATGTCTCTCGATAGAATATTATTTGATGGAGGTGTCGACCATGTGAGATGTGTGAGGGACGTGTGCTGAAGGACATGTTAGCATGTGTGGTTGCTTACTGTTTGTGTTTGAAAGAAAATAATGGATGTTTGCTGGATAAGTCTGCCCAAATACAGCCAGCTCGCGGTTGCTTCGTGAAGTGTGTTTGCTGGGAGGTGCCTGCTGCACATGAATCTTTAGTGCGGGTGTCTGCGGAGAGGAAATCTGCTACGTCTGTGCTCGTGCACCAAAGAGCGGAAGGAATTCTATTGCCCGACTTATTGGATGAGAGAGAGAGAGGAGTGTGATTGCATAATGGATTGTAGTTTGCCGCTTCGGTGCTGGTTCACAACCGCAGCTCCGAGCTAACCGTGCATGTTAAATGGACTTTGGGTCTGCCGTTTTATTTATTCATTTACCATGGACTCCATTTCATTTACCTGCATTTACAGTTAAGTCTTGCAGAGTGTTATTTAGATTCTAAGATAGCTCTTCGGTGGTAAGCTTGAGATTATTTTATCCGTTAACTCGTGGTGACATGATACAAAAGGATTTTTACTGAGTTACTTTTGCTATTGCAAATTGTAGCACTGGGTCCCTTAGTTAGGCATTGGATAGCAAATAGGTGTAGGTAAATTAGGTTTGTCTATACTATGCTATTGGAACTTGTGCCCCAAGAGACTATAAGGTTACCTCAGCTATAAATAGGCCTTCGGGACATTAATTTTCCGTTGATACACTTCTTTCAGGGCTCATACCGTCTTTGCCATCTCTTATTTGTATTATCTTCTTTTTTCTTCATTACTCGCTGTTTCTTTGCTCAGTGTACCCTGAGAGGGAACATACTTTTTCTAACGATTTCCTTTTTTCAACAGACCATACCAAGTGATGACTCTTTGCTTTTTTAGAAATGGACTTTGTTGTGGCTAGGAAGTCTAGACACATGTGTTACAACCTTATGAATTCAGCTGCAAGGCATCATTGATGCCAAGTGTCATTTAGATGTCCATTTCTAGCCATTCAGGGCGATACATCTATTATATCTGTGAGAATTGGCATTCCCAGAGGGAATATGAGGCCACGAGTTGATGTTTCGGTAGGCGTTATTTATGTTGAAAAAGAGTACGTTTTTTGTGTAGTGAAACTTTTGCAAAAGCGAGGGAAGAAGGGATGATAGATATTAGTGATGGATATGCTCATAAAATTGAGATGTTCATGCGGAGGAACACTAAGAGATATGAGTAATAGATATGCTCATAAAATCGAGATGTTCATGCGAAGGAACACTAAGAGATATGAGTAATAGATATGCTCATAAAATTGAGATGTTCATGCGAAGGAACACTAAGAGATATGAGTAATAGATATGCTCATAAAATTGAGATGCTCATGCGAAGGAACACTAAGAGATATGAGTAATAGATAGGCTCATAAAATTGAGATGTTCATGCGAAGGAACACTAAGAGAAATGGGTAATAGAAATGCTCATAAATTGAGATGTTCATGCGAAGGAACACTAAGAGAAATGGGTAATAGAAATGCTCATAAAATTGAGATGTTCATGCGAAGGAACACTAAGAGAAATGCGTAATAGAAATGCTCATAAAATTGAGATGTTCATGCGAAGGAAAACTGAGGGAGGCTCGAGGAATTAGACCCAATCTAACGTCAGTAAGGAGGGTCCCTGGTGCCACGACATTTGTTTCGGTACAGACCATTTATGGTTCGCTGCTGTCCTGTTTTTCAGCACCTACTACTTTCTTTATCAACTTCTATCTTGTTTCATAAACTTCTTTCTCAACTTACGGTTTCTACGTACCTTGCGCGTAGATTCCTCGTTCTCCTTAGTCTGTACTAAATGGCGTCTTCCTCATTTTAGAACGCCTTTTTTGCAGTCAGGCGTAAGTCATCATCTAATCTATTTCCAAGTGAAAATTCGATGAATGAGGCGAGTTGATTAGACTAGTTTGCCAAAGTAGCAAGTTTAAGTCTCAATATTTCATAAACTTTGCTTTCTTAACCTCCTCCTCAATGACGATCTGGAATGATCTCTTTTTTTCTGAAATTTCTAAAAGAGAAGCTTTTCTGGTATTTCTAAACTTGAAGAAGGAGACTGGGAGAGGATCAGTTTTTAAGATGGTTTCGATTTCTTGACACCAAAAAAGATTTTGAGACATTTGGAACGAAGTGATTCGCGTTATTTGTTAATAAATTGACATTAAGTCTTAAGGGCCCTCTCAATGAAAGTGGATCGTTAACTCCGCTAATAAATATCACTTTAAAAATTCAACGCCCGTCTCACATTGTAGGTCCCGCCTGCACATGAAAGAGCGCCTGGCTCATGAAACTGTGACTAAATTGATTAAGTGTCCAGTAGTACCAGTACACTTTTATCTTTTTGCACCTGGTATCAATTGATTAGTCAGATTTCCAGCCATGCTATGGCACCATATCCAGAAATTCATATGAAGCCGCCTCTTATTAAGCTCCTGATTCCGGCATTCGTTAACGATTGCTCAATCAGAAACGTTCGTACTCGTAGTGAGACGATTCTGATAATAGTTTATTGACCGATAACGCTCTATGCTTTTGATGTACAATAACTTTAACCGAAATTGCGCATTTATTAGTAGCTGCGAAGTGCTACATGCCGATTAAGTAAATTAGGCGTACATAAATGATGTCATTCCACTTCTATGAAACAGACTATGAAATCCATGAACATACACAAGTGAGTGAGCTTTACTTAATCGCCTATCATGAGACAGAAACCTAGCTTGCTCTGAAATACTGGGCCCATTTTTTATTAAGGGTGACATAAAAAACTAGTTATACATGCTACGAAGAATACGAGAATGAATATACGAAAATGTTGCAAACTAACAAAGACTTCTTAGTTCTTCAAGTTAACAATTTTTTATTCCTTAAGTGGGATGCAACTACAGGTTGGCGCAAAAAGAATACATGGATTTTACACTAGTATAATTGGCGTTATTTAATTATACTAGTTAAAATTATAACCAGTATAGAATTCCAATACATTGCGTATTTTTCTGAAAGTTTGAGAATATTCCTCCTTGCTTTTAGGGCTTATCTCAGCACCTCTACGCAGTCCTGTAAGGTGTGGTTACGGGAGAGAAAAGGCTGTGTTATTTGCGGCCGGAAACTGAATTGCGCTGAATTGAATTTCTCCATTGCATTTGCCTAACCCTAGCCGTCTACAATTATAACTAGTACAATTATGCTAGTTATAATTATAACTACAGTAATTGGCTAGTATAGTTGGTAATTCCACTCCCACCACTGATACTACGCAAGTTAAATCCATGCGTTCTTTTTACACCGCTCTAAAATGTATCTGTACGAACTACGGCACTCAGGAGGTAAATGTGAGGCCCTGAAAAGAAGGTTAAGTAGGTTCTCATTTTGTTGAAATAGAAAAGTTTTTGTTGATATGTCAGTCTATTCTTACTCTTCACTATTCTTTATTTTAGCGCTAATTACTTTCTTTTACAATTTCTATCTTTCAAGAAAAAAGAGAGAACCAGGAAAATGGTATAAAACATTTTTCATTAAAATGTATTCTCGAGACTGTAAAAGACTCGGAAAAAAGGACGTTTCGAGCCTTCGCTCATCATCAGCAATACGAAATTCGAACAAAAAGTCATCTGTAAAATACAAAAAGAAAACAACTCAAAAAATGTATGACATTACTTATTGGCTAGGGATAAAGGAAATGAGCTAAGATGATTATTTAAAACAGGTTTCGTTTTAAAAATGAACAAAGACTCTAAAATCCGCAATTCCGAACACAACTTTGCCCTGGCTATGACTTTGAAATCAGTTTTCTTGACTGCTGTGTCGCATTCAAAAGCATGATTTCGGATGACTGAGTTGGATGGGCATGCAAAAATGTTTCCCGTCCGGTGACTCCTACCTTGATGCTCGGCAATCCTACATCCCAGAGTACGGGTAGTCATGCCCAGTTTCGAACTTCTATCTTGCATCACTATTTTTTTTTTAATTTAGCTGTTTCCATGCGCTAGGAATCCGAAGTGGGAATACATTTGTGTTCATCTTATCCATTCTCTTAATTTTAAATTTAATTGCGCTTTCCTTTTTACTTACTTTAAAACACTTTGATGCGGCAGTTAGAATGGCTTGAACTAACTCCTAATCTCATCCAATTTTCGATCTGAACTTTATGTCGCTAGTTACTGGTACAGTTGCTCTCATATGTATTTTTTTTAAACGACTCACAAATTGTTATATTAGTTTCAACCGTCATCATCGAACCTATGTATATTTTTGAAAGGAACCCTGCACTATTGTGGTATCTTCACCTGTTGAAAATTTTCTGTGTCAGTAGAGGCAAGGAAGCTACCGAGCTCAGATCGTGTGCAGGCTTCCGGTGATGCCGGCAGACTCTTTTCTTTCCAGCAGGCGCGCCGGCGAGAACAAAGGCCACATTCTAATGATGCTCACGTCCCATTTACGAAAACTTGTATTGTGTTGTATTTAACTCTTTTTTTTAGAGCAGTATAAATGGGAATAAGAGAATTATGTTCGGCACGGACAACTTCGGCTCATAATTCTAAAATAACCTGTGCCTTGAGGTCATGTGCGATCTCGAGATGCGAGGTATTTTTCAACTGAGCGCATGGTTCGAATATTTTGTCCGACAAAACTGTACGTTATAGGAAAATCTCTGTATAATGTTTATCCTCGAAGGAAGAAAATTTGTTGGAATGCAAATAATTAGCATGCAATTTGCAGTTTTTACATTTCAAAAACTTTAACTCAGCTAATGGTTTTTAAAGCGACCCGAAACATAATTAAAACTGCGTTTGAACGACCGTTCAAACTAGTCACTTCAGCGTTTGTGCTCATCTTCCACGAGTTTATTGGCGTATGTTCCAAAGTTTCGAAGTGGAGAAAGAGTATTCCGATTAATTTTCCTCAGCTAATGAAACAAGACAAGCTGTCCGATTATACTTTCAACGAGATAACCTTTGATGGTTATTTTATTTCATACTTCGTATTTCAACCTTAGTTTTGAATACATGAAATCTGCGGAATATATACGAAATGTGTAGTGCGCCCCATAAACTCTTTACATAAAAAGATATTTCTAAGTTCCCTTAATTAGAGCGGAAGATGTTATTTACAACTCAAAGAAAATCTGGAATTATGGCTACCACAATTCAGATTTCGTTATCGTTTTGGTGATATTCTTCCAATACATTGCGTGTTTTTCTGAAAGTTTGAGATTATTTCTCCTTGCTTTTGGGGCCTATCTTCACACCTCCACGCAGTCATGTAAGGTGGAGTTGTGAGAGAGAAAAGGCTGTGTTATTTGCGGCCGGAGTCTGAATTGCACTGAATTGAATTTCTCCATTGCATTTGCCTACCCCTAGCCGTCTTCTTAACGAAGCTCAACTGATTTTCATGTTTTTCATAAAATCATGCGCGTCGGCCATCGAATGCAATTTTTCACGAGTCGTTCATTAGGGTTTGCTGTATTAGAGGCATGATTCGTGAGATAGAAATATTGGTAAAATTGTTGTGCTTTAAGAAAATTGTTGTATGTAATTGATGGTTAAACTGCTCGCTGAATAACTGAAGCTAAAATTTTCCTGTAGTGACTGGCTCGCAAATCTCAAATTATCACGTTAGGTGTCAACTAAGAATTCAAACCCAAAAAACTCTGCATTCTTTAACAGCGAGCAACTCTGTGTAGAGTGAGACCGTCGGACTTTCCGGATGACAGCTACAACAGTTCATTAAGAGAGGCCATGCAGTCTCGCCAGTACTGATGTTTATTTTTCTCTCCAGACGAAACAAACATTAGGGAGTCAGTGGTTCTTTGGAAAAATCGGTAGAAACTCCCTGGGCCGCAAGAGAATTTAAGGGATCTTTTGGAAGCGGAGTTGTCTCAAATGCCTGCGTGGTGACGCTGTTAAAGAGTTGGCCAACAGTGCATGATCAATGACACGAAGTGTAGCGGAGCTCTTTTATTTCCTCACATAGTTGTACAGTTGGGTTAAATTTTACGCTGGAGGTTGTAGTGTAAAAAGAGCCTCGATTGTTCTCGAGTGTAACGCACAAGGGAGCTGATGTCCTTTAACTGTCTGAAAATTGGCCTATTTTTGCAGGACATGGCGGATATCTTTTTGACATGACTAAAGTCTGCTGGACCTGACTCAGGTCAGGTGAACGTAACCTACGTCTGCGAGATAAAACGTGCCTGTAAGGGAATAAATCTTGTTATTTAATGTTACATATAAGCAACGTTTGCTTAACACAATGCAGACGTGCCCTAACAAGGCGTGTAGAGCCGCGTGTGGTCGCAGGCTGTGTGCACTAGGAGTCATCGGAGGCCCTCGTGAGAGCTCGAGGAGACGAGACCTCTGTGTTGTCAGAACGTCGTCTTGGAGCGGCAATTTTGTCCAATTGTAGCAATTGTGGTGGGGCTACCGTCGCTACTGCGTGTGGTGCTGCTTCTGCTGATGTGGGTGGTGTAACTGTTGATGTGAGTGGTGTAACTGCTGCTGTACGTGGTGTAACTGCTGGTGTAGGTGGTGTAACTGCTGGTGTTGGTGGTGTAACTGCTTCTGCTGCAGCATTCTTGCAGCCCCTGCTGGGGATGAACTTTCAAGAACTGGTGAGACAGAGATAACGTCCGCAGCTAAAAAATTTGTAGAAATTTACATGAACAATTTCTCGGACGTTTCAGGCCTTAATCATTCAGTACAGTGAAGTTATCAGCATCTGGAACCAGCTGCCAAAAAACATAGTTTCCACTGCCAGGTGAATACGTTCAAAAATCGTCTTGGCGAATGCTGGGTGAAAACATCGCGGTATATTCTTAGGTGATGAATCGAGCGGAAGTTATGCATGCGATATCAATTAGACACGTCAGAAACCATACATTTACAATTTTGTTAGTGTCACATCTGAATACAGAGTTAAAACAATATGTAACGACTAAAATGTTAGTGACAGTGAGGAAAATAACCATGAAATCATGTGGCCTAGTATTTGTGTTACATTCAGTTGCTTGTATTAAAGCAGAGGTGCATAGTATTTCTTTTTGAATGTGGATAAAATTGGCTGTTAATTTTCGTCTGCTTTTTCACTGTTGCCTGTGAGTGATTGGTTTCTGACTGGAGACTTGAGTCGCAACCTCAGAATAGGGCATTCAGTTACTTCCTGTTGCCAATTTTTATTCTCTTCTTCTGTGTGGTGTTACCGCAATTGCTTCTGGTGTCGGTGGAGCCGGTTTTGTTGTTTGTCACAGCGCGTATCACTGCCGCTTTCACTGCAGTCGCTACCGGCTTTCACGCTCATAGGTTCAATTTGCACTGCTACTGTCTCTCAATTGTCTTCGCTGCAGCGCAGCCAGTGCTGCTCCGATGCTTCAATTGCACTGCACCCTTGCTGCATCTCCGTACTGTCTCTCAGCAGCACAGAGATGCTCAAGAAAAACAAATTTTCTCACGAGTGCCCAAATTTTGCTGTTCAAAAACCAATGTGCTTTCAGTTAGCTGGCGTACTCATTTTGTCGTTTTTTACCTGCTTTTTTGGCTAATTTCAATATAACTATTCGGTCCTAAACTTATGTAGAAATAATTTTCTTATCACTTCTCAGTAAATTTGATCGTCTTTACAATTTCTTGCGATGCTTCACTTTTCCAACTTGCGATGCTTCACTTCTTTCGATAAGTGTTCTGTGGATCCTGGGCTAAAATAATACGTGTTCTATATTTCATCCAGTTTTTTAAATACTTTTTCTGTTCTTCTGTAGTTAAATTTCTCTCCAAAACCCTTTCGAAACCGAAATTTCACGTCGCCACCCAGGCAGCAGTTGTAGTGTAAGCCCTGAATCTCAGATCCCTTTAGAATTTCTTGCGCCTTGTGTTGTAGCTTGGATTCTATTTCTTTAGGTGTCGAACAACTTTTTTAGCGAGGCAGGCTCCTGCTGGCTTTGTGTAGCGCCGCTAACAGCTGCGATGATTGTTCTTTTCAGTGATTCGCTTTTCTAATCAGTAGAGAACAACGCTGGGCTATTAGGGAGTTGCACTGCTTCGAGGGTTGAAGCATGACCGAGGCTCACCAACATGTTACTCATTTTTCGCGTTGCACTCTTTGTTCTTCTGAAGCACAGGCCTCGGTTAACGCGCGTCTTCTGTCATTATGAAGGCGTCCGTTGTGTGCTGACGACCTCCGGCCGAGTGATTAGCTCCTGACAGAGAAGGCGCATAGGCGCTCGGTCGACACGAGCTCTCGACTCAGCTTTGTGGCATCGAACGGTAAAATTTTCATTCTTCGTCAAGAAGCTGAACCGCTTTCTCTCTGGAATTTTTTTGCCTGTCGAAAGTAACACAACTAATTGAAACTCCCCGCGTAATGGTTGCATTACTGAATCTTGAGTAAGGTTTTTTTGTATGTCTTGTCTTCAGTAACCGACTGCCTCACTTGGTTAGTGAGACAAATACTGACATTCTGGCCTAGCGCTGTTGTGTCGGCTTCGCATTACTGATTATTTCATTGGCAAGAAAAACTACCGCCAGCTCTAACCCCTTCCAAGTTAGATTCTGTGACCATTTCAAATTTAGTTTTACGTTGCTACGCAGCGTCTAGTTAAGTAATCCCATCTTGCTGGAAGCCTAATTTCACGAACGTATAATTTAGCGATCAAATTTACTGAAAAGTTTGATTATTTTGCTCGAATTTCATAATTATCAAAGCTCCTCAGGGAAATATAACTATTGTGTTTTCAGAAATTATCACTCCCAGGGGGAATATGTGAGGTCCCAAGCTAATATTAGGCAGGTCGTCCTGTGGTCAAAGTAGAATACATTTTTTTTGTTTTGTTGCTGACCATACCACAATAAGCTTTGAATGAAACGCATCGAACTAAAAGCTTCGAGTAAAACGCATCGAACTAAAAGCTTCGAGTGAAACGCATCGAAGTAAAAACTTCGAGTAATGCACATCGAACTAAAAGCTTCAAGTAAAACGCATCGAACTGAACTTCGAGTAAAACGCATCGAACTAAAAGCTTTGAATAAAACGCATCAAACTAAAAGCTTCGAGTAAAACACTTGAAGCATAGCGCGCCAAAGAGACCTCGTCGAACAGCCACAGAAATACGATGTTGTCAGCAAATACGGTCAGGTGCGAGGCGAGCAACACTCGAGCCCATCTTATCTGCGTGCCGACTGATGCGAAATCGAACGTGTTATCAACGCTGGACTGCTGAACTAGATATGGGGTGCATACAGGGGCTGTGTTTGTTGTTCCGGAATGTTTCTCACGGTGTAAACGATAAGAGAACTGTTTTCTATGAAATACAATACGAACAGGAGCTAAGTTAAAAAGGGATGAAATTTATCATATTACAATGAGTTTTTGTTGAACGTGTGAATACTTGTGAGCATGCTCTTTCTCTCGCCTAACTCAACTACCCGGGCTAGCTCGCTGTAAGTTCCAAAACATGACGGCTGTCTGAGCCCTAAACTGGGCGTTGAGTCCTCGTTTGTGAGGCGAGTCCCCTGTGTATCTCGCTACCTGCAGCAGACGACGCGTCCATATGACCGATGTTTAGTGATGACCGTGGGTCGATAGTGAGTGGATTATCTGCTTTTGGCTTGCTGAATGATTGTTTTCACTCTGTACTACTACCCTCAGGGGGAGACAACTATTGTATCTATGAAAATTAGCACTCCCTAGGGGAAAATGTGATGTCCCGAGCTGAAAGTTGGGTAGGTCTTCTTTACGTTAAAATAAAACATTTTTTTTTATGTTGAGGACCATCATATTTCGGTTCACTGCTGTCCTGTTTTTCTGCACCTCTTATATTCTTCTTCAACTTATATTTTATTTTCTAACTTTCCTTCTTAACTCACTGTTTCTATGCTGACAGGATGCTGTGCAGGAACACACCTTGTGCATAGATTCTGCGTTCTCTTAACTCCGTACTAAATGGTGCCTTCATACTACTTCTCTTTGATCATCTTTGCAGTGGTAAGGGAGTCTGAAACTAACTTAGAATCAATCTCTTTCCTACTGTTGAGTTCGGTATCTTAGTAAACAACTATTACCAACATTTTACTTATGCATTTGCAATGTGATTCTGCAGGAAAGTAAATCCTATAATTTTTTCTGTCAATTATAATACTGGCTTACTCAGAACATACACAGTGGATGCTAATCTTCAACGCATTTCTGAGTACAGAGGCTTTGTTAACTGCAACATCTGTGTAAAGCAACGGCGCACTTCATAAACACAACAGACTTCTCAACTCGTTCCAAAAGCAACACACAGAAGGCAATTATCATTTACGTTGAGAGAAAAGTAAAAGAATATATGTCAGAAAGAAAGTAAAAAAGGTAAAATGCCGAAAAAATCCAGCAGAGGCGTGCAACAAGCACTAAGTGGCACTGCAGTACACGAGATGCTGCTCAGGACGCACGCGCCCGGGCATGTTGAGGGTAGCCTGTGTGTGCTCCTCAACACGCACTCCATCAGCGCACGTCAAGGCTCATCATGTAATGCCTCACCCGCACCGCCCCTCAGGCGGCTCATGCTCTGTGACTGAAGGCTGCATCATCATGCGTGACGGCTGCAGGCTCTGATGTGCTGCCTCCCTAGCACCGCGTCTCGGCGCAACTCGCGTCAGCAAGGCCGGCATAGGGACAGGATGGGGAGCTAAGCTCTGTGTAGGGTTAGCTTGCGTAGTACGCGCCTGTGTTATGTGGATTTGAGAATAACAATCTGCTTGATATTAATTTGAAGAGAATAAGCATGCCCATCGTCAATTTGAGGAAAATGAAACAACGACTTTATTATTAAGTTGAGGATGACAAACCTGTGTAGTGTCAGGGTTCAGTCATAGCGTGTATTTGCGGACTCGGAGAAATTCTATTTCCACACTTGACGCGTCTGTTCATTGGACAGGACATTTGTTGTCGAGTGTTGTGACTTGACATCGAATCTTACACTTGGACTTGAAAGCAACCACTAATTTATTCTTGAAAAACAAACATGTTCACTGCATAAGCTCTTGAGTACTCAGGGTTGATCAGTACGTGTGTCTCATTAAGACGTAAATTGTATTACGCTGATGTACTGTACACAATTATTCCACAAGTGCAATTTTTATCGGTTCTGCTTTTGTTTTGTTGGTCTGAATTTTTTTATGTTATTGCCATGATCATATGATATCAAACACAAACGAGCACTCCCAATGCTTTGCCTTGAGACGGTGTTTCACTGCTGGGGATGTGGTCGACTTCCATGCTGTCATTTATTTTGATCTATGCGTCATTGCTCCAGTTGAGCTTCATGCGCCACTGTTTTAGGAATTAAAGTTCTTTTCTACAACTATTCTCATTACACATATTGTAAAATCCCTATATTAAAATAAATGGTAGACGCCATTGCTCACGTCGAGGATTACAGTCATGCTAGAGCTACTGTGCTGCCAATCAGATTTCCTTACATCGAGAGTTTGAGCAGCGGCACATTAACTGCGAATAACTCGGCGGCCTCCGTGATCAGACGTGCTGCAGGGCACTTGCTGCTGCTGCCCGTCCTGCTTTTGCTGGTATTCGTAGTAACTTAATGATGGAGGAAATGCTGCGGGCTCGAGCAGTCAGAAATTTCAATTGCCCTAAGGATCATGGCAAAAATTCCTGCCTTTCACGCTAAAGTTTTTATTGTATTTTATTTCGAGTAAACTGTACCAAGGCAAAGAAAATTTGGTTATGCTTTAAAATGAATTATGCTGTTGCAGCCATGGCCTCTGGCTGAAGAGATCGATACTTTAACACGCCATACCTTCATATACGTCTCCGTGAGCCCTGAGAAAACTTTGAATAATGATCACTTACGAGAAGGATAATGATACTATGAGGAGGATATATAATGAATCAAATGACGTTTGACATTTGACAGGAACTCTTTCTCCCTTCAAAATCACTGCTCTTCTTAAGCTTCGAAAACATTCAAGTGTTATTTACGCAACCAGTACTATCTTCAGCATGTTTTTCTTCGATTAAAGCGCGCCGTGTAAAGAACGCAATTAACATTGGCCAGTACACAGATGAGGATCGTTGCCTGCAGTCGCTGCGTCGATCGTTGTTATGGTTCCACAACGAGGCCCGTGAGGCTCATTATTCTTTGTCATGACGCCTGAGCTTGGTATTTGGTCTTCAACAAGGAATCATTGATGGTCGAGGCGGCTTAAATTGAGGGTGTCTTTCTCGCTGACCTCATTTTCAGGACAGTGTTGCAAATTTTAATTATTGTCAGTTGTGAAGCTCGAAGATTGCTGCCAAATTGGCCTTTCTCCCGCTTCTTTTTTTTTCCAATGTATGAAGTGTGCTGGTATTTTCTTGGGACATGTGTATTGATTTACCATTTGAACGATCATGAGGACACTGGTGTCATTTTTCTCTAAATAAACCTCAACAAATTAGGTTCATTGCCGAATTTATACCCTAATGAATTTTTTGAAGTTCACTACCTATTGGCAGCTCTTCTTTCATTCTGTCAATGGCGACCTGATGCCAGTGCGTGTCTAATGACGGTTGTAATAAGGCTAATATTAGCGAAAAATTTTTACATTAAAAGGCCAAAGACTGTATGATGATTAGTTACAAAACTTTTCAAATTAGACCGAACTCCCGGCTGAAGCTCCAAACTCTTGTACTGATGATATAAATGCTGTCAATTATAATCGTCTCGTTGTATAAGTAAATTGATTTTCAAGCGCAGTTGTATGAACTGAGGGCACCAAATTGAAATTAAAAGTGTTGACCAGTGCATAAAGAGCTCCAATTCCGCTCTTTGAAGGCAAACGATCTTTGCTGCAACGCTTTTGTCTAGTCTCTGTCGCAATTAGGGTGCAAGCAGCGCAGTAATTGAAAGAGTTAATTAAAAATGTATTTCTTTGTCCTAAGGGCTTCTATGTAAAATGTTAGTCATATGCATATATCAGTGTGTTTGTGTGTGTATGTGCATATACATGTATCTGTATTTGTACATTTATACATTCAGATATATTTATGTATATGTGTAGATGTATATCTTTTATTTTTAAACTGTCAAGCATCACGTCATGTGGAGGCCAAGGAAAACGAATTTTCCTCTGTGCACAAAGGAAGATTTCATCCATTAGAATTTCTGAAGACAGTGACGAAATATGCTTGCAAAATATGCATAAAGTATCTAAGATGTTTTATTCATTCAATTCAATATTCATTCTTCCACTTACGACAGTTTTTTTAGGAGTGAGAAAATTCCCCAAATTTTCAATTTCTACTGCAAGTTTCTGACAAAATCGAATGTGCGGTACAACCTTCAGTTGCTCCCGCTTGCCAGTTCTCCATGAAAAGTGCAGAACACGATCGAGGCGGTCAACTGTCGTAGATATTCATCTGTGTGAACTTCAATTCACAACAGCGTATTTTGAAACATTTTGATTTCTAGGTCATTTAATAATTTGTGCTGTTGAGCCATGATACTTTTTAATCTTGTCAGTAGAGTGGTCGTTCAGTTATGAAGAAAATGCTCTGGTACACCTCAGCTATGGGTGGGCCTTCGAGACTACCATCGTTCATACCCAGTTTTAATTTTTTGTTTTCACACCTTCATCGTAATCTTTTGTCTTTTCGTTTTCCTCCTTAATTTTATCAAAATATTAAGTTTCTAGTTGAGAATCATGAACAGCGATGCGGTCTCGACATTACCTTATTAAAAAGCTGTTTTTATTTGCGGAGCATCCTGCATGGGGAAACATTTCGAACACAGACTCCTCGTTTTCTACAGTTCATCCTAATTGGTCGCTTATGATCGCTCCCTTGAGATCGCCTTCATTGTGGCTGGAGAGTCTTGTACGAACATAAATAAAGAAAATAGTAATTTATTGCATATTTTAATACAATTTATTGGTTAACTTTGAGTAGTTCGACTGTTCAGCCTAAATCCAAAGCGTATTCTACCGGCAGTAATTGTAAAAGCAGAACCTTGGCGGTAGGCAGCACGCAATGTTATTTCAAATAACATCCTTACTCTGCACAAGACCTCAATGTTCCCGTTCATTCACCCGAGGAATTCTTTCACTGCAAAGAAGTTTCTCTTTATGGTCAAGCCGAACAAATGCAAGAGAATGGGTGACGCACGCAATGCTGCTGGTATGAACCCCAAGTCTTTGCGGCAAATCTTTATTTCAAGCTTTGTTTGAAGCTCTTGTATCAAGCGTTTATTTTAAGCTTTTGTTTTAAACATGTTTCAAGGCTTTGCATTAAGCCTTTGTATTAAGCTTTGGTATTAAGCTTTTGTATCACGCCTTTGCATTGCCATTTTGTATCACGCCTTTGTATCGGTTGTTTGTCTCGAGCCTTTTGTAAAAGGTTTTTTATCATGAATTTGCACTTGGCTTTACAGCAAAATTTTACAACAAACTTTACGTTGAGCCTTTGTATGAAGCCTGGGCATCAAGCCTGGGCATCAAGCCTGGGCATCAAGCCTGGGCATCAAGCCTGGGCATCAAGCCTGGGCATCAAGCCTGGGCATCAAGCCTGGGCATCAAGCCTGGGCATCAAGCCTGGGCATCAAGACTTTGCATCAGGACTTTGCATCAGGACTTTGCATCAGGACTTTGCATCAGGACTTTGCATCAGGACTTTGCATCAGGACTTTGCATCAGGACTTTGCATCAAGACTTTGCATCAAGACTTTGCATCAAGACTTTGCATCAAGACTTTGCATCAAGACTTTGCATCAAGACTTTGCATCAAGACTTTGCATCAAGACTTTGCATCAAGCCTTTGCATCAAGCCTTTGCATCAAGCCTTTGCATCAAGCCTTTGCATCAAGCCTTTGCATCAAGCCTTTGCATCAAGCCTTTGCATCAAGCCTTTGCATCAAGCCTTTGCATCAAGCCTTTACATCACACCTTTGCCACAAGCATTTGCATCAAACGCTTGCCACAAGCATTTGCATCAAACGCTTGCCGCAAGCATTTGTGTCAAACATTTACCACAAGCATTTGCATCAAGCCTTTGCATCAAGCCTTTGCATCAAGCCTTTGCATCAAGCCTTTGCATCAAGCCTTTGCATCAAGCCTTTGCATCAAGCCTTTACATCACACCTTTACATCACACCTTTGCCACAAGCATTTGCATCAAACGCTTGCCGCAAGCATTTGTGTCAAACATTTACCACAAGCATTTGTATCAAACATTTGCATCAGGCATTTGTTTCAGGTCATCGCGTAAAAGCTGGAGACAAAATCTCGACATCAAGCTTCGGTATGAAGACCGTAAGAGTATCAATCAGCTTTGGCTGCGAGCTCTGGGCAAGATGGCCTCACTAATTGAAGAAGTGCCATCATGCAGCCGGCTGTAAAAGGGCGCCACAGAACATGTCACCTTAACACCTTAATTTCTTTATTAGAGACGTCAAAGCGACTAAAATACTCTGTAATAACACACTCTTGGTACGAGGGACTGGAGTTGTGGGGCATTACAGTGTGTGAGTGTCACTGCATGGGTTACCTGTAGTGGTTAATGGTTGTGTTGGTGTTTTTTTAATTTCGTACATGGAAAATCTTTCGTTAGATTGATGAAATACTTCAACTTGCGGTTCATTCATCTTTCGAGTTTCAAAACTTAAAATACGCAATTTTGTTTGTCGTCTTCCAATCCCTGGAGGAGATACTATTATTGTGACAGTAGGAATTAGCGCTCTCATGAGGAGACCCCTCAGGGGGATACAACTATTGTATCTTTAGGAATTAGAAATTCCAGAGGAAAAATGTGTGAGGTGCCGAGCTGAAAGTTAGGTTGGCCGTCTTTTTGTTTAAATAAAAACATTTTTTGTTATGATCTGGACAACTTTTTTCGGTTCACTGCGTTCCTGTTTTTCAGCACCTGCTACTTCCATCTTCAACTTTTTTCTTACTTCAGAAACTTCTTTCTCAACTTACTGTTTCAATGTCCCTTCAGCATAGAATCCGCGTTCCCTTATCTCTATACTAAATTGTACCTTCCTCCTTCCTCTCTTTGGAACGTTTTTTTTTTGTAGTTAGGGAGGCGTAAACTAACATCTAATCTAATCTCATTGGGAGAATGAGAGGTTCCACACTGAAGGTTAGGTAGGCTATCTTTTTGTTGTAACAGATGAGGTATTTTTGTTTTGTTATGGAATATCTTTTTTCGGTTCACTGTTGTTCTATTTTCAGAACATGTACTTTTTTCTGCAACTTTTATCTTGTTGCAAAAATTCCATCTTAACATACTGTTTCTGTGCGCAAAATATCTTGTGCGGGAACATACTTCTTACGACCATTCCATGTTCCCTCAACCTATACCAACTGGTTCGTTCATTTTATTCTTGAACATCGTTGTGGTTACAGGGGCTTGAATTGACTGAAAAATGAAATCGAATCTTTCTGTAAAAATTATCTTCGCTGCATACAGCTTTCGTTGTCGTGTCTGTGATGCCTATTACCATTTCATCCATTGAATTATGCCGAGTAAATTTGGTGGCATCCGCTGCATCTTCATCAATAGCATTATGTGAGGCGTGTCGCTGGCGTGTGGTTTGCACTGAGGGACTCATTTGCATGCGCGAGATTAGAAATATTCTACGTCATTTTGACGCGCTATTGAAGGTACCCATAGACATGTCGCATTTTCCTGCGTTGCGTGCGTTTCTTCTACTACATGTTCATATGACACAAGTATTAGTTGCTATCCCAGCGGGTGCACAGCATGATGGCATCAGCGTCATTGCTGAAGTGTGATGGCGTCAGTGTTATTGCAGCTACATAGCGTCAGTGTCATTGCTGCAACTTGACAGCATCAGCGTCATTGCTGAAGCATGATGACATCAGTGTTATTACAGCCACATGGCATCAGTGTCATTGCTGAAGTATGATGGCATCAGTGTTATTGCAACTTGACAGCATCAGTGTCATTGCTGCAACTTGACAGCATCAGCGTCATTGCTGAAGTATGATGGCATCAGTGTTATTGCAACTTGACAGCATCAGTGTCATTGCTGCAACTTGACAGCATCAGCGTCATTGCTGCAACTTGACAGCATCAGTGTCATTGCTGCAACTCGACAGCATCAGTGTCATTGCTGGAACTTGACAGCATCAGTGTCATTGCTGGAACTTGACAGCATCAGTGTCATTGCTGGTATGACAGCACAGTGTCATTGCTGCAACATGAGACCATCAGCCGTCTCGTATGGCGCCGGTATCCATTTGACATCGTCAGGATAGAGCACCAATTCATTGGCTTTGCTGGGCTAACGATCCTAATCTGCCCATAAAATTCGCAGGCCTTGTGCGCTTTTCATTGCCTTGTATCCTGTTATTTTTACTGCGATCTGAGCTCACCATTGTTGCACCGGTGCAGCTCAGAAAAAATTCTCCTTAGTGGACTTTCTGAACGGTCTCGCATAGCACCTCGGGACTATGGCAATAATTTTAAGATATTTTCCTTGTTCTCTCCAAAGAATTTCAAGTTGAAACAAAGAAACTAAAACCTGACGAAAAGCGCTGTTCTGAAATGCTAGAACTTCTTTGAAAACTCATGAACCAATTTTAAATTTGGATGGAGTTAACTTAGCGATTGCGTTATAGGTCCACACCTTAAATATACTGTAAATTAATTTATTTGCGTTTTTTTGGGGAAAAATTTCAATTGCTTTTTGAGGAACAAAACGCAGGTGTATACGTCATAAGCATTGCGAGTATAGGCATTTGGAACGTGTGCATTATGTGTGGAGGTGAATGGCTGCGGGCGTTCAGAGCTGGAAGCACCCTTATCACCTAAAATCAGGTGATGGATGTGTCTGGAGGAGCCCGTAGGCGTTCGTGGCTCTTTATGTTTTTTTTTTGCTCTGGAAACGAAGAATGAATGCTCCAAGTATTGGTTTATTTTGTGCTTCTTGCAGCAGTTTAGGTCAAGAGTTATGTTGCTGTGTTCGAACGATTTTAACAAGTAGTAAAATGAAAATTGTTTGGAATTTTCAGGATGTAGTACATTACTAGAGTATGTTTAAATACTTGCTCATAGAACTAGAAATACGAATTTTCATCAACCATTTTGCTCCCCTTAGAGGGATACAACTGTTGTATCCATGGGAATTAGCGCTCCCAGTGGGACTATGTGAGGGGTCGAGCTAAGGGTTGGAAATAGGTTTTTGTTCTGTTACGAGCCATCTTTTTTCAATTCACTGCTGTCCTGTTTTCCAGCTCCTACTACTTTGTTCTTCAACTTTTTCTTGTTTCATGGACTTCTTTCTTTGCTCACTGTTTCTGTGCACCTTGTGGATAGATTTGCGTTCCCTCAAATCCATACTAAATGGTGCCTTCCTCCTTCCTCTCTTGGAACATCTATGTCGTGGTTAATGGAGGCTAAAGCTTTCTCAAATAATAATCATAATAGTAATAATAATCAATATTTTTGCTTCGCTCAGTCTTTGATCGCTTGCAGTATCGGCTCAGAAATATGAATAGGCACTTTAGAACAATAACTGTTGATATCGGCTACTTGTTTCATTCCTATGGCTTCGTTAATTAGATCATTGCAATAATTGTTTTCGTAATTCGCTGATGAGAATTTAACAAAACATAATAAAGACATTGAAGTATAATTAATGACAAGTGTTTCCAGACTCCAGATCGTTAATTTTGGACCAGCTTACACTAATTAAATACAGTGTTACATGTAAAAACTTTGAAAGTTGGCTAACTAAAGTTTGCTCATTATAAAGAAGACAGACAATTCCAACTTCATAAATTCATTGAAAAAATTTAAATTTGAGAAACTTAACTGCTTGCCAGGTTTTCAGAAACTTAACGGCAGTTACCAAAGAGAAAAAAATAATTGAAGCTTTTGAAAAAAGGACTTAGTAACAAGCCTTACCTCCATTCCTGTCGATAACTAAAAAAATCGTTGTAGCGAACACAAAATGAGTTTCCAGTAGTGTTAAAGGAAGAAATCTCTAAATGGTGAAGATGGGATCACGAAGACTTTTTAGTCTTGATTTGTTGTCAATTTCTATAAAAATTAATCACCATACATTTCCAAATGTTTTCCGTCGAGCATAGGTCTGGAGAATACACAGGTTGGATGACTGAAAGGAGACATTATTCTCCCGAAAGTAAGTTTTGTTTAGGCGTGATCGCTGCGTCATCCTGTTGAAAGAACCATCCATCACCGCACAGACGAGGGTTTTCTGTCATAATGGACGCTGTCGGCAACTTGTCAACGTAGTCACCCACTGTTGACATCCCTGCACATGAAGTTCAATTGCGCCACTGGAAGAAAATGTACTATTCTTATCATGATAGATTCTCTGCCACTGTGCAGTGTGAGAAGCGTTTCAGGAGGCAACTTTTTGTCGCGTCAACCACGTCGAAAACAGCCCCACGACCTTATAGGTTAAATTCTTTCTCATCGGAGAACAAAACTATTTCACACTTTGCAATGTAATAGGTTTGGTGCTTCCTGGCATACTCCAGTTGGAATTCAACGAAGCCAGTGTAGACATTTTTATTTTTTAAATCCGGAGTCGCCAATGCTTTAAGTGTCGTCTAATGTTTATTGGACCGCAATCGGGGTCAGTGAATACCACGATAGAGGAAACAAGGTAGGGTTATTTCTATGGGAGAAAATGCACCTCCTCTTTTTCGGCTAGCCAATATAAGGGCTTTATTTCAAACAAACTTTGTGACGTCACCAAAACGCCATGTCGTTAGGCCAATAGCTGAGCCAGATTTGCGGGTAGCAGTGCAACCAGAGGCAAAATGAGCGCTGCTTTCTGTTGGTTCGTTGCCGTGACGCCAGCAAAACCACACTCTCAACAAAAAAAGACTAGTTTGACCCTACCTTGTTTCCTCTACTGTGGTGAATACCCCAATCTGTCTCGAAGATCGTCCTCTGTCACTACAGCTAACCTCACAGACACTCTTACTCAATGCTTGTGAAATTACCTTTTTTGGCCCACCTCTAAAGTCGCTGTTCCATAACTGCCTAGATTTTTCTGGAAGTTTCAAGACACTAATTGACTGCATTCAACCTTAGCTACGATTGCAGGCTTAACAAATCTTGCTAATGCAGCTCAACGACCTGGCCACGTTCAAAGGAAGATAATTTGCTGGCCTTTGACATAGTGCTGACCCCTTCACAACGTGAATAACAAATTTTGAAGTGAAATCCCCCGTGGATTTCCTTACAATTGGATTTTCGCCGACCTGATCCTTAAACTTTGAATCAGCTGCATGACCACTAGTTCAGTAATAATCCAAAATGTAATTTTAAAATTGAATTATATTACTGTGAGTTATTTATTTCCATCATAGTTTATCTTTCATAATGGGTAAACTTCAGCTAAAAAAATGTGAAGTTAGTCCATGCAAGACAGCATTTCTTCAGTTTTCCAGCTCGTCCTAAACTTGAGCTCAAAAGTGTGCATTTTAAATCACAATGTTCAAAAGTAATTATCGAATCCAGCCTTCGCCGCACTTAATTTATTCGAAGAAATTTGTACCGTAGGAAGAAGAGAGTGTTCCATTAAAGAAATTGCTCAATTCGTAGGTAGAAATTTTCTGAAAGCGTATCCACTTGGTAGTAACAATTGAAAATTCCAACTCTTTCAAAACTCGAAGTTGAAAAAAGTTCTGGCGCTGTTACACAGTACGTGCTAAGTGGTGTAAATTTCTGACCAGTCTTAGACGAAAGAACTGGAAGCTCGCCCAGCATAAGAAATATTTCTTTAATCATCTGAATAGATGATATAAAAAGAAATTAAGGCGACATTTTGCAATTTTTCTTGGAAAAGAATCTTTTGAGTAATTTATTGCACTGTTCATTTTCTGCTAAACTCGTTCGTGAAATTTTCTGTCTACTTGCCCCCTAATGCTAGCACACAGCATGCTCATTAACCAACTGCACGACACGACCTGCCAACATCACGTTTGCTCCTCTCATTAACCATCACTGTAATCCACACCCCACCAACATTACGCCTGCTCATTAACCAACTGCACGCCACAACCAAGCAACATCACGTCTGCTCATTAACCAACTGCACGCCACAACCAAGCAACATCACGTCTGCTCATTAACCAACTGCACGCCACAACCAAGCAACATCACGTCTGCTCATTAACCTAGCACTGTACATGACACGGCTTACCAACTTCACCCCTGTTCATTAATCTAACAGCATGCCACGACGCCGCAACATCTAGGGAGTTCACAAACCAAATGCCACAAAGTGCCAGCGTAGCCTCTCCCACACACGCAGCTCATGTTTTCTGAAAGCAAGATTTTCAACTACTTTACGCTGTCGTAAAGCTAGTGCTAGAGCAAGAAAAGAAAGTTTCTTTAATCCGACATGGTCATGCAACGTTCTACAAACCAAACCTAGCTTAGCCGACTTCGAAGAACTTACGGTGCCGGCTGTAACGGTACGAGGGTGTAAACTACTTGAAAATTCACCTTCTGATTCACCTTTTCATTGTCAGGTTCGTTTAGCGGACGCGCATTGCTGGAGGCTGGCCTCAGCCTCAGCATACGATGCCATTTTTTGATCGCGTTTTGTGATGTCATTGCATAGGTGAGATTAGACGAGCTCGTTCACTGAGAATGATTTGTGAATTTTGATAGAAAATGTACGGGTCCGCCCGTCTTGGAGGTGATTGTATTGTACTTTGTATTATGCGTTGCTCTGATCATGTGCCTCGGTGGAGGTAGTTGTGATAATAAATGAAAGTAAATCTGCTCCATGGTGAAATGCACTCGGGAAATACCCTGAAAAATGTACGCTGAGGTACAGTGCACTAGGAATTGTTTATTTCCTTCATTCCACTAATGAGTAAACTTGAATTTGGACGTGAACGTACTAAAAGGCAAAGGTTCTTGGATGCGAAGTACAAGGATGTACAAATATATACTTGGATGCGAAGTACAGAGGAAGTACAAAAATTAGGCTAGGTAGGCTTTTCTTTTGTTAAAATAACATAGGTTTTGGTTTTCTTACGGACCAACTTTTTTTCAGTTCACTGCTTTCCTGTTTTTTCAACACCTACTACTTTCTTCTTCGACTTTGATCTTGTTTCATGAACTTCTTTCTCATCTTACTGTTTCTATGCCCTTTCTGCATAGATTCCGCGTTCCCTTAACTCCATACTAAATGGTGCCTTCTTCCTTCCTCTCTTTGGATCGCCTTTGTTGCGGATAGGGAGGCTTAAACTAACTAATAATCTAATCGAAACTACTCTCATGATCCTTGTGTTCGCTTTCAGAAATCTTGGCGTATTTTGTCTCCACTCCATTTTGTACCCTGACGATTTGAAGTTCAACACTGAGTGGTAGTTTCCTTTTCATTCTAACATCAGTGACAAACTGGCGTGAGTGACACTATGTTGATGGTAGTTGTAATTACGCTAGCAAATAGGAGCGTTGACGGCTAAATTACCTCAACTGTGTTTCATCTCATTATTACCTAAAGATCAGTGGCCCCTAGGTATCGAAATCTGCTTTTCTGTATTCGTCTAATATAGCGAATCAATATTGAAAAAGTCGCGTGTGCTGTTTATGACTTCCTAATTTCAACGAAAAAATAAGAATAACTTACCTAATTTAGGAATTATCAGATTCCTGGACTTTACCAAGAACTTTATTCATTGAAATGAATATTAGTTTTAAAAGATGCTTCCTAAGTCAGTCGTCCGTTTTTTATAATGAGATTGGAATTAGAATTATGAAACAAAAACGCCTGCCAACAACAGCTGAATAATGAAAAACCAATGTTAAAGGGGCATGTGTTACGGCATGTTAGGAATCCCGGAGATGCGATTCAGTATTGTGCAAATAGATTCCAAACCTTATTGGCCACAAATTTTACGGTGCCGGAGGAACTTTCTTCGCAATAAATTTTCACTGGCCTCCTTGCAATTTTAGGCTTGAGATTCAATGGAGTTAAAAAACGTCTTGGTCCCGGGAGACTTGCACAAATGCTGCGACCAGCGCTTGTTTTGTTTTCGTGTACGGCGCACTGGTTCCCTTTCATGCCGTACGTTATGGTAAACTTCTCTTGTGTTAAAAAGTTTTTCCGAAATACACTCATTTTTCTAGACTCATCTTTGTGGTACTTCCCAGTGGTATGTGGCAAATATGACGCTTTTGTCACAATTGTTGATAAAAATTTGATTTTAGGGTGTCTCTTGTCGGTGTTTGATTTTTAT
This sequence comes from Platorchestia sp. MABIK, assembly GCA_014220935.1. Taxonomy (NCBI): domain Eukaryota; kingdom Metazoa; phylum Arthropoda; class Malacostraca; order Amphipoda; family Talitridae; genus Platorchestia; species Platorchestia sp. MABIK. The sequence goes on from JACJUY010000332.1 coordinate 184,275, forward strand.
CTTGAAGGAATAATTTATTCCGTTAAAGGGCGCACTTGCAGTGCCTAGCTAATTTTCGAAAAGTATTGTTCAGCATACGTCCTAAGTTAACTCGTTTTTATAAGGACCCTTTTTTTGTAAATATCTGACGCGCAAAACTTTCTAAAAATTCAATAAAACTCATTACCTTTTCCTGTCTTTTACATTCATTCGAACCGAAACACAGAGCGGTCAAAAAGTCATCCTATGCAGTCGAGTTCTCCGGAGGCTTTCGACAGCTGCACTTGTGAGCCGACACTCGAGTCTTGCAGTGCTATTAACGAGATGCACGCCCTCCAATGAAGTGCGCTGTTTTTGATGCGTTCCGCTCGCAATAGGCGAGCTCGTTGCTGTGGTTCTGTGACGCGCCTAACTCGGTTTGTATTTATTAACCAGTTACAGCCTCAATTCGGTAATCGTGTGATCTCAAGATTCGGTAACATTTCCTGGCCCCCTAAATCGACAGATTTGTCCGCTAGTGATGTTTTCTTGTGAAGCTACCTAAAGAATAAAGTGTAAACGACTCGACCAAGAACTCTGGATGAAGTTCACAGTATCTCAACTGAGATATTGCAGCCGTCAATAAGGAATCTCAACAGCAAATTTCAAGAATGCATTCGTACAGAAGGACACCCTCTACGGGACGTAATTTAAAATCAAAATGGAAATTCCATCACTGTTTCTTAACCCTTATCGTCCCAGCGGACCATTCGGTCCTCTTTTGAAAATAGCCTCAACATACTGTATTGTATTTCTTGTTAAATTTGTTCCTCAATCTGTTCTTTTAAGATCACTGCCGAGTGGCAGATCCTTCCTCACTTTGATATCGTTGACAACCTGATGCCAGTGCCAGTCTAATGACGGTGGTTGTGATTACTGTAATTTGAGTACAAAAATGATGACGTTAAAGGGTTAAATGGCATGTTTTGAAGTGTCAGTTACTATGAATGAAATATTTTTCTTCCACCACTCTTGGTTTTATTATATTTTTAAAATGTTCCCGTTTTTTATCTCACCTTGTATAGATTCCTCGATCCATGAATTCCCTTCTAAATGGTATCTTCCTCATTCCTCTCTTCTCTCTTGCAAACACCTATGTTGTGGTGAGGGAGGCTTGATCTATCTTATCATCTGAACTAATTCATTCCATTATATGTACGTATGTATGTACCTTTCATAAATTTGTATTGTTGTATGGAACATCGTTATGTCTTTACTGAGGATTTTAGTAGAAAGTGATGATCATAATGACCTGCGACGTGCGAAATAAATGAAAATTCGGTCACTTCTATTTTAAAATTTTTGAAAATTCTTTAAGAACAATAGGCTGAAAGGGCTCACATTCAATTCCACCTCGGTCGCTTATTGCGCTGCTCGAAATAATGGCAGGATTCCTTCGGCTCTACTCCGAGGGATTTGCTAGGTCAGAGTGTGGCTACTTTGAAATAACAGCACTCGTCAATGGAATTTTTGGAACACTTGCCCAAAACTGCATGATATGTGCACAATTTTGTTATGAGTTCTGTGGTTTGACATGCAGAGGCTGGCCTATTTTGCTGCCTGCTTTGTGCTCAGGTATTTTTCTTTATTCATCTTCCTTGTCCTCATTTTGACACATTATCCATTCAAAATGTTCACGTTAACTTTCTTAGGCCCAAACTGTGTCAACTGACTTTCTGATATTTTGGTTCCTCGAATTACAACTTTTCAAGAATTTTCCCCGAGTTGCATTATAATTATCGCCCATTTTGAATAGAAATGGCAACTCCGAATATTTTCTGAAACTGTTAATTTTCTAACACTGCTTAACGAATTTTCAAGTTTATGCCTTTATGGTCCTCCCCTCATAATGTTTCTTCCTTTTGCTTTCGACGTTCACAAAGGAAGGTCTAGTTTCCATAACTAAAGACTCCAGATGACTTGCATTAGGAGCTTTAGTTCGTCTCGATCGGCTTCTCTGACTTAAATCGGCGACTATTATTGTCTTTGAAACTTGGCTAGTGAATGGAACGAACTTTTTTGACTTAGATCCAGACTTGCGGCTTTCCATTCCTCAAGACCGGGCTTTGAAAGCTTAAAAATTCAACGGATAGCTGAAGTTGGGGCATAGATTCGATGATACCGAGTTGAGTGCAGTCCGTGTTTCGGCGGTCCACAATAATTCAGGCGCGATAGCCGTAACCTGCTGCATCGTGCCAACTTGCTCCTTGTTTATGGCGAACTTTTGAGCAACAATCCGCTTTTCTGTTTGTTCACGCCAAGTTTTGCCATCGAGACGCCCATTAATCTTCCTTAAGAGAGGTTCTCTCTGATTGAAAATGGCCGATCTCCGAACTTCTTTGTGAGCTGAAAATTTTCAGTCGCATTTCCGACTGTCGGCGATTGGCTTCTAAAATTGCAGCCTCGGTTTTTACGTTGAAATGAGAGCACGGTTTGGACCATAGCGACCATTAGCGTGCGGTGGCGTGACCGGGCGCTGTCAGTGGAAGCGACCCTGTTTACTCCCAAGAAAACTGTCTCCAGCTCGAATGTGGTGGCCTGGCTGATTGTCTTCGTGATGGACGGCTGTCGTGGTCCGTATCCGCTGTTCAAAAGAACCGTTTTTGATCCCGCAACTGCGGCAAAATAACGCTATTTCACCGAGCCTTCACTCGCTCAATGTTCACCCTTGTAGAATTGCCTCGTATTTCTGACAGCGCTCACTGATCCCCCGAGAGGGGCGATATGTTGGAGCCTTCAGATGAAAGTCTTACCAATTCCTTTGTTTTCTATTTCGCTCGGCAGCAATCATTGCAGCTAGAAGATTGCGAGCGTATTGGAAAGTATGTCAACATTCTAATAACATCATTCGCCGGAATGATCTGCGTTTGATCGATCTTAAAAAATGTCTTTCAATAATAATGTCTGGAAAATATTTTGAGAACATTTCTTCGATTTTTTGGATGAAGTGGTATTGATGAAAGTGTTGCTTTCGATCTTCCAATTCGTTTACCTAGAACTCACGTCATGAGATTGGCGTTGGGACAGAAACTTGCATTCAAGTTGTGAATGATGCAACCTATTTTCAGAAAAATTGACTGTTTTCCTTGTCTTTATACTAATTGCTAGTTCAATTTAATGTACGACAAACCCTGCATATGCTATAAAAGGTAATGTTCTAAGCTTCCACCCATCAAATTAAACTTTATTGATATGGTTAAATACATCATATAAATATGAAAAATAGCGTCGCACTCTTTCACTCGGTAAATAGGTACCTTCGCCACGTTAGAAGTCATTTTCTGATTTAATCGTGTCGTCCAAGCCTGGCTTGATAGAACCTCTTCTTTCCACACTGCAGCTTACGTTATTAGAAGTGTGCAGCTACTAAATTTTGTGTCCGAACTCAAAAATGTGTTCCAGTTTAGTTTTTATATTCCTGAAATGATCTTTCTACTGGACAATGCATACAACTAGCAAATTTCATTATTCTCTATACTTTAATTTCCAGCAGTTCTTCCATTCAACAGAAGAATAGTCCCTCGAATTTAAGGTTTATCATTGAATAAAAACACCTGAGTTTAATTTATGCACGGACCAGTCTCTGATTCTTTATATTCTGAATATATTTTACATTCTGAAACATTCTGGAGAACGAGTTCAAGTCCTGTAATATTTTTCAACATTCCTTTTAAATCGAGTTCTTCGTTGAATAATGTTCATAAACGTTGAAGAGAAAGGCATCGAAAATCTGTACCAGTTTTCAGAAAGTGTTTACCTCTCAGATGAAGTTGTTTAAAAACTATTTAAAGTATTTACCGAGAAGTTCCGATGATCAAGTTGTTATTCCTTGACACCACTCCCGACCATTTTCTTACACTTACGATAAGCAAATACCGTAACACAAGCAAGCTGTGATTTGAACGTAATAGTGAGGTTGTGAAACTCGTGTTGAAGTTTTTCTATGCTCACCAAATCCTTCCAGTTGCTCCTTGTAATAATTTCGAGCGTTGCAGAAGAAAGAAGGATATGTACGAAAATTATCAAAAAATAAAATAAAATTGTGAACTTGTCGCATGTCAGCACTAGAGAGCTTTCCGTACGCAGCAGTCAGTGAGCTACTCAATATGAGCGACTATTTTTCAGCACCTCATTTTCTTTCAGTCAATGTGCGAAGTGTGTTCGACCGATTTGTCTTGTCTTTAATAGAGCATATTATCCAAGAAAAGTCTTTTAATTTTTCCGTTTTCAATACAAATTAAACTGACTGATGGGAAAAAGTTACAAGCGGTTGGAAAAACCCGAGGCCCACAGGATATCACATGTGACGTCACCTAGTGAAAAATATACTTCAAAGGTTTTAAAGAATCAATTTATGTTACTTTGAGATAGGGTAGGCTGAGTCTGCTCATGTCGAGTCATAAAAAATGAACAATTTAATTTTCGAGCCCCGGAGCAAAATCGTAGTCCTCATCTGCCGGAGGCCCTGAAACTTGAATGTTCAAACAGAACATGCAAACAAATTGATACGATAGTAAAAACATTGTGGTTATTATTAACGATTACCGCTATCAGTATGTTGTGTTGGGGAAAAAGCAGCGTTAATAATTTCCTCTATCGTTGTGTTTGCAAAAATGAGAGTATAGTGTAACTTCAACGATAGCTTACGAAAATGTGAAGGTAAGGTTTGTACCCTGTTCTCTTTGTGAAGCTCCGTTGCTGAGACCATCGGTCTCTTTGGGTGTGCCGCTCAATATAGCACGTATATATATAAACAGGCATGGAGTGCTGACAATTGCCTCGAGATAATCTGAGATGGCTCCTCTGCTGTCACTTGTTGCATGCTGCCCGTCGCAATGAGGCTTCTCTCGCTCCCTCGCTCCGTGCGCCACGGTATGGGGAACAAGGTAGGGTCAAACCAATCTTTTTTTCGTTGACGGTGTGGTTTTGCTGACGTCACCGCAACGAACCAATAGCAGCGCTCACATTGCATCTGGTAGCACTGCTACCTCCAAATCTGGCTCCACTATTGGCCTAACGACATGGCGTTTGGGTGACGTCATAAAGTTTGTTTGAAATAAAACCTTTCTATTGGCTAGCCGTACAAGAGGTGTATTTTCTCTTATAGAAATGACCCTACCTTGTTTCCTCTACCGTGCCGTGAACGCACTGCCCGCTCACGGGACGAGGGTGGAATGCTGAGGTGCAATATTTGAGGAACTGTGCCCGGCTGCTCTGTATGTACAACACGAGTATCTGTGCTACGGAAAACAAAAGTATAAGAAGTCGTTTTGACAGCCTAATAGCGTGCTAGGGCTGCTCATGAGCCATGCAAGGATTGGAAGAATAATTAGCCGTAGAACCCCAAAATATTGGCATTGGTTGATCACAGGTGTTTTACTAACTAAGAAAATGAGATTTACGAATTTCTGTGTTCTTTTCATTAGGTAACTGATGCGCAGGCTCTTCTTAAATGGTATACAAAATTTTAAATCTTTGATTTACACTAATTAAGGGGTATACGAGGTACCTCGTCCACGGACAATTTATCCACTTTTATTCTATTTTAATAATATCATGTACCTATGTAACATAAAGGGATAAATGAATTGAAAGTGGTCGAGGGGTAAAAGCTAATGGAATAAAACATTTTGATTGCCGTCGATGGAATTTTCGAGGGCATCCTTTCCCTTAGGGGGATACAACTATTGTTTCGATGAGAATTAGCGCTCCCAGGGGATTAGCATAATGTGAGGTCCCGAGCTGATGGTTAGGTAGGCCTTCGTTTTGTTGAAATAGAATAGGTTTTTGTTTTGTTACGGACCATCTTTTTTCGGTTTACTGCTGTCCTGTTTTTCAGCACCTACTACTTTCTTCTTCTTCTTCTATCTTGTTTCAAGAACTTCTTTCTTAACTCACTGTTTTTATGCACCTTGTGCGTAGATTCCGCATTCCCTTAACACCATACTAAATGGTGCCTTCATCCTTCCTCTCCTTGAGCATCTTGCTTGTAGTAAAGGGAGGCTAAAATTTTCTTAAAATCGTCGAAGATATCCTGGTCAATTTCGCATGAACTCGTTCATGAATTAAAATGTCCGATTCATATACCACATCTCGTGGTAAAAAGTTTTGGGTTTCCTTACATTTAAGTTTTAAGTTAAATGACCAGCTTAAGTTGATGCAATAACTTTCCCTGCTGACAGGGCACTTGTGTGGTGCATCTTGAGGCCGAAGGTGAAAGAAATACACTCAACCACTGATTGCTTGTAATTTTATTTTGAAAGTTTATCGTTTAACTCCGTCCGATAAACGGTTGCAAATATTACGCTAGATTGAAAAAGTTGGAAGCACAGCGGTGAGTGTACTGGTGAGAAATGTTGTCTCTCTCGAAAGGGTCAATATTTGGTGATGTGAACTGACCTGTTTTACCATAAAATGCCGCGTTAGAGCGCATCGTTTTCTTTTGAACATTGGAGATTTTTACTCCCATTCAGACAGACTCATTTAACACTAAAATAAGTATTTGTGCTACACATATGTATTGTTCCCGTGAATGTTATTCTTCCGACATTTTTCCGATTGCACTTAAGAGTTTTGGCCTCGTAAGAAGATGGTACACGAAAGTAAAAGGAGCAACTCGCCTATTAGACACAAAGGGATTTGGTTTTACCTTTCTTCTTGTTGCTAAATGAGAGATGTTTCTGTGTAACTCCACATAATGCGAAGTGCTGCAACCAGTTTGCACCACACCATGCGAGGTACTGCTACCATTATGCACCACACCATGCGAGGTGCTGCTACCATTATGCACCACACCATGCGAGGTGCTGCTACCATTATGCACCACACCATGCGAGGTACTGCTACCATTATGCACCACACCATGCGAGGTACTGCTACCATTTTGCACCACACCATGCGAGGTGCTGCTACCATTGTGCATCACATCATGCGAGGTACTGCTACCACAACAAGCGAAGTTAGCATTTGTAAGTGCCCGATCAGCACTATTATAACCAGTCTAATGTGTAATTCCTTTCATTAAATGTAGCTCTGTTTGCTTGTATCCCTGTCAGCCTATTTACTTCAAAATAGTACATTTCGTTTTAGCACTGTAGGTGAGCAAAGAAATAATTACGCTCTATTTTTGCATCACACTTCACATTTACTGAAGTGAATCTTTTAATATTTTTCGTCGGTTCTCAAAACGAATATAATGTGTTAACTTATAAAGAGCATGAAATTACTTTCATGAGTACTGAACATTCGCGAGTAAAATTGTTTGAGTGATAAAATTCGCCGAGCCTAAAACTGTTCGTTAGAAATTTTTATGAGAAGGTTCCTCACTTATTAAGGAGAAAACGAGTCGCAAAAGCCCTCAGTTTTTCTGGGAAATCCGAAAATCGGACGAACCATCGACCATAAAACTCGAAGAGGGAATTTTTACGAGGTGGGATTTTATCTCAAACAAACGCTTCGGGCTCTTGTAATTCTGTGATTTCTGAGTTTTATACCTTCTTACAATGAGGGAAAGTATAGTTCTGTAATTTTGTTTGTAATACCCAATATTAGGGAAAGTATGATTATCTAACTCCTGAATTTCATACTATACCCTCTCAAAATGAGGGAAAATCTAATTCTGTAATTTTGTCACTTTGTTACCAAAATCAATACAAAATAAACACCTAAAGGCTATTATTAGGCAAGATGGTTTTAAAAATTACTTTGTAATTTCTGCGTTGAAATGTAAGTAAGAACAGTCTTCATAAGAAAATTGTTAAAACACTCTTATGTCGAGGCATTTTCTAACCACGGCTTCAAACTACGCCTCATGTTTGAAAGTGTGTAAACTAATCATTGAACCAATCTTCGTAGTCCTTAAAATTTTAGCATGAAGTGTAGAAACTGATGGTACATGAAGCTGACGATACATTCTAAGAAACGTAGTTGATTTTACTGGCTATGAATTTATTTATTTAGATATTCTACAGTGCAGAAAGCTTGTGATAAAAGAAAATGAAACCTAAAAAACTCCGAGTTGAGGGCTCTCAGTCGATGCATTTAACTTCTCTGATCTGCTATACAATGTTTATACCAGCAACGAGGCTTGGTTTCAATTTCATAGATTTAAATCAATTTAAAATTTATGCTTAACAACTCCTTAACTGACAGTTCAAGCTGCGCCTCATTACTATAATAATTAGAAAACTTTGAATGCAAGTTTGAAAGGTACTTGAAAACTTCGTTCTTTCGTTGGGAAATTCTCGTAACTAATTTATCACTTATTCATGCCGGGTCCAACTTCAAAGATTCGACATCCCGCCCATTTTATTGGCTTTTACATTTTTCTCACAAATCAAATGCAAATGATCCCGTCCTCGTTGAACCAAACGGCGAATGGCAACAAAATTCGTGATTTTGGACTGAGAAAAACTGGCTATTAGCTAGGGATCAAGAGTTGAGGGACCGAAATTTTATAGTTCGGCGTTGCAGAACCGAGGAGTCAATGTTAATGTGTAAGGATGAATTTATAAACTCAGCTAAGTAGGAAAATCCTTATCTGAATTTTCAAATTCTCGCGAAATTTGACGAATTGTTTTCCTTAGAAAATTGCATTGAAAACTTTGTCTTCGAGACTAGAATGGGCAGCTGTCAGTTTGTTAATGATGCTCTATTATCAGCGCTGCAAGATGGATCTTTGATGTCACATTTTTGCTGGCGAATGAGAGAGACAATAATGAGTGCACAATTGTCTGAAATGATTTTATATCTCAATTAATGCTCATTTGTTTTACTCTCCGTGATTCTACTTCAATTGAACGCTGTTTATCGAGGAATGTTAGCACACGGGTTCAATTTTTTGATGCGTACATGAGAGAAATGGTGAATCCTTGCTTTATTTGACTCCTTTCGAAGTATTCAATAATAATATATGCAGGAATTATCACGGACGGTGTATAACATCCCGAGCTGAAGGTTGGGTAGGCCAGCTTTTTGCTAGACGAGTATAGTAGTTTGTCTTGTTTGTTGCAGACGATAATTTTTCGATTCATTATTACCTTTTTTTCAGCACCTAATACCTTCTCCAACTTCTTTCTGATTTTATAATCTTCGTCTTATCTGGCTGCACAAAGGGTGTGGGGACACATTTGGTGCGTAGATTTCCCGCTTCTTGAATTTTGCACTAATGCAGCCTTACTCCTTTTTTAAACGCACCTTTTTTGTACTAGGGAGGCTAAAAATAACATATAATCTTAGCTAATCTGCACTACTTGAGTGCAAATTGACTGCTATTCACTGGATCTTGTCATGCAATATTTTTATATCATATTTCGTTGAAACTTTACATGCTCAAAACGACATTAAGGATCATGATTAAACACAGAAATACTCGCTGACGGAAGTGTTGATTCCATCGTTGAAATTCATTCAGTTAACCAGAAACCCATCACTGATTTCTATTGTGTTCATAGTTCAGCAATTTGTAGACTCATCGTAAGCCAACAAAATTTAAAATTTATCGAATGTTGTTTTCTTCACGCCTGTGTGTCGACATGAAGTTCCGCAAGCTAGTTGTTAAAAAACACTCAGTCTTTTAGTGTTAACCAACTCCAAACACGATTTCTACACTACACTTCATGTTTGCAACTGTGTAAACAAATCATTGAACTAATCTTCGCAGTCATTAAAATTTTAGCATGAAGTGAATTTTTGGCTTCAAATGAACCCTGTTTACAGAGGAGTGTTATAGTGCACGGGTGAAATGAAGCACGCGTTTGTGTTCAGCGCGCGAGTGCGGCTTGGCTACAAATCTGAGTAGTGCTTCAAGTGCATGTGCGTTATCAGGTGCGAGGGCGAGCGTGCAACATTACTGTCGCATGTTTCGAGCAAGCCGCCCTGCTTCATGGCTTATATTTTAGCCCGAATTCGAAGATTTCGCGACATGACGAACTACATACACCCATAGCACAGAAGAAAGGAACTAACTTGAGAAAGTAAGTTTTCGCTGATTGGTTTCTATTCAGTAGTATAATGATACCTCATGAAAAGTGCTCACGGGGACTAGGATTTTATTTCTTCTTTAGTCACATCACACCCGTTTGTTATTTTTATTCCTCAGATTATACCATTTGAGCTGCGCTGTAATAACGTTCGTTTCAGTGACAATGAGAGAAAGAATCTTGAAATGTATATTCTAAAACCATTCACATTCGTGCAACCGAGGAATTATTTGGTTTTCTTGCATATCATATTATATCAAGTCTTGTTAGGTATTGTATTTAGAATTTTTTATTCAAAAAATATCTATGTAATATAATAAAAAACACTCAGTTACCAGCACTCGGGTGGATCGTAATAATTTTGAGAGTTCACTTGACCTGCTCGCTGCTCGCTATAGTAGCCGTGGAGGTAGGCTTCCGTTCGACGTACTGGAGCAACGTCGCATGTTATGGTCATTGTTGCACAGCCACGCGATGTAGCCTGTGTTCACGCTGCTCACGAGGTACAATTGAACCGGTGAGGACCTTCTGCGTTCCTTAGGGATCCGGCATTGTGGATTTGTCGCATAGGTAATGGAGACGATATGTCTTCTAAACGTATTTTCATAAATGGTTCGAACTTGTGCTCAAATCAGAGAAAATTGGAATCAACAAAAATATTATTTAGTAATTACAGTTCACCGTGGCGTCGTGTGCACTAAAGCCAAAACTAACTTAAATACATATTGTGGGAAATGTTTATAGTCCTGTGTAGAAAAAAGGAATAAAATTAACAAGAATTTACTTGAGGAATTTTCCATAAGGTATTTATCATTTGAATGTACAACACTCAAGAACTGTATGCTCATTTTTATTCGATGACTGGAATAGCTTTGCCTTGAACGACATGAGACTTGTACTGCGTATTACTGATAGTAATGATTCCGGTATTTGTCCTCGCAAACGGCGAAAATTAGTTTAATGCAGACGCTTCTTTGATAGGGCAAATTTTTTTACGATCATAACAATCCAAAACCGCGCTGCTATTTCGCAGGTACCTTAGGAACAGAGCAAAAATTTCTTTGCCCACTAAAGACGAGTTTTGTTTGGATAGCTCCCGTCAGGGGCTGAAACTATTTTATCTAGGGAATTAGCGCTCCTAAGGGGGAAACGAGAAGGCCTGAGCTGAAAGTCAGGTATGCCTTCTTTCTCCTGAAATAGAAAAAGGCTTTAGTTCTGGTTAAGACGATCCATTCCCCGTGTACCATTGTCGTTTTACTGTGCCTATTCGTCTCGTCTTGAACTTTTATCATGGTACGTTAATAACTTTTTTCACCTCGCTCTTTGTACGCCCCGATTGAGAGAACACGCCTCGTGCATTGAATCCCAGTTCCCTACATTCCGTATTGAATAGCACCTCGTACTTCCTTTGGAAGTACGAGGCCATTGTGTTTATGGAGTCGTTATTCATGCTTTCCAAGCTGTTATATCTATGCCGCGTGTCTCCCATGTGAGAACACAGCTTGTGTATTCCCAGTTTTCTTCAGTCCATACAAAATATCGTAGTTCTTTTTTTCGCTCCTCTCAGATTGTTGTTTTTTGTGATGTGGAGTTTTTAATCAACAATGTAATAATTAAAAAATTGATAATGGTCACACTCCACATTACTCAAGCGGCTTATTCACTCTGCGTTTAAATGGAACATGGAAGTATCCTAAACCGAAGCAAGCCATTTTAAAATTGATTACATGACCTGCATCAGGTGAACAACATCCCTTTATGATTTCATGGCAAGTCTCACGTGTTAGTGGTATCTTGCTAAAGCCTGATTCTTTCTTAACTTGAGTGTAGTGTATTACTATTAAAAACATTTTTTTATGGGGCAAATTCAATTTATAAAAATTGTTTAATACATCCGTAGATGAATGATTATTTTTGGTGAGCATTATATATATGTATGCATTACAGGCACCAACAACCCTCCTGTGACTAGCATGCATAGAACATATTTAAGTGTCCTCGAATCCTAACCATATCATTAAAATGAAATAGAGCGGTAATGTGCTCGGCTGCAAATAATGTAGAAGAAGTAGAAGAACAAGGGGAGAATTTAACGAGTTTATCGCTGAGTAGAACTATGTTTTGGTGCGTGATTCTGGAGTCAAACCAGTGAAAACATATAATTTACTTGCAAATTCTTCGTATTTTTGAAATATTTGACGGATGATTTTATTTATTTCACATGGGAAGAAATAAGCGAGTCGGCAGTGAAAAGAGCCTGGTCGCTGGGCGTCGTCGGTGCTCTCGTTACCTCTCCGCTCGCGCTGCCTCCGCCCGGCCAGGCAACCGACATAACGAGCACCCAGTCTCCATTGCATTAATTCTATTTGGACTTTTGAGCAGCGTCTCAGATTTTGTCTTTCTTTTCAAACTTTATTCCCTTCAAAATTTGTATTAATTTTGTCGCACTTAGCGTCTCACGCTCCAAACAAAAAGCAACTAAAACCTTGTCGTACCCGGAGTGCAGGTTAATGATTCCTTATTTTTCTTTAAAGAAATAATTGCTTAATGAGAGAAGTGTAAAAATGCTTCGTTCGAAATACGAGCCACTGCTGGCTACACATTTTATTCATCTGTCCTATAAATAACAGATGCCTTCCCCGAAAAAGCGTTCACATTTTCATATGGTGCAATCAGCATTTCCACTTTTTGCAGTGTTGAAATGTTACTCGGGAAATGCGTGAGGGGTAAATTTAAAACAAATTATAGCAAGCAATGAAAGAGGGGTTAAGTTAGAATATGTCATGTTAAAATTTATTAAATAATGTTGGCCGAATTTTTTCACGGGTCCTGCTAGTGTAAAATAAATGATAGTGGAAAAAATGTAAGTCTGGACAACGGTGGGCGAGGCAAGACTTCCCAGCCAAGTGCGGCGATGGTGTCACTGATGTCTTGAGTGTGTGACCATGCGTTGTCTTCCTGCCGAATAATTTGTTCGTCTCTTGTACCCTAATCTCGCTCAATGCATGGCTCACATTGTCGACGGTGGCAAAAGATGTCGACTGTTTCGCCAGGTCTGAGAAGCTCATGGTCACCACACCTGTGTGACCCAACTGAATGCGTAGCATTATTGTCTTCCTTTAGAAGTTATTCGGTTTTGTGGTCTGTGGAGTTGTCTTGAGTCGGTCTATTATTACTTATGCGTTCTGGGTTCTCAAAGTAGATTCATTATTCGCCTTCAGTCACTTACCGGAGCAAATAAAATCCTTTCAGGCTGATGAAACAACACTTCACACCTTGTGTCGCATATGCTCTTTATTTGGTATAAATTGAGACTAAGCCCAACCAACACAAACTCTGTTTTAGATCAGCAGTGCTTTGCTTATTACTCTCCTAGCTACAGCCTGACAATAGCGTAGACTGTGAATCAATTCTTGCTTCATATGACATGTTACATAGAAATAAAGAATTATTCTCCAATAAACCTGGTAGCAGGTTTGCAGGGCAAACCGAAATTCACTCATTGACGAATCTATCTGATTACTACGAAGAGGAAACGGGAAAGATGCTGCGAAGAACTGAAAAAATGAAGGCCTGATGATAAGTGATTGAGAATTTGATTTGCCTCTGATTTTTGGGAATTAAAAAAGTCGGACTAATTTTACAAAGTATAACCAGGATTCTCGAGTTGTATTAGGAAAATTTTGATCCTAATTGGAAAGAAATCATTGTAAATAGAAGCGCATTTGTGTATTTTATTTTTAAATTGTTGTATTTCTTGGTTATTCAATGATTTAAATAGTTTAAACAGTTATTTACTAATTTAATCGTTTTATTCATGTCTTCACAAACGTTCTCTCAGAAATTACGACGTTATCAATAAGTCATACCTTTAATAAATTCCTGAAAATCGTTTCCAAATCAAAGGTTGAAACAAATTTGCACTATTTCCATGATAGCTCTATTTCCGTTATAGGAAATCGAAACACATTTAATGTCAGTGCGTATGGTTCATGTAACCAGTAAACTGGGTGGGAAGTAACACTCGGACCCACCTAGCAAGCGAACATCAAACTTGGTATATTTGCGGGGAGGTATTTGGTATAGTATTTTATATATCTCATCCTTGAATACGAACTAGCCAAACACGTTTCCTATAATTGATTCAACAGTTTCGCCAATTAGAGAGCAAGGAAAAATACACCCTCGATAGAAAGCATCTTCTTGATTGTGTGACCACATAGCACATTGTACAATTGAAACCTGAACTCAAGTGACGACAAATTGTTACTTGATTACTACGATTTATCATTGATATCAAATAGCTTGTAGTCAATCATTCCACTACTCGACTGCATTTTGCTTGAAAATATTGAATCAAGTCTTAAGTAGAGTAACACGGTTCGACTACCTTGCTTCGAATAAAAATTTAAGTTTGCCTCGCTCTATTGCTTTGCACACATGCAACTCTGACTTAATCAGAAATTAATCCTGAATAACAGCCGTCGTTAGTTGATATGTTCATTCAACAGGAATAAATTACCAGCACTGAAATCTTCGGTCTGGAACAGTTCGAAGTATTTAATGAATGTATCGGTGATACGGGATTCATCACTTCATCCAGAATATGTAAATAACGAGTATTATTAATGCAGATATCCTTGGATCAGAATTTGGCGGGCTAGTAAAAGAAAAATCATAAAATATAAGCTTTTTAAAAAGATGCGCTCGTTGGACATATCTAGCTGTTAAGTAATCTGCGAGTAATACAATGTTTGCCAATTTCCAGCCTAATATCTTAATTCAAAGTGCTTTACCGAACATCGTTGAAAGTCGTCATTTTTGACAGGCAGAGTGCTCTAGGGCTGTCTGTGAATTACGACTTTTAAAAAATTTACTAACTGCATGAAACGTAAGTTCCGAGATGCCTGGTTCATTGCAGTGCAAAGTTTCCCATCCGCATAAGTATAGCTTAAATAATGCTGAACATTTTTCTCGAGAACAATAATTGAAAAACTGATGCCGCCGGGTTCTGTAAAAGATGATGTAGATTTTGACCAGTTTTTTACGACCTGAGCTACGCTGTTCGAATTCATAGATAAGAACATCGACGTGAAACCCAGTTTTTATCTTCAAAAAATGAGCAGGAAAAAAAGTTGTCACAATTTACTTTTTTACTGAAAAAACTTTCGAATACCCTCTCCATAACAATTTCTGATAAACACCCAAGTATGAGCAGTACTGTAAAATGGCGAAACAACAGAGCAATCAAATTGAAAATTTTTTTCGTAACATAAATACCATGCAAATTGAAAATACAACATTAATATGTTTGTGAAAATGGACCGAAAAAAAGGACGGGATTTGCTTATGTGAAACTTATATCACGGATACGGTTATTAAACACATCCAGTGTGATTCCAATGAGCGATAAATTGTCTACCGACCATATGCTAACTCTAATATTCCCCTATGTAAATCTTTAACAGCGTGACAGGGAGACGGAACAACCAACCAACCAAGCCAGCATGGTGACAAGTATTGTATCCCTGGCAATTATCGCTCTTGGGAGAAAGGTGTGAAGTCCTGGTCTGGAAGTTAGGTAGGCCATCGTTTTGTTGGAATAGAGTAAATCTTGTTTTTCTTTGTTACTGGCAATATTTGTTGCAGGCCCACTGTTGTCTTTTTCTTTACCAATTAAATTCTTCTTCAACTTTTATCTTGTTTTACAAACTAGTTTCAATTTTGCTTTTTCAATGCGCAAGGCATGAAGACACACGATCACATGTGTAGATTCTCTGTTCCCTTAATTCCATGCCCAGTGATGCCTTCCTCTTTCCCCTCTCGGGAATACCTTTGTTATTGTTAAGAGGCTAAAATTTATGTTAAAGCATTCATTTATAAGCATGATTTCTATCCATAACTTTGAATGTATGAAACCACATGAAAGCTAATTTTAAACCTTTACTGCATGAAGTTTGGATACAAACCCTTCGGCAACTTTGTGAAAAGGCTGTGCGTCTAGCTAATTTTAAAAAGCAATTTGCACTGCGTTAAAGGATTGAAAGGTATTAACTCTGGGAAAAATTCCCATAAAATCGTTGACGTCCATTCCTGGGAAATACTACGGCTCGTAATGAAATTTCCGGACCTTCTGAAGCACAGAATTTATTTCTCGTGTATTTTTTATGAACTTTCTAATACGGTCAAATTCGCGAAAAAATATAGTGAAGCTGAATGAAGACTCACCCAATGTTGAATGCCATGCGATAATGTGCACGGGATCACCTTGGCGATCAGATGGGGATCATGGGCTGAATGAGGCAATTCAAGGTTTTCAACTTTTCAAGGATCGATGCGACAAATTTTCCCTTTTTCCCAATTTAGGTTGAATTTTGTATCGAGGGTGTCAAATGTATCATGATGTGAGCAAAAGTTGTTCAGTTACACTGCTCATCAAATTCAGTGTGTTAGCTTTAGCTGTGTGTTTGGAACGAGACAAAACGCCTGTGAACGGTTTGTTATCTTCGCGTATAATTGATGCTCGATAACCTAGTGATTTTAAACTTTTTTTGTAAGTCAACAAGCGAACACATATACTCATACTTCATTTTTAAAGAATGCAAAAATGAATTGAGCATTGATTTTACTTTTTGTCAACTTCTGAATTGTTCTCAACATGCGGGTAAGAACTTGATCCAAATTTTGGTTCCTCTCCGTGAGGGCTATTATTAGCGTGGAGCGCGGTAGCCATGCTACGACAGCACCACCCAAGCATCACCACCACAGGAGCCGCTCCAGCGCCCAGCGGTGTGGGGTCGCTTGGGCGTCTCTTGCTGAGCTGCTGCTGCCTCCTAAAGCTGACCCGCCTTGCCGGGGAGAGCCTCTCTAATGCACCCCCTCTCTAACTCTCTCAAAACGCTCTCTCTTCTTCTTGCCCTCTTATCTCTCGTACGTTAGCCTCGTTTTATTTCTCTCGTCTACCCTTCAACCCTCTCTCTTTCTCTGTTTTCCTTAACGTTGTCTCACTCGCGTTTTGTTTTTTATCTCTCGACTTCTCTCTTTTTAGTACACACCCTCTCTGTCTCTCTCGTACTCGTTCTACCTCTCACGATTTTAAGAGCTCCTTTCTACCCTCCCCCTCCCTTACCCATAGAGGCCCTCACATTCCTTCGAGCGCTCATCTTTATGATCGAATTAGTTTTTATAGCTTATTCGAAATGCTTTCTGTGAGTTTGACATCAAGAGCTTCTGTCTATTTCGGAAACAGAAGTTGATGTTCGGGCGTACTGCGTCCTCTCGAAATGTTCTCGTGCCCTTGAGGTCACCGTGACTGGCGGCATCAGAGCCGATGGCGTCCTTCCCGTCACGCGTAGCGCAATCCACCCCACCTGAAGGGAGCACCGCCGGTCAGCGTCACGCACTGCAACCCGAGCACTCAAGCCAACGATTTGGGTTCTGTACCACATGTCTTTTCCCCCGATATAAATTTGAAGCAGCGCGCGTGCGAACTGTGAAGTGAAAAAATGGTCTAGGGTAGGGATCTTTGAGCGAGATGATGATCATCAGAGTTTAACCTTCTCTAGAAATTGTCCCAAGACTATAAATGATCGCACTTTTTTTATCGGTGTAGTCCTTGACACTTTATGGAGGCCATAAAGGCAGGAAAGTGTGGGGGCAGAGTCCATGGCGCCTCCAGAAATGGACAAGGCCCACATAGATGTCAAATTTGTGCCTTGGACTACGCTTACCTTTGGGCTCCTGCCAGCTGCAGGAGTTGATGCGGCCGTCATCGTAATGCGGCCCGCCGTTGGTCATTTCGCCTTCATTCGCTGTCGACGCGACTCTCTAAGCCAACCAAAAATCACGACGATTGTCTTTCCGATTTACGGCCGGTCCCTTGTAAAGGGGGAGGAGGCTTATGGGGGGTCCTGAAATCGTGGCCGGGAATTTCTTGACGGTTTTTCATCGGGCGATGCAATTTACGGCCCAGGAGACTCCTTGCTAACGGGAGCTTGAGAGCGGCCGTCACTGCCATGAGCTGCTATTTTTTGCCTTCGCTTTGTGTGGATTCCCTTCCCATGAAGCGCTAGAAAATCGATGATTTTTCCATCTGTTTCAAATAGCTCTCAAGTGAAGAACAGTGCGAGGCTGAAAGGCTAAGTTATGGCATCCATTCATCTCATCTCAGTTGATCACACAGCTCTGAATCGGATCTTGTAAGAGAACGCTTTCTGATTATTTTAAATCTTCAATTATGATCTGATGAAGTGATTTGAAAAAAACGTGTGATTTCCTTTGTTTGCGTGTTGAAAAATGTAGATTAGCACCCCTTTTGCAAACAGCAGCAGTGAACCTAAAATCATCGGGAAGCAAACAAGATGCCAATTTTTATTATACGAAATCTTTTTACTGTTCAAACGAGTTACGTTTGATTGAAGCCCCAGTTTCACTGCTTGTGCGATCAAAATCTAGGCACAGTCTTTTAACCAATTGACGCTGAAACTTGAATATTCCTGATGCAATGACACCAATAAGTCACCTGTCTTTTAACGCCACCAAATTATACATGCGTGCTGTCCAGGAAATTGCCGTCAGTTTTAATCAACGATGATTCATTCTGTCCCGACGGTTCGTATTAAATATTCTACTCTTCTTTCATAATGCTTTTTTTTGTGACGGCAGTTTTGACTATTGTTTTTTATATTTATCGATCGAATATATTTGTACCTAGTACACTAGCTGCAAGAAATCTAGAGTATGAATTTTCAGTTAATATAAGCAGAAATGTCCAACTTTATTCATTGAGGTTATTTCCTTCAAAGAAGGAAATCTATGCTCCTTCTGCGCCTGTTTCAAGGAAGGGCGCCCCAAACTATCACGTTACCAGAATGCTTCACTTTTCAACCGTGCACCGCTGATTGCATTTGAACACATCACTATAGGCGATAAAGGATTCTCGACACTCCTCTGATCTGATCGTGATCCGTACGCCACAGATCCCTTGTCCAGGCCTGCTATTGAATATGAGTTAAGGTTCTTCTTCTTCATGGTCTGGGTGAGAAACGACATCGTGGTTGCTCGTCGAGCTGCCATTTTCAGATGTATCTGCAACCGATATTTCATTGTTCTCACAGGGAAGTTTTTAAGTCGGTGAGACGTTGTTATTCGAGGCCGACGGCTTTTATTGCTGGATGTGGTTTCATGACTCATTTGGAATTTTGTCACTGCAATGCCAACAGGAGTCCCCCTTAAGGCCCCTCAGCGCCCGCCTCTCTGGCTAAAAAACAATATCATAAGGGGCACTGAGCCCCTCATGTAGGCCAGCCCTCACACGTCACTGACATTTCATGCTCTAGAAGAGTGAGCACCGAAAGTCTCTTCTTACATTAAAAGAATCGATATAATTTCGGCGACAAGGCACTCAAAATGAAAAAATAAAAGGTGTGTTACTATGAATATTCTAATTATATTCTCGATAAAACAAAATTCCTAACGTTTTGGCTTCTGGTCATTTTCTGTATTGGTGCGCTTAAGAAAAAACATGAATGCAAGGCAATTATTTAGTGATCTTGAATAGAAAACAGCGTTAAATGCAATTACCTATCTTCTGCGGCATGAAAGTATTAATTAAGACTTATTTAAAAATGACGTAAAGTTTAGGTTAAAAATTTAAGTTTAAGAAGCTTCTAAATGCCCAAAGCACCATTGCAATAGTGTAACATCTAAACCTGTGTCTCAAAGATATTCCTAAGATGAAACTTACCTGCTTTTTCATGCTGCATCTCGTGTCCTGCCATTTTTGGATGTCCTGAATGAAAGGCATGCCAACAAAAAAAGTTCTGTGAAAACTGGGCGAAGTAACAAGTTACGTTTTTAAATCGCTACATTTTCAAGAGCACAAATTCTAGTCCTATGTTTTTGAAAAATTGTTAAACGGAGCTAGGCTAAAGTTTTCAGATTTTGTTCATGGTCTTCGAAAATAAAAAGTGTTCCAACAACGTTACCCTGAGCCTTTGAAATTCGGAATAGCATTTGTTTTTGCTTCAGGAATTGAACTTCTTATGATTTTTCTGCGGGGGCAGTGGGTTCACTGTTAATTTTTTCAACTGAAAATATGTTATTTTTGAAAGATTTAACGGCGACGTTCTTTGTGTCGGCAACGATATCGCCACCAGAAGTGCAGCATTTATGTGCTTCTCCGTACAGTCAGAAATGAGTACGAACTGCGCGTTGTTTTTTCACTACAGTTTACTGATGGGAATTTCAAAATTATTGTAGTTAATAACTTTAATTCATTCATTTTTCCAATTAATTGTTAAACTTCATATCTAAATACAAGCTACTCTCGTTTATTAGTTTAGTTGTGCATGTTGAGCATCAGAATTCATTGAATGTACATTTCGTTCACTCCACCCCTAGAGTGTGCGTGCATTTTGGAAGAAGCTTTAGAGCAGACTCATTCATAACTAAACCTCGATTCTATTCTTTCTGTGAGCATTCTTGAAAAAAATATTTATTTGGCAATATATACAATTTTAATTTTTGAATTGTACATCTTAGCATGAGTGCAGTTCCGTAGACATGCGAATTCTAGAGTTTATGCACCCTCCAGGGAAATATAACTACTATACATATCGATGGGAGTTAGTGCTCCCACGGGAAAATGTACGGTCCCGAGCTGAGAGGTAGGTGGCCTTTTTTCTGTTGAAAGAAAATAGGTTTTTTGTTTTGTTATCGGTCTTTTTTTTATCGGTCCGCTGTTTTTTCGCTTTACAGCAACTACCTCTTTCTTCTTCTACTTGAATCTTGTTTCATGCACTTCTTTCCTAATTCATTGTTTCTATGCGCAGGGTGTGGGGATCAACTTTGTGCATAGATTCTGACTTCCTAAAACCCTATACTAAATGATGCCTTTACCCTTCCTCTCTTCGAATACTTTTGTTGTGGTAAGGTAGGCTGAAACTAATTTGTAACCATCCTTGCTTGAGCTTATAAACATTTTCACTAATTTCAGTATTGAATCGCAGTAACCGACCTAGAGCTTATGTACATTTTCACTAAGATCAGTATTAAATCGCAGTCTCAGTTTACCCTTATGTAATACAGAGGACTATCTCATTTAGTATCACATTTTCTTTTTTAGATTACCAACATGGAAAAGTTAACTTTACCTTGCTTTAGTGTATGGGATGAGGGTTCGTTGTCACTCCTCTTTTATCGTGGAAGATGAGTTATAAGACTGTAATATTTGTGAGAAACAGTTGAACTGGAGACTGTTCAGCAGTATTTAAAAAATCTCTTTTCACGAGCTCAGGCAGCTTACTGAATCATAAAGTGATGAGGAAAAGTAGAGTGTAGGAGGTCTTAGTACTTAGTCACCATTACTATCTCCAATTTTCCCATTGCAAAAACCTTAGTGAAGCGTACTTGTAAAATCACATCTTTAATTTTTTGCGTTGAAAATGTACAATTTTTCCCACTGGTTAAATACTTTTTGCAAGGAGCATTCTCTGATCCAAGTGGGTGTGACCTACAGAGTAATGCTGTGTCTCTGTTCCTTCCAATTATTGCGTTGAGAAAGATTAAGGTTGAAATTTGGGGTTAAAATTTAATAATTTCACAGGTTTGGTTCAGTTAGCCGTCAACTTTTTGGTATAACAGCGGTAATGTATCACATAAGGAAAATTATCCTAAGATTGTGAAAAATGCGTAACACAATTAGTTAAAATACATCGAGTTTTTGACCTATTTAGAATCCTTGTACCTATTTTCCATGCTCTGATATTACACCATTAGTTCATATTTTTTCAGTGATAATTTACTCTAAACTCCAAAAACCCCAAGTATATGAAACACATACCTGCTTTAAGCAATAGTGTACTACTTTCATTTACTCTTGATACAAAATCCTAAGTGAGCCTTACAATTTTATAAAGTAAATTGACTTTATGATAACGTGAAGAAACTGTTCGATTCGTGTTTTGTGGTTTCTGTGAGTTAGCTAATTTTTATTTTGTAGTGAAATTTACGTAGCAAACTCCGTAGACTATGTTGATGGTGTCACGCTTTGTACATTCTGAACAACACAAAATCGAGACTGATATTTCACGCAACTAAAATCTCATTTTTTGTTCATTATTTGTTCTGCGTTGTTTGTACTTATGATAATAAATTGTAATTCTCATATCGGGAACTCAAAACTTTAATCTTCCGTTAATTTCATACATCAGTTTGTGTGTCGGGCAGTTACCAAATTCGAATTATAAAACCGCATATGCAACTAAATGTCGAAGTGACAAATATTTTGGTGATTGAAATTTTTTATCAAATTTTGCATTTCATCTGTAGTTTATTCAAACCTTTTTCTGAGTCCAGTTTGAGAGACATGGATTCCAAGATTTTGCTTCATTCTTGTCTTTTTTTTTGAGGAACTCAAACTTTGTTGCTGCTGAAAATTATTTTGCAGCAGTGTACATTGGAATTCTTCATGAACTACAAAATTTTAACCTGTGTAGGTTCACAATTTTAAATCAATATACTGTATGTCATCTTGAATTGAGCGTCCAAAAAAAATGTTGCTTCTTTAGAACATAGGTTTTCTTGCAGCTAAGTATTTTCTTCCTTGATGATTATTAAGTATTTCATCGCAATCATATTTGCGTTGAGTTTTTGCTGTGTCCCCGGTGTGCATTATGCTCAGTGTAGCATGAATGTTGGCGACGTAATCAATCTTGGGAGGTAATCCATCGTTGCACCGAGCTTGCTTCGGAGCTCCCTTATTTTTGAAGCGCATTCAGCGACCGCCTCCATGAGCTTCAGAAGGACTACTGGGCTGGTCATGGATTTTATTGAAGCAGTCGAGATTGGCTTGCTGTGGACGCTGCTAAGCCTCAGATGCATAGACGGTTTCATATCCCTCTCTGTTGCGCACTGTGTTCTGGGCTTACAGCTATCGTACTGGGAGGCATATTTCATTACCTGTGGCTAAATCTGATAAAACTCGGAGTATTCGATATCTCGGTTATTGAGTTTCTGTATAGGTTTTGACGTCTGAAAAATACTTGTTTTGCGTTAGAAAATCCGTACTTAAACCAGTTACTCAAAAGAAAAACTTTGACTACATAGAATTACTTGGGACAAATAATAATTACGTCTACTTTTGATCTTACTGGCACATTTGCTTTACGGAGACCTCTGTACTGCTCTATTCTTTCATGAAATGCTTCAGGAATCCTCTTCTCGCCCCTAGGTCAGTGAAGTTAATCGATCTTTCTTTGTGTTAATAATGTTCCAAGAGTTTTGAATTTTGTTTCATTTATGTTTCATTTATTTTGGTCAAATTTTATTGATTACTGGTTAACTTGATGAATTCCAAATTTTCTTTACTTCGTTAAAAATTAGTTCAAACTGCACTGTTAGGTGCCTAAATTTGACAGAGATATTCCGTTTTCTGCCCACAATTTTCAGGTTTGGGCTTTTTCAAAAATAATCTGATCATTAAAACCAGCACGGATTTCGAAAAACCATTAGGGTTACCGTATGCTGAGTCCTGCACATGAAAAATTGACTTAAAAAGAATCCATAGCGTTACCTAATGAAAGACTAATGAAACCATAAAAGACACTCTGCAAGTTGACTTCACATGCTGGAAATTTATGTAAAATAACCCAAACATGAAGATTTCGGTCAGAAAAAGTTCTCTTTGTCAACTCCGGCTGAGGTAGCGCTGAAAAAGATTCAGTGCTACCGCGCTCCTGGAGGCTCTGTGTATTGCGCTTAATTATCCCTGCTGAGACGCGGCCTGCTCTGAGCCAAGTGCTGCTGCTCTCGCCAATTAATCGAGTTCCCGGTCACTTTTTAAATTCTCAGGGTGCTTTCCTGTCTTTTGAGGAAATTGACGATGCCTAAGAAAAAGCTTTTCTGTGAGCTAAAAAGTAATTTGGGTAATTATTCACAGGTAAGACCGCAATATAACCCACAGGAAAAGCATTAATGATCGTCCACGAATATTGAGCAGGGCCGAAAAATTCATACCTAGAACCAAGCCTGGTCTCTAAATTTATTTTCGTGGTCATTTGCGTCTTGGGTCACAATGAGGAAGATTAAAGGATATTTATTAATTATTTTGGCTAAATTTTTGGGACGGATTTCATAGTGTCGACTTTTAAAAGAAAACATCGCTGGACTGAAGTATTTAAATAATGGTTTTTAACTTTGCTCTGTAGGAGCGACGAAATAGTAAATTAGTTTATGCTTTGTAATAGTTATTTCAATGGAAAGTCTGAAGAAGGAAACACAGCTCGAAAAGAGAGGCTTGTTGGCCAAAAATATGACTCCTATCGTTGTTTGATTTTATCTCAGCCTTTGAAAATTTGCACTGACGTCGCCGTACTTTTGATGCGGAAATGTCCTTCGATTCCTGCTGTGGAAATACCTCATGTCCACCAATGATTAATGTAATCCGTTTGTTGCTTGCTTCCAGCTTCAAATCAGAACGTCTGAGTCATTACAGTGTCCAAATTTTTACTCCAGATTAAGACTTGTACAATCATCATCACATCTATTGGCATATTCATAAAATGCCCAATCTAAGCTGAGTCTCCGGAAACCGAAAGTAAGATGTAGCTTTGCGGTAACCCATAAACGTCGTGTGCGCGCCAGAGACTTGAGACTTGATGTCCTCTTTACTGAACGAGCTCGCAATTGAGCTAAGTTGGCTCCCCTGAGGCGGCCGTATCAATGGAATAAAGTCGTCAATGGACGAGTGTTTTGGACACGGATGTGGGGTCATTTGCTTGAGAGGGAGGCTAGTCTACCTAGAGCAGTACATAATGGGAGAGCAAAGAGCTTACATGCGAAGAATGGAAAGTATGAAAGATTTTTACAGTTTTAATATAGTTTTTCATGAAGCCACTGAGTAAAGTGTCACTCTTTGTTTGAATGTTCACTAGATGGTAAAATATTCTCAAAGTCCCGATTGTGTACCTGATAGTCTGACTGCGTTGCATTTCACAGTATTTTGAACTGAGTTGCAGCTGAATTTAATTTGTGAGGATTAAAATGTAAATAATGCCATGATTTTATTGAAGATCAAAAACAAATCAAACGCAAAACGGGATGAGTGAATTTGTTCTTGCACCTTTCCTTCAATTTTTACATTTAACAACAAAGGATATCTAAGTTGAAGATTTTCCCGCACACTCTCGTGCATAAATGCACAAAAGCTGTTATGTTGACTGGTGAATTGCTGTCGTGCAGTTTAAAATCAGCGATAGCTTCACTACCGTGACCCTGAAGCGATAAAGCTCTGTTTATGATCTCATGTCAATAAAACTGTGCTGCATGCATATTACTAAATTTCTTTCTGTAGTGTTAACGCCATGTTTATGATCTTCTTGTCGATACTCTTCCGAATATAATGCCGGGAAGTAAAAGCTATATTTATGATACCCGTTTCGCTTACATTCTAGAGTTTCCTTATCCGAGGTAGGCAGAGCTCGATCTTTCTTTACCATACGTTACGGCGATAGCAAAATCCTTCGCAGAAAATACTGCCAAGCTCTCAGTGCAGAGAAATGCTTTCGACCGACAGAAGAAAAAAATTCATTCTCTGAACTGCTTTCACTTTTTTCAGAGTCGGAGTGAGGGGAGAAAGACGTGAATATTGAGTGGTTCTTTTCGCGAGTTCGGGTGTCCTATTACGGAATATGTTGCTTTGTGGTGTAGCGAAGAGGATTTTATCTTCATCATAAACCCTATTTGTCTTTTGCTTTCTGGTGTAATTGAGCTTTTCAAGGGAATCCCAAGAAAGTGTTTGTGTTCTCTTGAAATTGTGGTCGTGCAGCTAAAGGTGTGACCCGTCGAGTGTTCAAAAAAGTTATTTGTGAAGTGGTGACTGCAAAATAGAAACGAAAAGGATAATCACAATCTTTCTCTGTCATTTTCTTTAGAAATTGCACTTCGAGCTGAACTAAAGATGTCATGTATGTTTTTTGTTCAGTTGTATATTCAATTTTGTTCAGGAAATGTCATCGAAGTCGAAGGTAAAGTACATTATTAAAAAATTTTGATCATTTGAACTCGCTTTGTATTGGCACTCGTGTTTCCGAATTAAAGGTAAAGAACGAAGTTCAATAATCATCTCATTTCTGTTTAACATTGATAGTTTTAGAGTTTTAGTGAACGTACTTTTTATTGTATTTTCCATCTACGAATCAAAAATCAAATTCGGCATTCACACATTCGACAAGACCTGCAAACCACATCGGACTTTTTTGCAATTTGAGTTTTCTCTCAGAATTGAAATCCTTCAGAATTCCTCCCACTCATCAAGCGAGTCTTTTCGTAACGTCATCAGCAGCGAACGAATGAAGCTCTTTGCCTTGTTTTCCTTGACGAAGTTTGGTGTTTTTAGGAGAGACTCAGTGAGTGACCAGTAGTTTTTCCTGAAATGTAGTCCAGCCTTTGATTTTCGACTAGCTGAATTTTTCAACAATGTTCGTTTGTACGATTTTAGAAAGTGCGTTCGCCACAGGGTTCTTTTGTCCAATAGTTTGGAAAGTCTACTGAATTTCTTGAGGACAAGACCATACTTCGAAGTAAGAACCCGGACAATTTTTTACCTTTATAAATGCCACGAAGCGTAAGACCTTTCGCATGTTTTGGCTAAAATTTATAAAAATATGTGAATACCGCTAAATTTCTGCTTCTTGAACCCTGCACATCACATGGAAGTGCACGCGATACAAAATCTGCAAGGCTGTAAATTGGTTTAAAATTTTCTCTAGCAGCCAGCCACTCTTCGACAAGGTCTCGTTAGGGCACGAAATGGATGACATTTATATCGGTCGCGCATGACCGCCCTCTCTAGCGGCTGCTGTCGCCGGTGCTTGTGAGTTGAGGCGCGCTCAATTTTTTAATCTCCGCCGTAGATGGAACGACCTCAGCTCTGAGAGGAGCGACATTTTTGAGCGTCGCGTTTCCATTGAAGTTTCCACACTACAGGTGTTGAGTGGACTTTCTCGTTCTGAGGATTACTTTTGTCACCTCTTGCCAAAAATAGATCGCTCGTTTAAGGATTAGTTGATGCCACGAACCAGACGCAATAATGGCAGGGCTTGCTGCTGGCTTCTGAGTGTGTTCTCGCCATCTGCTTTTATGCGAACGTGGAGAAACGAAATATAGTGATGCAAAATCATCACGACCGGAAATTATGACTTCATTCTTTCTTGTTCATCTCGAGCCGAATTTAAATGCAATTTAGTGAGCCACTAGAAAGTTTGAAATAGAACTGTGAAATTTGTCATCTGTAATAAAGTAATTTTTTTTTTCGATACTAAAAAGTCAAAATAGCCTACGCATGTGCTCTGAATATACTGTACGTCCAAAATTAAGTGGTCCTTAGATGACATGAGGGGCAGCTAAAATTGAACAAATGGCGGGCTTCGCTATTAATGATGCTGATTGTGGTTATGAACAAAAGGTTAAAATCCTTACCTGAGTATTTTTGAGAATTTTGAGGATTTTCCAAGGCAGTGGCAGTTAAAAGCAGTGTTGCGCTGAGAGAAATGTTCTATTTTCTTTCAGGAACTGAGAATTTTAAAAAGGTTATAACGACTACACTCAGAAAAAGGTCATAACGACTACAACGTTGTCATACCAAAGTTAGAAGAAAAGTGGGTGTGTTACTTTCGTACTATTACAAAACAAAATGATTATTTGTGTAATTACTACAAGTTACTCCACAGGAACAGTCATCGAAACACGAGAACATATGGCTCAAAGTGTTTTACGTTAGCAGTTTAATTAGAATATTTTTCTTAAATTTTTGAGGTTCAAATGACTGATTTTGTGTTGTTCTTCTCTTTTTGTAAGATGAAGTTTTTGATTTTAGCCCTACAGCCTTTTAATAAATGCACACTGGCTCCTAAGCGCATGCAAACAAAAACAAACTCTAACCATCACTCATTTCAAATTGCTTTTGTGTACAAGTGCAATGATTTTTCGGCTTTTGACTTACAGTAAAGAAAGTGAAGTGCAAGTTAATCAATTGGTGAGTTTCCCTATGTTCCCTAAGCCGGTTTTCCATATCGCAAAGGAGCCACTTGCTTCGGAAAATTGACCAAGCAGGTGCAGGAAATTGACCCGGATCCATTTCGTCCGAAGCATAACTCTGCCATTGTGGCGCACAGAAGACGGGCTCATAGAAAGTGCGTACTGGCTGTACACAGCTGAATGGCCCTCGGCCGCAGGTTCTGACAGCCGGAAAAGAAAAGACGAACTTGGTTGAGGTCGTTTCAATTAGGAGAAAGATAGTAGATTCTCAAAGGCTTACTCATAGTATGATGGTAGGCAATGTTCGTTGATCAACGCACAGTTTATCATTGCTTTCAAGTATCGTAGCACTGCCCTGGTTGGAGTAAATAACGGATCATCAGGAATCTTCTTTCGAAGTGATGGCATAGTGAAACATTGTGAAATTAATGGAATGTGTAGGTTACTAGGCTCAATTGTTAAGAAGCTGAGACATTATTAGGGCTCTAACTTCTTCTCTTCATTTGACCCGATGAATATAAATACTAAGTAGAGATCATCCTCATAGTCCTCGGGCATATATTTTGCTCTTGTTTTGGAATGATGATGTTGGTTATAAGGTTCGCTTTAAAACTTGTTTCTTGGTTTTCTGTTCGATACACGTTTTCAGCTGTTGTATTATTTTTGTTTGTCCAGCTTTCTTCACCATCAATCAAACAACTGCCTTTCACCTGCAACATGTTCAACTATTGTACCATTTGCCAAGTTCGTCTGTGGTGTGCTACGTCCCTAGAAACCTACAGATTTATTTTATAGTATAATTCGGCCTCACTCATTGACCTCAGATGTATGTTCCTGCATGTCCAGCCAGAGGAGCAACTGCATTACCGAGCAAGTTTCTTGCGAGGCCCTATTTGTTGGACGCTGGCCGACGTCCGCGCCAACCCCTGGCAGATGCCCCCTCCCTTCCTCTCCTTCCGTCTCAATTACAATCAGTTATCTGCTGACAATTATTGAGATGGCCTCCTGCG
This sequence comes from Platorchestia sp. MABIK, assembly GCA_014220935.1. Taxonomy (NCBI): domain Eukaryota; kingdom Metazoa; phylum Arthropoda; class Malacostraca; order Amphipoda; family Talitridae; genus Platorchestia; species Platorchestia sp. MABIK. Next base: position 213,319 of record JACJUY010000332.1, read on the forward strand.
ATGAGGCCAACGAAAAGTTTCCTGGCATCCCTTTCCTCTTCTTCCAGTCTGCGACGGGCAACCTTAATACATTATTCTAGATTGGCCATACTACCGACGTCACTGCGTCTGTATCGCTTTATGCTTTTATATTGCTTAGCGAAAACGCTCTGGTCAATTACCTTAGGGCACTTACAACTTTGTTTTTGCTGTTATTTGTTGCGGCCCTAAAAAAGTTGCCAGCTGAGTTTATTCACGATTCATCAAACAGCACGACGTCAAAATGTAAATAACTAGTTTCCTCTGCCCTGGGATTCGCTCTCACATTTTTCTCCGAGGCTAACTTTTCTCTCTTTTTCAAGCTGTTTCGGTGCTCGTTGGATTCGAATGTCCTCGAAGTAATTTTGCTTGATAAGAGAGAGTTCTTGTGTCATTATCTAGGGAGCCGTTCTTTCTTCATCACGTCCGGTGTTTTAATTAAAGTGACTCATTCATCTTATGTTTTTTGCTTCTGTGGCTGCAGTTTTTGGTCCGTTATGACGCACTTGCGCCGCCCTGGTTAATTAGCCAGCACCACAAGCTCTGTGTGTGCGGCCTGGCATGGAACGCTGCTGCAATGCTGAGACGCAGATGTATGGCTGGAGGTCCAGTGCAGCGAGTGCAACGAGTTATCTTCTACCGCTCTCTGACCATGTACCTCTTACCCGGGCATTCAGTTTTTCTTTAATTTTGTGTTCTTCAAAGTTCAAAAAATACATACATTTGTTTTAACTCTTTGACTTCGCCAGGTTAAACTGATGATCAACATTAAAGTCAATTTCGGATTCAATGTTGAAAACGATTAATATGAAGTTGATCGTAATTTTATATAGCTATGAGTAAACATGAAAATTGAATTTTTAACACGTTTCGTACAAAGGGACCCACCGGTTGTCAGTGAGGGGATTATCATAATGCTGCTGACCGACCTGCAGTCACCAATTCAATTTGTATAAGAACTAAATGAAAGCTAAATGAAGCCACGATACAGTTAATGTTTGCTGTTTTCAAAAATCCCGTCCTACATTTGACTTTAAATTTGAATTGAAGATTGAGCTTCAGTTTAGGCCATCGCAGTTAACGTGTTAACCACCAATGGGTCAGTTGCGTTATGACTACCCTCCCCTCCCCGTTCCGTGGCGACAGGTTGGTCGCGCTGAAGTTAAGGAGTTAAACGAGTTACTCTGATGAGAGAAGGATACTCTGAACGCAAGTCAAATCCATAGCGTTCTTTCTAAATAGTAAAAATATTTTCAAGCTCTCGAATTCGTTTTCTATTTGAATTGAGCAATAAGTTTTGGTTCTATCTTTCCCGAATTGAAGCCTGGGTCGTACAAGAAGATCTGCAAGCTTCATCTCCGTCGCTTCACTTTGACGTCTTTACTTAATATTTTCTTGAAGCACTCCACCCCTTCGGAAGATGCAACAGTTACTATTGTATTTACGGGAATAAGGTCTCCTAAGGAGAAAATGCAAGGTTCGACGCTGAAGGTTAAGTAGGTATGCCTTTTCTTATAACAAGATAGGTTGTTTGCATTGTTACGGACTTTTTTTCCTGGTTCACTGCTGTTCGTTTTTCAGTTCCTATCCCGTTCAGGTTAAAATTTTATCCTATTTCATGAAATTTGTTGTCTTTTTTCTATGTGCAAACGTGTGGATATATTTTGTGCATGGATTCTCCGTTTCCTTACTTCCATACTAAAGGATGTCTTCCTCGTTCCATTCTTAGTAACATCTTTTATATGGTCAAGGAGGGTTAAAATAATTTAAAGTTTAATTTAATTTTGAAATATACCATAGAATATTTTGAAAATACGCCCTCGTTTGAGTTTATTGACTGTTGATATTTTCGAAGGAAGTTCAGGAGTGTTTGCAATTCTATGAACGCGCAACGACACCGTAGGAAATTGTCTGTTGACTTAGAGGTAATAAGATCCAGACTAAAATTGAATTGTAAGGTCCTAAACCTTTTTGTTTTTCGGTGTGTTTAGGAAACCCCCGGCCTTTTAGAGAGTTACATTGGTTTAGTGTTCTTCACATTCCCTCAGCGTAACTCTGGTTTTCAATCGCTCCGTAATCCAAATTCCGGAGTTGCAATTATGCTTGCATCAGGTAACTCCACAGGAAATTTGGAATCATTAATGATACAGATTAATTAGATCGTGGAACTCACACCTACTATCATTTTTCTGCTCAAGCCCAACATTTAGACCAGTACAAGGTAGGTGCCGAAAATACAAAGAACAGTACAATTTCAAATCCTTCCTCGCACGTAAAAAACAATATTCAAATTCTCATGAATTCAGAGAGTCGTTTTATATTTTTTTTACTATAATGGTTGAAAGAATGTCCAGAAATATTGTACTAACTCTTTGACTGCCCAGTACTCATGAATTTTGTTTAGGTATAGGTGTTCTTCGACAAATGTAGGTGCAAGTCAAATAAGTAAAACTAAAGAAAATAACATGAAATTTAAGAAAATTAAAAATCCTAAGCAAAAACACACTTTCACCTGCCGGCAATAAAATAAAAAAATAACAGTAATCGTCAGTCAAAGGAGGGGTACAATTCTTTGTGACGCCCTGTATTTACCAAACCTTATGCCCTCCAAACGCAGACTTTTGGGTGACTGGCACATCACATGTGCAAGTTGACAAGTCGACGCGTCTCTCAGGCCACAGGGAGCAGTGAGCTGGAGCGGAGCCATTGTCCTCCGGGGAATCGTACCGATTTTACTTCTCTCGGGGAATGATTAGAATTCGTTAGGTACAGTTGGATAAAGTTTGTTGAGTTATTTCAATTAGGATGCTCTAAAAAATGAGGACCTCAACCTTGGACATAATGATTTTTTAGTACTGCGACGAGTCTCAGCGGAATTGCGCAACTTGGTTAACAGTGAAAACAATCGACCGGGTGTGAGAGAATTGTTTTCTTCTACCAGGATTAACTCCGTTGTCGTATTTAAACGATGAAGTACACGACCTTCATTTGTCACGGAGGAGAAACTTAGACTTGCCTGTGAAACTTTAGCTAGAACATACAGTATTAATCTTGCTGGCTCTGGTAATGCTGGCACTCAAGTGTTGTTCAATTATCGTCTAACAAGAGAAGGAAAAATGAGAAAATGGTGCATGACGCTTTACGCTGCTCAGTTGTATGCGCTCCTTTATTCCTCCGCGTCGATGAATAAGCGGATTTGATCTGGAGCAAAAAATGCATTATCTGAGACTCGGGACATTGATTTTAGCTACAATCCTCACTACGAGCATTTGCGGTGAGGTGCGCAGCTCCATCGCGGTGGTCACAGATTTCGCCGGCTTTCGTAAACAGTGGAGGGCTGGAGAAAAGAGACGCACTATGAAAATGAAAAAGAATTCTTTCTATTCATGTTCAGTAATACTGAATGCTGATAGCGTTTTTACCATGCAAATAACCGCAGTAACAATCGTGTTTATAGCTTTAATGCTGGAAATGAATAAAATTTAAGCCATAAACCTCGGCATGAAACAGGGCTTTGTATCCATGCACGTTTCTATTAATGGTAAACCTTATATTAATAGTGGACTTACTTCTGATTAATAATGTTTAATCTGTTCCGTAAAGTAGTTGTAGTAATATTTTCTTATCTGATGCAGCATGCTCTTTCAGGAAGTTTTATTACGTTGCAAAATCTGAATATTCTGTCGGCTTTCTGCGGCCGTGAGCAGCAACATGCCAACATGCTATTCCAGTCAGGCGTCATTAAGCCCGCCTTATGGATGGGTCAAGAGGCACTTCACATGTGTACACGGCAAACTCAGCTTTTATGGCGAAAGTTGGAAACGGGGTCTTTCATGTTCCGTGATAGCATTCATAGCGGTATCTCCGAAAATCCGTCATTATCTTGGCTGTTGATTAGTTAGATCTATGCATTAGCGTTGCAAAGATCTATGCACTAAGAGGGACAACCCAGAGATCTTTGGGCACAATTGGCCATTTTTGTTACTTTTTTGAAAAAAAAAAATAGGTGGTGGGCTATTGTGCCCTAAGATTTTATGGGGCTACGGATACTAACCCCCCCCTCTCCATAAAAAAGGGGGGTGTAAGGGGACAAAAATCATGAATTTTTTACTTGAGCCCTCCAAAATGGCTTCGTTGTCCTGTTTAGCACTAAGGCTGCATCAATGTTGGATCTTAGCTGAGGTTCTACCTTGGACTTGATTTTCAAATGATAAAACAATGAGAAAATCCAACAAAATATGGAGCGAGTGATGGAGCTTGTTTACTAGGAACGTGTACCGTCGTCACTAGCTGAGTTGAGTTTAAATTTAACAAAGGAAGCCACTGTCTCGTGTGTCTGATTTGAGACATAAAGCTGTGAATGACGGCACTCTAGTTCTCTCGACCGCGGCGGTTGAGAACATGATAATGTAACCTGGAAGTCTGTGGACAATGCTGTGTGGTAGATAGAGCATTGTAATGCGACTTGTGGAGTATGACAAGGAACTAAGACTGGATGTTCAGATAATTGTAAAAGTAGTGGCAGTGCAGCCATGACGATGTAAGGTTTTCTAAGTCGATTTATGCAACCAGCTCTTCCGTTACAATACCGTAATTTGTTGGGAAATCCCATCTGTTAATTAAGCATTATTCATTCTGTTTGGGAGATGGTAATCGTGACTCTTTGAATTTTTTATGCCATCTAGAACTAAAGACGATGTTCAACCGTGATTCCAAGAACGTTTAGAATTGTCTAAAGGATGAGCGTGGGAAGAGTGTGCCAAGTCTTGAAAAGATGCCTTTTCTGTGGAAAGTGACTTATCAAGATCGAGTGGAGGATCTTCACAAGGTAGAATTGCGGAGCAGCGCAGCTCTGAAATATTTTTTAAGCACCGTTCCGACGAGAAAAGAACGATGGCTGTGATCCATCATTCTAAGAGCAGCGAGCTACCTTTACCATCAGGTATAATTTTCTCTTTTTTAAGTCTTGACGCGAAGTGCCTCCTGCTCTTTAATGCGAGATAATGCGTTCCTCGAGGTGGCTCTCAATGTAAGACGTTCTTCGAGCGTTCTCCTGCCATTCTGTGAAAACTGTGCTGAACTCGGGCTCATTTGCAGGCCGTGAGCCTGGCTCGGTTGGTGGCATTCTTGTTTTCGGGAGGATTTTCCCCACACGCAAAATTGAGAATAATTCCAACAATGACTTGTGTTCAAATATATTTACGTGATACTTTTGAATTTTGCGGCTGATTAATGTTATTCTCCTAAAAGTTGATAAGCATTATTGCACTCATGCTCTTTAGAGTGAATCAAATATTGTATCTATGGGAATTAGCACTCCCGGGAAGATCAATGGAGTTAGGTAAGTCTTCTTTATGTTGATATAAAAGGTTTTTTATTTTATTAAGGACCCTCATCTTTTTGGTTCACTGCTGCTCTGATTTTTATCACCTACTTCTTTCTTTTTCAAGCTTTATCATAATTAAGAAACTTATTTCTCTACTGTTTTTATGCGAAGGATGTGGGGCCGCACCTGGGGCGTAGATTTTCCGTTCCCTATTGTCATATAAATGAAATTGTACCTTCCTCCTTCCTCTCTTCCGAACACCTTTTTCCAGGAACACCTCTTAGGAGCACTTTTTGTCTAATAATAATCTAATCGTATTTGCGCAATAGTTACTGAACGTAAAGAATTTGAATTTTAATTGTTTGCGGGCCATTCGGGGTTCTTCTGTTTATTTTAATTTTTTATTCACAGTAAAAATCTTCATTGAATAAAACGTTAGCGTTCGAATGCATCTTGTTTGCTGTACTCCACTCCTGTTTCAATGGAAAGATTGTTTAGTATGAACAGTAGTGAGCAAAATGTTGACGAAGGGATATCAACCATAAGTTATTTACTTGTTTTCTGAAAATGTAACTTTCGGGAATCGATGAGCTTCGGGAATTGTATTTATTTTTTGAAATTAACCAATTGATTGTGTAAGCTCTACAAGTATTATCGGCAAAGTTATTCCTTGGTTGAAAATAACTTTTGGGGCGAAAAATATGCTCGCATGAAATTCCTCTTCCAAATAACACAGTGATGTTTTGTTTCAGAAGAATATGAATGTTGTGTACAGGGTCCTTTGACTTTCTTCGATGAATAACTACTTCCATTTTCCACTTGAAATGTTGAAAATTTTGAAACATTTCTTGGATTTTACTTCCTAGAATTTTCATTGAACGTTTTTTTCTAGGAAATTTTGATTGAACTCAAATTTTAACTTAGCTTAGGCAGAAGTAGGCAGAATTATGAACTTACGTGATAAAAACTTATTGCCACAAACGGCATAACACTGCGCGATTTGCTTGCTAGCAGCTGGGAAAATCGACAGAACTTTTTTCCATTTCAAATTATGCCGGCTGTACTTGATGTGAAGGTCAAGCCGTTGTAAAATTAGATGAAGAGTAAACAATTAATGAGGAAGTTCTGTAAGGTATTACATAACAATTTTGGAAAACCAAAACAATAAGAGTTCTAGAGGAGCAATGCTGAATAAATGTGTAACAGAAAAGTTCACGGGCTGTTTGAAACGGAGAATGAACATGGAAAGTCAATAGATAAGAAAGATTTGAAAAGTCATTAAAATAAGGTTTTATCATGCACTTGAATAGTTCAGAGTTAAGCACTAGACTTGGGCACGAAGCGTGTTACTGTGGAGCAAGCGATAGCGTCGGGTAGGGTTATAAGAGAGATGTGGACGCGAGAAATGGAACTAGAGACAGAGGACTCCATGGCAGTAGCTTTCCGAGTAAACTTTTCGAGTGGCATGGGTGCCGACACTGAATTCCTTGGCTATTTGAAACCTGCAAATATAAGGGAAAAAATTTTTGTTATAAATCTAAGAATTATAGAAAGACAATTTTGTCATTTTCTCGAGTAGTTTGCTCCGATGTGATGGAATATTATTTTTAATACACACACTCGACGAAGCAACTACCTACGTCAATTTATGTCAATCAACATCTATTCATTCAACCAGTAATTCGCGACTAATTTCGGAAATACTGTATACCCCATACGCCGTTAATTCAGAGAAGAATTGAACTTAGTGTGGTTATCAAACTAATAACTCCAATTTTTTTTCTCTTACAGTTTTAAGTGAGTGCTCTGCAGGCTGTTTCTCAATGTGAATTGTTTTTTCAGCTTTGCGATGATATGTGAACCTACTATACTTCATGCAATATACACGGGTAATTCAGCGCCGATGGTGTCGCTTAGTAGCTCTGCGTATCACGCAGCTGAGCTGTGCAGTCTTATGAACGAACACGCTTTCATCTGAGGCTCGGATTCTCGAACACCTGAAATGGACTCGTGTGGTCAACATGTCCGAGGGTCTCCAGCGGATGAGCAATCTGCAGTAGTGCGTTAACTCAACTCGAATGCCGTCGATATTGAGCGATCGAGAAGAACAAAGTGCCTCGTCATCGACTTTCGATACCCAGCGGGGCTGGAAAGTTGCGTCATCTTCAGTTACCTCCACGGCCGAAATTTTGATACGCCGCACTGTGGGGTGCACAAAAAAGTGCGATCCTTCAATGTATTTCAGTGCTTGGTGATATATTTCGCGTTAATTACGTTACATACTTGAATTAGTACATCATTCATCAGATGTTGAAAAGTTTGTTTGCGTCTAACACCTCTCACAAGTTAGGAATTAATGTAAGCACTTCGAGAAAATGTAAGTGAAGCTAAGTTATTTTCAGCTAGTGTGGTTTACAGCTAATCAAACAGGTTTAGGGCCAAGTCAGTATTAAGTTCGAATTTAGAGGAGATCAAGTTATGTTCAAGAACAAAAATGCTCTCTTCAAGTATTAGAGATTAAAATGACACACTGTCTGTACTTGAATTGTTTTTCTGATTTCACTAGTATGCTGAAAAACTGATATGGTATCATGATGTTTAACTTTTCAAGTTGTCATGGGTATGGTAAAAGCAACAGAAACTTATATTATCCAACAAAAGCTGCGGAGACGACCCGTATGGAAAATAAATTAATAAAATAAATAGTCCATTTACTTTTTGAATGGAATTCGTTATTCCCGTTGTTCACACCATGTAGTCACTTTCCAATGAATAACACTCCCCGTGCTGACAGTCCTGTCAGACAAAGTTAGTCATCAAAGTTTAAGGTTTGAGCTTCGTTGTCGAGAAGGTTTAAGTGCTTGAAGTGCCAAGCGCCTCTCGGTCAGATCACTTCACTCTCGGTACTTAGAAAAGGTCATCCTCATGCTTGCAAGGTGTTCTGAAAAAAGCATTGATTATGAGCTTACTCATTTCATGAGAAGTGCGAGTTTGCGATAGTACTGAATAAAGTAACGTTTACAATTCAAATACAGTGATATTAATTTAACTGAATAAGTCCAAGCGTTCGGCCAGTTATCGAATTAAATTAATCAGCAATTTCATGTTATCCTTAGTGCCAATAATGTTCGTTAATTAGCTTGTTCTAAATCGCCACGCAAGGATTTAAGAGGTTGACTGAGTTTGTACGGCTGCTACGGTCAAGTTAAATGGTAAGTAGCAGAGTAGAAAAACCGTCTTTAGCGCTCGAATACATTTCTATTTTTTTAAGAATGGGAAAAATGCAACAGCACGCCTTGTACTCTAGTATAGTGAAAAAAATGAAATGCTGTTTATTATACCGGTACACTAACGAGTAATTTACCTTGCAGTACGCACACGTCCCAACACGCGGTGCACGTGTTGAAGCTTCAGCTGCAACTCAGCCGCCACCGGTGCACACCAACTGCCCTGTTTAATACAATACTAGCTTGATGTACTAGTTTCTTTAGCCGTATAATCAGTAGCTCCAGGGCATTCATTTAGCTTAATAAGCCTTAATTAGAAAGAATGGAATAGCCATTGGAGCGCTGTCTACCTTCACTTTTTCTTTAACTGGAAAGTTGAAAGATTCATGCGGGAATTATGTTCTTATAGGAAATCATGCGCATAATTAGAGCCCGATGTTAATTGCAAGAAAATTGTACGGAGGCAATTATGTTGTGCATTTTAAGGATTAAGTACATCCCAGACGTTTAAAAAGTTACTTACGTGCACGCTTGAGGCAAGCTGATGGCGTATGTCGTTATCCGAGTACGTTGTGCAACTGGTTGGTCTTCAGTGCCGAGAAAGCATAAATGTTGGTATCAGAAGTATGTTCGATGTATAGGTCTAATGGTTAAGATTTCGTCTTTGATTTTTCTTTTTTTGGGGGCTTTCTTGTGTCGTTGTGCAGAGTTTTGCGTTGTCATTTCAAGTTCTTCATATGTTTCGCCAATTTTTTGTTTCATGTTCGTTATTTTCCAGGCTGAGGTAGGCTTCACTGCTAAAGTGAAGTTTTGAGTCCTGATGGAGCTGGTTCGAAAAATCCTGGTATGAATTTTATAACAAAATGAAAATGGGTAATCATTTTGATTGTATATCAGTTCTTTTAAATGGAGATATTCCTAATACAAACCCAGGAGATAACTCCTGAAAGCGTCGACGAAATGTTGACTTCAACTTGGAGACAAACTGGCCACGGTAAAAGTCTTATAATCTAGGAGAGAGGTCCGATGAATTCATCTGCTTCAAAAGTGATTCCTAAAAAATAGGCAAAAGCAAATTTCACAGCGCACACTTTAAGCGGACAGCAACAGCCGCCTGATTGGCCACGATTTCCAATGGTGCCGAAGCGCTTTGATTCATCATGATACATTTGCCAGTCGAAGCAACGAATGTTGATCATCGTCCGACATGACTTGTATCTATGAGAATGATTGAAATGGTCGTGTTTACGTTCGTGATGAGAGATGATACCCTGGCCCCCCTGCCTCCGCCCTACTCACCCGCTGATTTCAAGGTCCATGCAAAGTGTGCCAATTACACGGCGGGACATTCCCGTTTGATTAGAGCGGTAATGGGTGAGGTAACTAAACGGCACAACACGGCAGAGCAGCTGTAATAAAACTGTCAGTGCCGACTGCATACCCCAGAGCCTTGCCTCCCTCCGGCTCCAGCACATCACTAGCGGGGCTTCGCGCTTGGCCGCTCGAGTTGGCTTGCTCGAACTTGTGGTCACGGCTCTTGCTTATAAAGGTGCTCTAAAATTAGGCACAAGCAAGAATTTCAGAACTGAGTAGTTTGCTTGAATTTGTGCTTTCGACTCTTGCTTATGGGTGGTAGAAAATGAGGTGAATGCAAGACTGTCAGTGGTACATCGTCAAGTACCAATAGTCTACCTTTTTGCTTTTAAGGCATTGTGAGTAAAAAATACTTCTGGTGGATGGACAATCGACGAGTTTTTTACGAAATAAAAGGTTTTCCCCAAGAACCTGGGGCTTCCATTTCCAAAGATATTTGCATCGCAAAGATGCGTTCTGTTCACGACAACTTCGTTATTGAGGCAAAGCAACTGTTTCTATGGGTGAACTACTATTTTTTTTATTTTTTTTGTAATGTTTTCAGTAATTTGCACAAATCTTAGAATTCTACCAAGCTCTTACCCATTAGGTATCAGTCATTTAAATTTTGGGTTTCAAGTCTTTTAGCCGTATTTCTATTCTTGGTCACACCTATGACCATGAACTAGAGCTCCGTTAGTTTTACCAACGGAAAGTTTTTCTCATTTAGTGGCACAATGCTCATCACAATTACTTTGTATTAATTTCGTACGAGCTGGCAAATGTACGTCTACACAGCGTTTTATTTTGTGACCGTGAGTCCCTGCAAGCCCCCGAAGGTCGCGTAAGCCGGAATGGTCTCCCCTGAAACGCAGCAGGAGCCGCGCTGCAGATCCAATTTCATTTCTTTCCCAAGAACACGAGGCCAAATTTGGTCGGCATGTAACTGTGCACGAGACAACCAATAATAAACAGTCAAAAATAAACTGCTAGTATTTTAAGCTTTAGAGATTATTTTATTCAATAACCAATTTCCGACAGGATGTCCCAGAGGCAGAATTCAACTTTTATGACGGATGTTCTCCCCACGTCAACGAAATCTCTTTTCAGGTACGACAATATTCTCTAGTATTTTTCACTCAGTTTTCTACTGACGCTTGATTACTTAATAGTTGTAAATTGTTCCGAAGTTGGTAAACAAGTTCGCTGCCATGCACTGCCCGTTTGTCCTCTGAAGTCTAGTCAGGGTATTCCGATGGCAGAATCTCTTGGAGAGGTGCGTGTTTGTCTACGTGTCTCACCCTCTTGTGATAAAGGGCTTAGATAATGGCCCTAGGTTTTGAATAGATGAATAAGTTTTGGTATTTTTAGTGACCACCTTTTCGCGAGAAATTTTGAGAGGAAATAATTTGGTACATCTTATAGGTAAAAGAATCTTCTAAAATGATTTAAAATCGCTGTTTGCTGCGGAATAGAAGTGAATTACTTCATCACTTAAATCATCCATTGTATAGCCCTGAATGAAATGTTCTGAAGGACCAGTTGTGAAGATTCACAAAAGTTTTAACCCCGTTAGCACGTGAAAAGTCAAGTTTTAAAGCGCTCAAATCAGAGTTATGTCAGGAGTACCGACTCTCATTCTAGGACCACTTGACATTTATTGTATACTTAATACCAGCGCATCGTTGATTCATTGATTACTCGTGCAAAAATAGCTTGTGCCAAACTGGCTGTATGACTAATTATTGTCGATCTTTAAAAAGCCAAATGTTTAAGAACGCGCATGAAGAGTGACCGTGTTGAAGCTAGGTCTCTTACTGCTGCACAGGTACTTATTTATATTGAAATTTTTATTTAATTGAGGGGTAAAGTTTTTTAAAAGGTAAAGTTTGTTTATTATAAACAAATTTACAACGTCTACATTTTTTTAAATTTTGTAGCTTCAATCGTGATAGGGTTAAATTAGCGGAAAATTTCCTCGGGTAACTAGTACTATTTTTATGTAAAAAATTAGCTTGATTTGTGCATTGCCATGATTGATTCATCGGCTGTGCTATTCTCAATTCATGGTTATAAAATTATGAAAATCCTTCTTCATCAGTTTTTATACTATCTTATGTACTCACTGGGGAAATATTGAGGCTGAACTTGATCGGATGCAACAAAACGCATAACTAAATGTTCTTGGTATTAAAACGAAGCAGCCGTTCATGGTGCAATCGAGGCTTTGAATCTCCATCTTTTCTAAGCTATGGAAATATTGATTGGAAATTCTTGTACTTGAAAATAACTGAAAATTGTTTTTTAGATTGGTGTAAAATAAGCAATTTCACACACATGTCGGCTTCCAATATTCATATGACAGTATGTGGCTGAACTCCTTAATCAAGAGTCGTATTTTGAATCACAAAAGCAATGCCTCTATTCCTGTACTTCAGCCTCAACCTCAGTTGGATCGTGTTCTTGAGGAAGAATTGAGTGGGGCGATGTTGGTGAGCAGCTTATGTTCAAATTTTCTGCCAGCCTTTTTGGCAGCGGCTCAATTGTGCCTGCCTGCTGTGATCTGTTCGCTGAATTTTGGGCAAACTGAGGTTAGGAGGGAGGGACTCTCTAGACTACATCTCTTACCTTCGGAACTTTATGAGACAATGTTTACCATTTCTCACAACCATCTTTTCCCTTAGCGGGATACGTCTATGGGCATTAACACCAACATTTTGTTCGATTAGAGCAAGTTTTTCATTTTGTTTTGAATTTTTTCTCCTCGCTGCAGTCATTTTTTCAGCATCGATTGCTTTCTTCTTCAGCTTTTATTTTGTTACAAAAACTAATTTCAATTGTGCTGTTTCTACATATATGCACAGGATGTGGGAGTACAGTGTGTGCTTAGATCCCCCATTCTTCGATTCGGAATGAAATGGGGCCTTCCGTTCTCCCGTTGGTGCACTCTTGTGGTTATGAAAGCACCACTAATTTTATCTACTAAGGCTTACTCTTCGAGGTAACTGTTCAGATGAATTCAACGCAATACAAATTTAAACTAGGTAATACTTCAAATATATGACAAATTTAAATTCATTTGATCGGGACTGTTGATGACAAAAATTCAAAGTTCGAGACGCGCCGTCGAGGTTGAACACTTTCATGCACCGTGTTGCTGAGGGCGCTCTGGAAGGTCTCAAAGAGCGAGCTTGCTCAGCGTGCGGGTCAATCTCGGTTTTTTGATCGTCAGCTTGATTACAAAGCCGTGGTCCCGCTCGTTGACTCGCGATCGCTTTTGCTGTAGTGCGTATTTTTGTTTATGAGACTCTTTGAACTTCGGAATAGAGGTCTCAACGCTGGGGGAAGGCAGGTGTTTGTGTTCTGCTGACACTGTGAGTTTAAATGTTACTGAAATGTTGAATGTTGGGTTAGACTCACATGGAAACTAGTTCGCACGTCACCGGCCATAGCGACTCCTGAATTTCGAATGAAAATGTGGTGTTCCTATGTATGTATAATTGAACTCGAAGGGCTTTTGTTAATAGCGCGTCACTTTCTGTCTCTTTATTTTCAAGACATACAACGATCAACACGCTGAGTGCGTAGTGTACGTAAGTATACCACACTTTAATTTGCTCATTTATGTACCGGTGTGAATGAAAGCATTTCAATATTTTCACATTCTTTTTTGAAATAGATTTTAACGTACGAGGTAAAATTCCATCGTGCAATTCTACTTTTCATTCTTATTAAAAAAAATTGAATTGTATTCCAGGAGGAAAGTTGATTTTTCAATTTTGCCACATGAAACCAAACCAACCGGAACAACCATCCAAGCGTCTTAAACGTAATAAATGACGCCTCTCTCTATTAACCAGCGCAAATGTTTTAGAAGAAGTTGTTTAATCTCGGCCACACTTCCAGTGAACTGGAACAGGATTTTAACTATGTTCTCCTGTTTGCCGTTTCATTTATTCCATGCATTTAAAGTGCAGGCCCGTGAACACACTCTCTACCTTATCGAACGGAGAGCAAAATTCATTCAAAGATTAGAAAGGGGCAGTTATTTTTTGTGATTGATAGGAAAATATTCTTGAGTTACATCATGCTAATTTCCCATGTGCTCATTTTATCTGCTATTCATTATGCAGTTTACCAATAAAAATTTTTTTATCTTTATTTTCTACTTTATACGGAACTATTTTACTCTCACGCGGTCTTGAGGTTAACTGCACATTCAACACTAGGCCAGACCTGTTTGAATCATTTTTTTTGTCATCTTGAGGTGTACTAAATAACTTTAAGTCTGGTGACGAAACCATTTCGGGGGAAGTTTATAGTAACATTTTATAAATGTTACTTAGCTTGCTAAAGTGCTCGTGCACGTTTAATTGAGATTTATTTTCCCTTTAAAAATTGAACGATTTCAAATCAATAAAACATGTCGGTAAATGCTAATAAATGACGTCTTAATAATAAATCGACTCCAACTTGAAGTTCATTTCCTCATTTATGGTCAGATTAAAGCTAAGGCAAGTTACGGAATTTCTACTTTCTTCGTTGATATTGCTCAATCACATTGTGCTATTTTTTGGCTCCAGAATAACACAAAATCGGGTGCCTTTTTGAGTTAAAGCACATCAACAGAAACGATCAATAATAATTTTGAGATAAAAAGAAATGTGTACCGAAAAATGACAATTGGTACATCGGAGACGGTGATCACTGCCAAGACATGTTCTCTTCCACTCAGCGGATCAGCGCCCGATCTAGCAAGCGTGTTGCTTCTGCTTCGCTTTGGCGTAAGCTAAGGGAAGGTACAGATGAAATGTAGCCTATGGTATCGTCAACGTATAAAGCTACTCGCATTCGGGTGAATGAAGATTATTTTCAGACTAATGTGCACGGCCCACTGAAAATGACTGGATTCTACATTTTCCTCAAATAAATCTTCCGACCCAACTAAACTGTAACAACCACGCAAGCATCGTCAACGTGTTGTCACGCAGAAAACTGCAGGTTGTTTTCTTGGAGCACATCGAACTCTGAAAGTGGCGCAGACAGACAACAGCTTCATCTTTCATTAGATCGCAATTTATTGATTTTATTCTTTTGGAGGCATTGATGACCTGACCGCTATTTTCGACGACTCCCCATCCCGCCGTTGGAACACTTTTGTCACTAGGGTACTAATATTTTAGTGCCCGTAAAATAAGATAATTTGCCAGACAGTTTATGCGCTGCTCCAGCCTGCCTCTGACCCAGCTGGCACCTGCCGCTGTTCTCGTTTCTGGAGTTATCATTGCCATTGCTTTAGACTTTTACGTTTTTCAGTCCGTCTTTAGCCTCATAATTACGGCTTTGATGCGCGGTTGTGACGATAAGCAAGCATGTGTACCGTTTAACTCCATATTTAGAGAGTCATTGAACGCTCGTTTTCTCTGAATTATTTGCTGACGGGTAAGATAGTACTTGATATATTCCAGCATCGTAATTAAAGAAGTGGATATTCTGTCGAAATGGGCCTCCTTTGGCCTATTGAGCTGCGTAGCATTTTACCTCGTTCAAGTCAATACGTACAATAAAAATTAATAAAATACTCTGAAAAGTATTTTGTTCATGTCATTTCATGAACATTAATTTAGTTATAATTTTCTTTTGTAGTATTGAAGAATTTCCTCCCTTCATACCATAATCGTAGTTCTCATACTATTTTTCGTATCGCACATTATTATATTGGATCATTATTGGACGAACAGCTTTTCCTTGCGTAAAAATCAAGTCTACTTGGAAAAGTGCTGCAATGAAAACTAAAAATGAGTCTGAAGAAATCAGCAAATTTTTCTGTTCCTGAGATACCTAATACGAAA
The DNA here is from genome assembly GCA_014220935.1 of Platorchestia sp. MABIK. Classification (NCBI taxonomy): domain Eukaryota; kingdom Metazoa; phylum Arthropoda; class Malacostraca; order Amphipoda; family Talitridae; genus Platorchestia; species Platorchestia sp. MABIK. The sequence goes on from JACJUY010000332.1 coordinate 229,095, forward strand.
AATAATGGTCTAACATTATACATGTTTGTATGCTTCTCATAGGATTCTGTTAACAAATAATGCAGAAATTATCTTCGTTCTCTCCCATGTTGATTTTTTCACCCACTCTTTAAATTCGAAGTTTAGATTATTTTAACATGTATTTTTGTCGCTAAATTGATTTTTCTTCAGTAGTGCGCAGAAAAATAACCTTCTTTTGGTATTTAGGAAAATGTCAACGTATTATGTGAGAACATGGTCCATGCGTTCTTCAAAATTATACTGGGTGGCGGCAAGAAAACACGCATGAGGGGACATTAAATTGACGAGTTGTTAACAAATAGACTCAAATACTCAGTATAAAGCAAGTAACTTACTTACTGTCTTGTTTTGAAAACATTCCCCATAACATGCAGAATAAAAGCTGCAGCGGTGTTAGAGTAAGCAATATTTTCATTGCTCGGAAGCGTCCCCTCAGAAGGCATAGATTTAGGTTAGTTAGGTTTGCCTATCCTGTGCTGGAAGAACTGGCCCCCCTTCAAAGGAGATGCTGTAAAGTTCCTCAGGCACTGTTCAATTTAGATTTCGATTTTTTGTGGCCACTTAGCTTCTTTCAGTTTTCATGCCTTCTTCGCTATCTCATCTTTGTCTTTTATTCAGTTTCATTTTTAATCAGCTGTTAACATGCGTAGAGTATCTTGTATGGGAAAATATCTTGTGTCTAGATTCCCCGGTTTTTACTCTCCAATACAAACGGTCCCTTCTATTGGCGCTCGAGATCTTCTTTGTTGTGTCCAGGGAGTCTGAAACTAACTAACATTATGTAAATAATAGTTCATTATTGCTAGGAGGTGAAGTTACGGTATCCAAGAAGGATAAATGAAACTATTTCCGGGCTTCAAAGTAATCAGTTACTCCATCATTGTACGGGATAAATTTTTCTTCATTGATCGCTAATGCACAAATGATTTTTTTAAAATCTTGATCTGAGGAGGGTGAGTGAGTGAAGAAAAAGCTCAGTCAGCAAGAGATTTGTCCTCTAATCTCTTGTACTCTTCTAATCCATTTACAATCAACACCAGTGAGCTGCGGTCCGGGGAAAATAGCACGAGCAGCGAACTGGGATCAAACCATTGTCTTTCTAGTGTAAATTTGAAGCCTGATTTCTCTCGCCAACGAGGATACACTGTTCTTTTGTTTCGTATTAAGTAGAGAGAAAAAGAGTTAAAATGGAGTAGGAGTATCGAGACGCTGTGGAATATCATTTGAGTTTCTGGCTTTTTTATTTAAAGCTTGGAAATTAATTATGCTACGGTTATATTTAACATATTTATTGTTTCATAGCATTAATTTCTTGAAATGAAATTTCGATCACGCTTGGAAAAGTAATACGCTCTTTTTCTAGTGATTCAATTTTAATTTATGGAACCATCAACGACTGTTCTTCATTTATTCCAGGTAGAATGAACAGCGCACGCATTAATGGATACGAGGAGAAAATAATGTGACAACATTTGGTTGCTCGTCCGCTAGCTGGTAAATCACACTCGGCCGAATCATGTCAATTTCTTGCATGACGCCTGAATGATAGAAATTGTGGTCTGACACTCGCAGTTATTGGACTTTCGTTGTTTCCGGAGCTAGGCTCTTCTGCAATCAATTTCCAAACCATTACCGACTATTTTCTGGTCCGTGGTGGAAGCTTGAGATACTAATATTTGAAACTGACTGTGACGTTCAGGAATCGGTAACAAACATTTCTTTTTCATTTTAACGAGCCTAATCATGATTCTAGATATGTCCATTACTTATACCTTTGATACTTTTTGTGGAATATTAGGTATAATTTCTCAATTACTGTTCTATGTATTTGTCTTCTGTGTTACGGATTGCATGTTCGCTAATTTGTAAAACAATTGTCGCTGTCATGCCAGAACTAAACCTATACCTGACTTCGAAATCAGCTGCTAATAGACAGTGTCCTGCACTACAGGAACTGCGTGTCTCGCTAAAACTATAGCGTGAACTGCTGAAGAACGAATCCCTCACATTCTCCAAAGCTCAACTGTGCTTCATTTGAAATTCGTTTCCGTAACGTGAATTTTTCTGTCTGAGCTCTAGATGCCTAGGGGGATTGCGCAAAGTTTGTACCTGGCTCAAAGATCGTCTGGTTCTTCTTTTAATGGCTCTCGTCACGTTTACGCTTCCATTTGGGTTCCATTATGGCAACTACACATCTCTCTCCGCCACAATAATTTGTGAGGTCTTCACCACATATTCTGCTGTATGTGCGTACATTTATGCTCCCTGAAAATTTTAGCGGAAAGAATCGTCAATTATTGTTGTATTTGAGCCATTCGCCATTCTTAGCAATATCTTGCTTCTTGTTGTGTGTGGGAATTTATAATTGGAATTTGAGCTCTGGATCAGGATCCATTGTGTCGGCCCACTGCAGTTAAGCGTCCGTGATGCAATTAAAGAGTTTTCTGGGAAGCTATCTTCCTTAATTTTTTGCCTGAAATGAGATATTTATTTCACTCTTGCGTGCAACTTGCCTAATTAACCAAATGGGATATCAATATCAGGATGCATGTTCCTCTGCCCTAAAGGGACCATGATCGCCCCGAGATGGGTGACTGCAGCCACCGCACGTCAATATCGCAGCCACTTTCAGTAATTGCTCAATGCTCTCCTGATTAATTTACTTAAACTCAGCTATTGATCACCTGCCGCTCTGATGTCGCCTTCCGAGGCCCCAAAATTGCGGCTATTTTCTTTCTAAGTCGCATCATTTGCAGCTTATTGTCGCCCTTGGTAGTTTTTATAGGAGAGGCGAGGGAAGAAAGATCGCCGGGTCCCCTTCCCGTGATGGATGGCCGCAGCAGCAGTTTCGTGTTTGATCAAGTCTTCCTTGGGTAAAATTTTTGGTGACTTTTCATTTTTCACGTCAGAAGATACCAGGCTGAGTTGGGATAGCGAAAACTCGATTAAATCATTCTTTGAAACTTTAGATTCATAACAATGAGCTTACTATTTTCGCGCCATGACAAAAGAGGGTTAACATGTCGTAAGAACCGAAGGGAAAGGGTTAATTTTTACTGAAGTAAATTGTGCGTAATTTGGCGGTGATTTGATTTGATTGAGTGGTGACGAAGTTTTACAAACGCTTCCATCCCTCAGGTTTGTTTGAGTAAAAACAGATCAGGGTACGAGAGCGTATTTCATTGTTGTTTCTCATCTTACGACTTTGAATTAACCAACATCTACACCCCCTTTTTTCACTAGCATAAGAAACATCCCTGCATCTTTTTTCGTCTGTCTTAACCCTTCACTGCATGAACTATTTTCCAAAGTAGAACAATTTTTACCTGTTTTACCTTACTGCATTTCGAAATACATGATTCAGGCAATTTTACAGCCAATTGCGCGTGAATCTGCTCCACGTTACCAAATTTTTTTCCGATATCCACGTGATACATTTTATAATAGTCGTATGAAAATATTCAACATTAAAATCCAGTCAAACTTGAAGGTAAAATGGTGATAACGGTGAAACTAAAATTTAGTCCTGAGGAGTACACACATTTTGAATTTCTGTGACATGTTTTATGATGATATGCGTCGGGCATGAAGCAAACTCATGGCTTAAAAGTTATTTCAACAGCGATACCATAAATGTTTAATTTTGTTTTGTTGCAAATTGCGGCCATCAAATAATCCTTACAAAATGCTGAACAACCCGTCCATTCAGACTCCTCGAACATTACACTCCTTGGTGTTAGATGTGAAGTCATGAGATGAAGGTTGGGTAGGTCGTCTTTTTTATGTTGAAATAGAACAAATTTTTTTGGTTGTTATGAACCATCTTCTTCGGTTCACAGCTGTCCTTTTTTCATCCCCTATTGCATTCTTCTTCAGCTTTTGTCTTGTTTCGTAAACTTTTTTTTTCAATCTTGCGTTTTATGCGCAGGGTGTGGGAACACACCTCATAAATATCAATAATTCATCCCTTTATTTCATTCTTAATTGTGTCTTCCTGTTTTCTCTCTTGGGAACCTTTTTGCTGTAGAAAGAGAAGCCCAAATTCACTTCTATAATTTAATTCAAACATGACTCCGAACGGCTTTTAAATCTTGGTTTGAAATGTCATTTTTTGAAAGCTTAGGTAGAAAAGCAAAATCTTCTAACCCAAATCCAATCAATTTTGAGCTCATCAATGCGCTGATTGATGCAATAAAGTATTTCTAGCCTTCAATGTCATGTTTGACATGTTTGGTGACCGTCAAACACGCCGCCAAGAAGACGTAGGTCGTTGATGTACCCGGTGGCTCTGTCGAGTCGTGTTTTGTCACCGGAAGCCGACTCTCGGTCTCGCCTGAGAAGAGCCGAGGTATCTCTTCCCTGTCTCAGCATGACCTTCATTCTTCACCCGAGTTTCAAATAAACGTCCAATAATAATCCTGGAGAAGATTTTTGATCGCACCGAGACCCAGATCAGGGTCGTAAAGTCGTCGCTGAGGACAAAAATAAGACCGTATCTCAGGCTAGTGTTCATTACCGCAGGCTGCATGGAGACGCTTCTCTGACCAACTGAGGAGCCCAAGTGCATCTTCGTCCGCAGAGGTGCTGGTGGCTGACAAACTCCAGGCAATTCACGTCACAGTGCGTGCAACTCTCTTGCTGGATTTACGGCGCGCTCTGTGGCATTGGGAACACGATATTGCTTGTGTGTTAGCGAATGTAACTAGTCAACCGTCCTCCCATGGGAACACTCTTAAGTTCCGAGCCGAGGGTTAGGTAGGACTTCTTTTTGTTGAAATATAATAATCTTTTCTTTTGTTATGGAGCATCATTTTTCGGTTCTCTACTGTCCTGTTTTTCAGCACCTCTGACTTTCTTCTTCAACTTTTCATTTCTTTCCTAACCTTTCTTCTCAACTTACTGTTTCTATGCGCTAGGTATCCTGTGTGAGAAGACACCTTGTGCATAAATTCTGCGTTCCCTTAACTCCATCCTAAAAGGTGCCTTCATCCTTCCTCTCTTTGAACATCTTTGTTGTGGCAAGGTAGGCTAAAACTAGCTGACAATCAATCGTTAGTAAAAAGTCCATGCTCCAATTTCTACGAGTTTATCATCGTTTCTTGCGTCTTTTTTGTGTTTTTGTATTTAGGTATTCAGCAATTTTTCATCCAAATATTTGTGTAGTGTGAAAAGTAGCATTTAGCACACTGGAAAAACTGATCGATTTTTCAACGGGTATAAGCAAGGACCACTGTCGCAATTGGTGCATTTAAAGCGCGTGGAGTTCATGCAACGAGTAGACCCGCATGTTAGGTGAAGGCAGACCTTTCAGACACTCTCATAATGGAGGCTATTTTCAAAACGTGGACTAACAGAAATTTGCACAACAAATCCACTGGAGAAAATGACGTTCCAGGATATGAAACGAGAACTGTCAGGTTGCTTCATTCGATTTTTATTTCATTGAAATGCTGAATGTTGCTAACAAGAAACTGATTTTCGGGCACACAGTAATAAAAAATTTTAGAATAGACTGTTGTTTCAAATATCGAAGAGTCGAGGAGTTTAACTATTAAAGTATTGGTTTAATTGAGTTGAGTTTCTGTGACTCATGCTGTGGGAGATATGTTACAACGTCACTAGTCCTTCGTTGGTAGAATGTGTTTTTCTGCTACAAGCACAACAGATTCCCGTTCCTATTCTTTTTCTTTTCTGATAAACTTCTACGCATCCTTTGCTATCTTTCCATCGCTGTTTTAATGTAATTTCCTCTCAATTTATCACGATAATCTGCGAGTGTAATTTCATTTCCCCAGACTTATTCCATTATGTTTCCCTCCTCTGATTAAGATTAGAATTCTAGTCAGCAGTGCTCATAAAGTGGAAACCAGCTGAAAGAATTATTTTATGCTGGCGTTAAATTCCCTAGAAAGATCAGGCGTGTTGCTATACGCGCGCATTCTCGATGAAAAAATCGTGGCCTCTGTGTTGCATACTGATCAACTGGAGGACGCTGCGCTCGTCAAGAACTGCTCCTGGATGAAGAAGAGACATAGCTCCCCTGTGATAGCATTTCCATTTGCGAGTGTTTACTCTAACACGTTCTAAACTACGGGTCTTATCCGAGTGATTTATAAAATTAATGTACTTCAGTTTAAGCAACGTACAACACAAAAAAGAGTGGGATGAATTTTAGGACAATGCTGTGAGATGAACTTTTAAGCAATTGACTAAAAGAAGATGATACTGTTCTAAATTGAACATTGTTCCAGGGTTGATATAGAAATACATAGCTTTGAGTCAAAAAGTGCAAAAGGAAGTCCTGTAGTACATTTTTTTCAGCTATTGTGTTTTTAGATTTTCATGAAAGACGTCTCTTCCATAATTTTCCCTTTTTATTCTGGCTTGACTCGGTTTTCCGCAGTCCAATTCACTCGTCAATGTTACCTACTCAAATACCTCCATGAAATCATTTTTCCAGCAGAACAGTGTGGAACTTCTCGATCTCTCCACTATTACAAAGTTTTCAGGAGAGTTAGCGACTCGAATTTTATATTCGAGTTTAGTCCCTAGAGACTGGATCCCATCGCCTCATCGCCAGAGTGTCACCTTCTCCTCTAACGGTGCAGGTTTTTCTCGCTGTCTCGCTCTCCCCATGCAGCTACGTCGAAAGCTGATGGTGATGCATCAAAGCTTCTCTTTCCTGAAGACGCAGTTCTCCACACGACATCAAGGATGCTAATGAACACAGACGGCTTGGAGGAGGATTCTGCGCAACACTCTTCATCGCACTGATTGAGTCCCTTGGTTCTTTTCGTGCTTGATGTTTTTATTGTACGATGCCGAAGTTGATTGATATTGGCAATGAAAAGTCCTTAGAAGACTTTATTAGTCCCGCAACTTTTACAAACCGGAGAGGCCGTCAATGAGAAGCGACTTGATCTCTTCATTGGGAAAGTGCTCTTCTGAGCTATATTGTACGTTCTTGTCAATGGATGCTTTCACCCGCATTTTGGTTACCTTTTGGTGGAATTAGTTAATGATGCTCACAAAGTCAGTCATTTGAGTGGGATACAACTATTGTGTATAGATGTGAATTAAAGGTATTGAGGAAAAGATAAGAGGTTATGACTTTAAAGTTAGGTAGGTCTCCTTTTGGTTGAAATAGAATTGTTGTTTGATTTATTATGGACCTTTTGTCGGTTCACTGCTGTCTCTAATTCATTAATACTTGATCCATTAATGTATCTGATTTGTATCAACATCCACAGAGCTAATAAGTGAATCGAAATTTCCAACATCATGTTTTTTTCCAAGTGCCAACGTCATGCCGTTTCATATCAGAAGCGACCGAAAAAAAAGCTAATTAAAGCTCATTGATTGATTTGGAGCCCATCAGGACGCATAATTTGTTCAAACATCTGACAAGGATGTAATTTGTCTATATTAATCAATCCCAACATATCTATACTTGA